>SSNR01000134.1:939660-982921 GCA_006937965.1 Callopanchax toddi
GGGGGGTGGGGGGTGCAGTAAGATAAAGTAAACAAGGATCAAAAACCAAATAGAACAGATGTTCTCAATCTGTCCTTTGACATATTTAAACAAAACAACTTTAAAACAGGGATACTCTGCTGGATGACTGTAACTCTGTATTGGTGTTATCTGGTCCTCACGTCAGCTGGTGCAAAATGCAGCCTCACTGCTTTTAACTGGAACATGGAAAAGAGAGCACACCACTCCTGCTTTATTCTCACTGCACTTTCTGCATTTTGGAGTTAATTTAAAAGTTCTGTCATTTGCTTTTAAGTCTTTAAAGGGCCTTGTCTCACCCTACCTTGTCCTGAAGAGGACGCAGCGTAAACTGTTGATCTCACATTATGAACTCACTGCAGCTCACAGTATAGAAAAGCCTCCCTGCTGGGAACTTTTAAACCACTTTTGAACACCCAGCTCTTTTCTCCGGCTTTCAATCCAGTACGAGTTGTAAATTTTATTTGATTTTATTGACTTTTGTTTGTTTTATTATGCATTTTAAAAACCATTTATGGTTCTTTATTGTTTTATCTTCTCCTTACCTTGAATGTCTTTTATACCTTTATGTTCAGCACTTTGTCAGAGCTGATTTTAAAGTGCCCTATAAATAAAGCTGGCTTGGCAGGGCATGAGCGCTTCGCTGCATTAAAGGAGAAAGTTGTTGACCTAGCGTGCTAACAATGCTACAGGCTTATATCAAAGATAAGAAAAAGGACATTTGAGAAGATTTTGAACAAGTCACCAATGTATTTTCCATGTTAGTGTGTGGGCTTTAGAAATAAGCAAGTCCAACAAATTAATCATTTGTAGCAACAAAGCATTCCAACCTTTTCTGTTTCCATAAGAAAAATTAGAAAATGTATTTACAGGACAAAATAGTGGAGGTTCCAGACCAACATGGGGGGGGGGGGGTTACTCAGCAGTTAGCACTATTAATGTACCAATTGTACACTAATAAGGAGACGAAATTATAGCTACATTTAGCTCCACATAACAATAGATGTGACACTGTCAACATTTTTAAAACTTTAGTTTAAAGAACCCTAAATAGATAAATCAAAATGTTGAAATCTAAATATAAATTCAGTGGTTTAAAAAATGAAATGTTTTGCTAACACAAATTCAGACAGCTGTAAATTCAAAATAAAAGCTGGGTGAGGAGATCTCCTCTCTAACATCTCATTTATCAATGAGCAGGGAGAACATGGACAGAAATGTTGATAAATGTTAAATAAACTCAATATCTTACTATGAAAGAGGCTCTGAGACCAGGTGACCTCATTATCCTGGTTTGATCTTGGTACCTTTACACTAAACAACATTTACATACAAATATCTAATCTAAAATGGGCACATTTATAAAAAAAAGAGGTTATTATTAGATGCAAATGTATTTATTCTAATTGAATCTAAAAATCTAGATTTACTTTAAATTATTTAGATTTGATTTTAATTATTTAAGTCTGAGATTCAATTCTGAACATTTATTTTAAGAATTATTTGATGCTAAAAGAGATCAAATACAGCTGTCAGTGTATTATTTCCCAATCAGCGCTCCGTAGTAACTTGATTCATTGAGAGACTAACTTGAACTTTCCGAGCCACGAGTCCGCGACGATGGCCCCGAGGATGGGAGTCAGGTAGCACAGGGCCACGAAGGTGTGGTAGATGGTGGTGGCGAAGTCATCTTTCCAACCCAGGAAGTACTTAAAGTACAACACCAGCACGGCTACGGGAACAAAACAAGAGAACGATAAGGTCAGGAGAGTAACGGTTCAGATTTCTGTGCTTCTATGTCAGTTCTATGCATCCTTATAACAAAAATTCACCAAATTTCAGGAGAAAATGATGAAATGTATAGGAATGTGTTGTAGGAATATTCCTCTTAATCTTTTCGGAAAGACTCAAAACTTCAGTTGAGGTGTTTTGAGACTGAACCAGCTGAATTTGATCTATTTTATTTGAAGGTTTTTTAGTAACTTTAACTTATTATCTTGTATTTGACTTAACCAGATTACAGTGCACTTATGTTGCTAAATCAAATCTTTGTTAATTCTTAACAGAACAGCAGCAAATGAGACTGACCTCTCATGCCATAGTAGGAGAAACGCTCGCAGAACTCGTTGACCACAATAAAGAAGATGCTAATGGGGTAGCCGCACACAGTGGCCTGTTTGGGAGCAAAGGGAAACATGAGGATACAAAACATGTCACTAGAAATGTTTAAACATGTATTTTTATATCTAATCCTTTGCATCAGAACTTACACTTTTTCTCTTGGACTTCTTAAACTCGTCTTTTCCTGCAGAAAAAACCCCAAATATTAGTTATGCTGCTTTTTGTTCTCATGCAAGATCCAGATCAAGCATGTAACCGGATCTAAAATGAAATCATCATGATCCAAAAGAATGTTGTCTGTCTGATCTGAAGCCGTACTCACCTGCCATGGCTGCTGTGTGTCAGGTCTGGATGTCCAACCCTTCAGATGAATGTTACAGTGAAACCAGAGAGAGGTGACGGACCGGACCCAGATCCACGACACTGAGACCACATCCTGGTCCAGCCAGCTCCTTATCTAACCTCCCATCCAACCAGTGGAACGCCCACTGGTTCTGGACTGTGGAACCAGGCTACATCTCATTCATCAGCTCACAGCTTCCCATCAGAGTGTGCCTTATCACAACCACGTGAGTGTGTGTGTGTGTGTGTGTGAGGGATTATTTTATGGCCCAGGTAAACTGAAGGACGATCAGTGGATTCTGCCTTTCAGATAAGGGGGTTCGTTCAGGACAGATGATAACAGCTTTCACTTGGTTTTAAAAGGCTCAGTATTCACACAGACTGGGTAAAACGAGTCAGCCATTTTTAATTATGCTTTGGTGTTACAGGATAGACAAATTCTGATCCTTATCAAATATAAAAATGAAGTAAATACAACTTCATATTCTTGTCATGCATTTTTCCAAAATGCAAAGATAAAGGAGTGAAACCGATACTTCAACAGGAGGAAGGAGCGGCGAGGAGCAGCCAGGTGCTGCTAATGAGAAGCAGTGATTACCTGATCATCAGCTGGTGTGAACTCTGGCAGTTTGCCAAAGGACAAAAGCCATCAGTAACAATGCTAATCTGTCCATCAGTAAACACACCTAAAGGTCCACCCTGGGAGGTGTCCTTTCAACACACGTGTGCAGCTGCAGCACGTTTACAGCATATCAGCACAAACAGCTGATAACCGTCTAAAGCACGGTGGTGGAGGGATGATGGTTTGGGCTCCTTGTGAGCTGACCATGAACTCCTCAACGTCTTCCAGAGTCTAATGTGAGTCGATCTGTTTGAATTTTGGACCAAACTGGGTCACAAAACAGAACCATGATCCAAACACAGCAGCAGACCTAACAGCACTCGTCTGTGACTAGGGAGACCAGATCCAAACCAGCATAATGTGGGACATGTTAAATACCAAAGGACTGTCAAAATTTAAACATTGTACTTAAAAAACACACTTTCAGTGAATATGTGGATTATCACCTAATAATATTTACCCTTTAGAAAAATGACTCTGATTTTGACACATGCCTGGACTGTAACTTGAACCCAGGTCTCCCACGTGAAGGCATTGTCTTTACCTCTAAGCCAGGGGTGTCCAAACCTTTCAACATGAGGGCCGAAATCACTAAGTGTAAAGTCCTCAAGGGCCACAAAAGTTAGAATAGAAAAAAAGCAAAAGATGGTTTAATTTACTTGTTCTGCTCACAAATTGATTATAAATGCAACATTTTAAGGAACGGTATCTTTGTCAGTACGACACGTACAGGGATCTCGTACATTTGACTCAATAATAAAAAGCATTAAATTCACTGGATCTGATTGGTCGACTGTTTTTAGGTTTCTAGAAACTACATTTCCCCCCATTCTCAAAAACAAGCCCATGATCTATGGAAAGCATTCAGTCAATGACCTGGGTCTTTCTTCGGTCATGTTGCTGGATTTAGTCACGTTTATGAACACAAGTCTGCTTTTTAGTTAAACTCGATGAGGGTTTGTGGTTCTTTTTACCAGAAAATTAAATTCTCCCAATAAATTGTCTCAATAAAAAATAGAATACTTTGATTGGATGGAAAATTTTGCATTTAAAAAGATTTAAATTGATCTGTTTTTTGTTTGTTTGCTGACTGAGTCTGATGTTAGTAAAAATCTAAAGATAAACATGTCAGAAAGCATCTCTCTGCATCAAAATTCTGCAGGATTAAATGATATTATTCTTAAAATGCAGCTGAGGGCCTCAAAAAATCCCTCTGAGGGCCGCATGTGGCCCCCGGGCTGCACTTTGGACATGCCTGTCATGGTTCAGTTGTACTGGCTTGTTCTGCACATGAACATCACGTCACACAAGTCAAGATCACCACCATGTTTATCCAGTCTGTGTCGCTTAACAGTTTTTTTGGGGCCAATTCAGTTTAAGAATACTCTTGCATGTAAATTTAAATAAAACCATACAGTTTGTACTGGCCAATGGGGGGCCAGAACACACAAGGCCCCTAGGCTCAAGCCATATCTAGCCTGTGCATTACTGGGTATGCTGCCCCCACCACCTGTACCCGGAAAAGTAGAATTCAGCAAGAAGAGGTGAGGTTTCACCAAATAAAGACAAACAACTGATACCAACAAGATTCATCACAAAAACACATTGAAGCTCAGCTAAGTGGCAGCTGAAGACTGAGAATGCATCAGGATGCAGAGGGACGATAACAGCTGACGGCAGGACCAGCTAAGCTTGTTAAATGACTCACCTCCTACATGGTTCTCAGTGAGCGTGCAGCTCAGTGCTCACCATGGTGTCTCAAACAGGACAAATTTAAAGGTTCTCAGAAATTCACGCCAGTTATTCATAAAACACTGAGTTACCGAAGCTAAAAAAACAGTCTAAACCCTCAATAAACTGTCGGACATCATAAATAAACACACCCATTTACTGCTAATCCTCACAGCACTGATTAGACCTTTAATTCTTTATAACCTCAAGTGTTTTACAAGCAGCAAGTGCTTTACAGTCACAAAGTCTGAAAAAATAGCTAGAGCTAGCGCTCTACCACAAAAATGATCTCTACTTAGTTCATGTGAGTGAATGGGTGAATGACAGCGTGTTGGGGACGTCTAGGAGCGCTCTACAGGACAATGGGAGTATAAGGTGCTGACATACCAGCATCATAGTAATCAGCAGCAAAGTGAGTTTAGATGCTAAAGATAAGGTAAAGATGTAAGAACATTTTATTAATCAAGCACCTCTCACAGACATACAGCCACAAAGCACTGGATGATCAAATAAAATGAGCAGCATTCCCAGAGTCAGCCAAGCAAAGCTGTCATTTCAAACATAGTCTGGGAGCAACAGATTAAAATGCCCTGTCCACTGAGTCCTCATGGAGAACAACTAACAAGTACTGGATTTGAGAACATAAACGGAGCAGCTTTGTGTTTAAAAGGAAGAGAGGATGAAAACGAACCCTAAGCTCAACAGGAAGCCAGTGCAGGGAGTAGAGGACAGGAGAGACGTGGGAACGTTTGCTGGAACGTGTCAGGAGCCTGGCTGCAGCGCTCTGAACAGTTTGGAGACGTGAATGATTTATCTAGTCCAGTGAACAGGGTGTTCTAACCGCGATGACACAAAAACATGAATAACTGTCTCTAATTCATCAGGTGAAACCATGTGACGCAGTTTAGAAATGGAGCAGGAAACAGACCTAATGTGAACTGAAGCTCAGTGACAAATCACACCCAGACTTCTGACACTGGATTTAGTTTATGTACAAAAGGAACTGAGGGCCTGATTGACTCTTGTGTGAAGATCTGGTGGAGCTATAATCATGGTATCTGTCTTTCTGAATAATGCTGGCTAATATAAAACAAAAAGAACAATGAAGACAGGGGAACCAAACAGGTCAGAGTGGATATAAAACATGTTCATCTTAATAAAAAATGTCTGATCACAAAGAGAGGAAAAGAAGCCGTCCAGAGCAGAGGCAGTGATACCTGCTAAAGCCTTTAGCCTGTTTAGTAGAAGCTTATGATCAACCGTATCAAAGGCATGGCTGACATCCAGTAATACGATCACTGAACACACACCTGCGTCATCCTGCCTTCAGGAGATCATTATGGAACCTCAGCAGCACAACTTGTTCAAGTAGTTTACCACAAAAATAGTAGATTAGAAATAGGCAGGAAGTCGTCAAGACAGCTAGCTCTTTAGCAGAAAAAGCACACAAACTTAACAAGGTTTTTACCTGTGAGCCACGGTGAAACAACGGGATCATGTGGGATCATGGGTCTCACATATGTTTTACATGTTAATGTAACATGTTTTTAAAAATGGAATACATATTTTTTTTACATCTAGTTAGTAGATGGTGATTTTACATGCTCTCAGATGTGATTTCTACATGTGGTTTTCTGTAGGGGGCGTGGTGTGTGTGTGTGTGTTGGTGGGAAGGGGGGTATTATGACCAGGGGTCCACATAACTGGTGCACCAGTCTGCATGAGAACCAGATATCATGCATGCACCAGAACCTACTGCCGTGCGCCTTTGCGAAGCAGCACTTTTGCGGTCCTGATGGTGCAGCGGTCTGACGAGTTTCACATCTTGTTGCAGCGAATGAGGGCTCACATGGTCTCTGAAGCCTCCAACCGGTAACATATGTGCGCAGCACCTCCACGATACGCACACGGCACTGGTGACACATGGTGTAGAAAAAAAATTAGGAAAAGGAAAAGTTTATTTTTGAAAATTTGTCTCAAACCTTCTTGAATTTGATCATTTTTTGATAGATTCACCAGTTCAAAACATTGCATGTAGATTATTCTTCCTACCTACTTTACCTTTCTTCTATTGCTCGTTTTTCTTTATATTAACTTGTTTACTTGTTTCTTTACTCACTGACATACAGTAGCAACAGTTCATTGATTTTAACAATAAAAACTGAGCTTCTTTGGGATCTATTGGATATGAACTAAAATAGATGTTAACTAAAACCTTTAAAATAACCAATCCTCCCCCAAAAACTCCCTAAAATCTCAAATTTGTGACGTGAAACAGTCATGTGAGCTGGGTTATAATGAGTCAACAACTTTATTAACAACCGATAACAAGTGAACCTTGGGCTGAAGTGGGCAGAAGAGTCATAAACTTCATCTGGTCTTATCTGAATTTATTTACAGAGGTTGGAACAGAAGTGAGACACTCAGAGGGTTGTAATTAACAAAATCAATAAACCACAAGCAAGAGATTCCTGTTTTTATGTGTTGTGATGATAATCATACTTTGAGTTGATCGAGATGTATTTATGGTTAGTTCGAGACATGGAAGTACTGGGGGTGAACACCAGGTTAGCTGAACCAGACCAGATAAAGAGCTTTATCTGACCTTTATCGGCTGTAACTTGCTCTGGTTCTGCATCTGGCTGCTGTTGATCATTCTTTAAGCAGATCTAACCACTTTGCATTCTGCTGGCTGTTAGTAAGGTCAGTGGACATCTACAGCTCCAATATTTGGCTGATTTGAACAGCTTCACGTTTTCTTCCAATGATGAGGGGAGGAGGGGTGTAAGCTCTCCTTCTGAAGTCCAACACCACCTCTTTTGTCTCTGTTGCACTGATGTTAGGTGTTTTGCTGTAAACCAATCAGCAAGCTTCTCTACCTCATGTCTGCACATAGACGTGCTGTTGGAGATTAATCCAACAACAGCAGTGTCACCTGTGAACTTCGTGATATGGTTGCCACATGTGAGCAGTGAATACAGGAAGGGGCTCTGGAAACATCAGAGTATAAAACAGTATAAGTATAAAATAAGTGATTACAGCTATAAAAATAAATATTTGATCCTTCAGCAAGGTAAGAACTATGTATATTTTTATTTTTTATTCTGGAAAATGTTCAACTGCCCTCTACTGTTCTACCAGTTTCAGACACCTCTTCTAGATGGATGACATCAAGCTGTACGCCAAGAATGAGTGAGACAGACTCCTGGATCAGCAGGATACAGCAGACATCTAAATGTCATTCAGACACAAGGAGGTCACAGCTGAAGGAGCAGAACTAAATATATACATTTAATATAAAAGGACAGTCAAAACCTTTTAGACCTTTTAACATGTTTCTGGGAAGATGAATTCAAAACAGTGACAACTCTAGCATGGCCTTCAGTTTCTAAACCCCATATTTGTTAAAGTTATTACCTTGTCTTTGATGCATCCCCTCACAAAAACATCATGGCTTTCTGGATATGGCTGCTTGTTGTTGGGCTGCATGTTCAGGCTCAGGGGCCTCGGAGCTCACCTTTACCCAGGGCTGCTCCTGTTTCCCCATGCTGGCGGCACATTGGTCTGGTGCCATCATTCTGCATCACTAAAATGTCTACTACCTCTCGTGTACCTCATATCCAGGGGGGCGCTGGTCATGCCATTCCTTTCTGTTTTCTTCTTACTGCAGCAGTTGTTTTGCTCTCAGTCTTTACAGCTTTGATCAGCTTTGTTCTGGTCCTGTTCTCAAGCACATATTAATGCTAGTTACTTCTGGTAATGTTCACCCAAATCCTGGCCCTGTCTCAAAATATCCCCACTACTTCTCAACTGTCCTGTAGTCTTACCTGTAGTCTTTTAAATTCCAAGCACTTTGATAACTTAAAAACACTGGTACATAATGCTAATCCTAATGTTCTTGTCATCTCTGAAAGCTTAAAAAAGGTAGCTCTGATTCTGACATCTTGATAAACTACAATGTGTTTTGTTAGGACAGAGCCACCAGTGGGGGTAGGCTCCTGCCTCCACACTAACAGCCCTTAGTGAACTCCTACCAGATATCTCCTCTGAGTTTGTCCTTCTGGGTGATCTAGCTGGGATACGATCAACCCTCCAGACTCAGTTTTGCAGCAATTTTATGCTTTCAACCTCTCTCAAATTATATGTAAATTTCAGTAGCTTGGAAGAATAGCTCCTAGTGTCCTATTACTGGCAACCTGTAGAAAACCTCCAAAAGGTCTATCTCTTTACCTTCCATAGAAGAACCACACACATAAAGGGAATGTCTACAATTTCACTAGTTTATGTTGACTTTATTTAGCAAAAGAAGTTAGCAGGGGCGAGCAAGTACAGCTCCAAAAACATCTGATTCATCATTGCTCAACAGGTTATAAGAATATAATCATTAAAATGAGGAACTTCCTCACCTGATGCACAGCTTGACTGGCCATCGGGCATTTGTGCCGGTATAGTAATTTTAGACTGGACCGATTTTTTTTTGTGTTCATCTGTGATATTTTCAGGATCCCATCAGACTTTGTTCATTTTTTCATCAGGTGGTTTCTCTTATTATTATAAATATAAAGTATAAAGCAGGGGAACCTTAAGGGGCAACGTCCATGAACGTGTCTACGGTCAGGTGGGGGGAAAGGGAGGGGGCATAGAACACATTAGGGGGATGGGGGAGTGCACGTCTATAGCTCGTGGTCTGGCCCCTGAGGTGCGGGACTATAATGCCGCAGCAGGTTCATTAGTAAGAGAAGAAGAAGACAAATTAGTAAGGAAACTTAAGGGCAGCAGTTGCTACTGCAGCTCCCCAGTCTGTAATAATATCATGTGTAGGAGAGGCAGGGCGAGACGTGCAGGTTCTATGTGTGCTGATCAGAATGTTCTGTTCTGAGTATCCTGTTCTTAGTGACCTGAGGTGCAAATATTTGTGCATAAAAATACAGTGCAAGTAACAACGAGGATGAAAACGTATTGAGTTTGTTGGGGCAGTGATGGTTCTACAGTCTAACAGCTAACGTTACTTCCAGCATCTCAGATGCAGCAGCCTGCCACTGAAGGAGCTCCAGTTCTCCAACAGCATCATGGGATGGGAGACGTTGTCCAACAGGGATGTTATTTTGGACAGAGTTGTTCTGTCTCCTACCATCTGCACTCTTTCAAGGGAGCATCCTAAGACAGAGCTGGTCTTCTTGATCAGCTGATCTAACTGCTTCCTGATTGGGCGCGATGGCTCGGGAGGGCGCAGCTCCTCTTCCTGGAGCAGTGCAAGAGATGTGGCGGCAGTTTGCGGTGGATTCTATGAAATATTAACAGCTTGGGAGGGAGGGAGGGAGGGAGGGTGGGAGATTGGTCTGCGGGGGGTGGGGCGGATGCGCATTGTAGCTACCTGCAGTAGTTCCACTTCCTGGAGCTGTCGCGGGAGGCACAGCGTCGATTCGCAGTGGATTTTATGAAATATTGACAGCTCTGTGGACACAGTATATGGCTTGAGGACCAGAAATAGGAGGCTCGTGGGCCGGTGTAGGTACCCGATCTGCTCGGGCTGCCAGATCGGCTCGGGGTCCTTCTCCTACCGACGACGTCGCACTACGGCAAAGCCACTCGGACAAAATACATTGTAAATCTCTGTCGATACTGTTCTTTCACACATGTTTTGGAAAGAGTTTAGCAGGTTTGTTTATAAAAACATGATTCTGACCGCCTAAATGTTTTCTTTATATCTTTAGTTTGTTAATAAAAACACGATGTCGTCTTTGTTTTGAAACTACATCAAATCAACATCAGATTGTGCCAAATAAGCACAACAGTTCTCATATGTGAACGCTTTAAATGTATTTACATAATTTGCAGGCCTGGCCGTTTGTATAAATGTAGGATTCTTCTTTATATTTCGTTAGTTCTGATGTAAATAAATCTAAAGATTCATTCAAACGAAGTTGTAGTCCTTACTTGGACTACAGCCATGAATTTATCCGGACCAATCAAAAGCTTCAGCGTCAACGTGCAAACGTAACTTTTACGAACGTGGCAACGTCACTCCCGTTAGTCATACATTCAGCCAATCAGTTCGTGCCATGTAATCGGCAGGCGCAGGCCCCGAGCAGATCTGGCAGCCCGAGTAGATGTGGTACCTACACCGGATCCGGCCTGCAGGCAGCCTATTGAGTACCTATGGACTAGATCCTATGTTCTTAAAATGTTGAGCATCTGCTCACATTATTGCTGCTCCCATTACAAGAATATTTATTCTGTCTCTGCAGTTCTCTGTCCTACCTCCGGATTTCAAAGCAGCCATGATCTTTCCTCTCTTCCAACGTGGCTCTGTCTCTGACCCTAACTGCTATCGACCCATCTCCATATTACCCTGTCTAGCCAAAGTCCTCAAGAAGTTGGTTCTCAAACTGTTAAAATCACTATCTTGTCTCCAACCACATTCTTTCAGACCTGCAATCTGGTTTTAGGACTAGACATGGGTGCATGACAGCCACCATGAACGTTGTTGATATCATCACAGCGTTAGACAGTCAGCAGACCTGCATAGCTGCCTTCATTGATCTGACTAAGGCAGGCATGTCCGAAGTGCGGCCCGGGGGCCAAATGCAGCCCTCAGAGTGATTTTGTGTGGCCCTCAGCTGCATTTTAAAAATAATATGTTAGTTTTCTTGCAGGAGTTTGATGCAGAGATGCTTTATGACATTATTATTATTATTTTTTAGATTTTTACTAACATGAGACCCAACAAACAAAAAATCCAAGTAAATTAAAATCTTTTTAAATGCAAAATTTTCCATTCAATCAAAATATAAAATTTTTTTTTTGAGACAATTCAAGAGATATTGAGATTTACGACTTTATTTCCTGGTAAAAAGAAACACAAATCCTCACTGACTTTTACCAAAACGCAGACTTGTGAGCTCTGTTCATAAAGCCTGACTAAATCCAGCAACAGGACTGGAGAAAGACCCAGATCCTGGTCTTGTTGCTGAGGATGGAACTTAATGTAGTTTCTAGAAACCTAAAAACAGTCGACCAATCAGATCCAGTGAATTTGATGCTTTTTATTATTGAGTCAAACATACGAGATCCCTGTGTCGTATGGACAAAGACTGTTCATTAAAATGTTGCATTTATAATGAATTTTTGAGCAGAACTAAATATTTTTTGCTTGTTTTTTTAAAGAAATATTCTAACTTTTGTGGCCCTCGAGGACTTGACACTTGGTGATTTTGGCCCTCATGTTGAAAAGGAAGAAAGACACCCCTGGACTAAGGCCTCTGACTCAGTAGACCATAGTATCCTGTTACACAGACTTTCTAATAATGACCTGTCCTCCACTTGCTGTGATCGGTTCACTAGCTATCTCACCAACCGTGTCCAGCAGCTGAGGACAGAAAACACCTTGTCAGAACCTATTTACTTTTAAGGTTGTTTTTTTTTTTTTGCACTTTGTTCCAAGGCAGGGCTGGACTGGGACCAAAAAGCAGCCTTGGCATATTTAATCTCAGCAGCCCACCAGATCATCCCGACCACGCCCCCTCCCCCTGCACATGCACCTCCATCTCTGCCTGAATGAGCCATTAAACAGTTTTTGTCAGTATGTCTTACTTCTTTAATGCAAATGAATGTTTATTTTAATCATAACAATACCAAACATGACAAATGTTATCAAAACTATTCTACTGAAAAACATCAGTAACTCATTAACAAAGACAACAGATTTTAAGTGGGAATAAAATGAAAAAGTTCTATGAATGAAATGTAAGAAAGAACTAGGACTCATCATATAAAGAGCTGTTAGACTGTTGGTGCTGGTTTTACTTGTTTGATGCAAACCTCTAAAACAAGACAGGTCAGAGTGCACAGAGTGAACTGACCCATACGTAGAATCAGGACTGGTTTTGTTTTCCTGAGGTCGCTTCATTAGGAGGAAAACTATTAACTTCTTCACAGTAAGTTCTATGCTGTTCTAGATAAACAGATTGTATTGCTGCTGTTCAAAGTGAATGATTTCTGAAGCAGGACAGAAGCAACAGGCTGAACCTGGTTCATTTTGGTCTTTGTTGTTTTTATTGGTCATTTTTCATGTTTGTATTTGTTTAATGACGTTTAGTGTTGCTTCAGCAGTGGATACCTGCAGGTAAAATGATGATTAATAATGTTTTGGGTCTAAAACAGAAAAATATTTATGCAAATTGTTATTCTTCCTCTCCTTCTAAGCTATAGTGCATGCATTGTGAACAATTTAGCTTTCCATACTCAGCTGCTCTGAGCGGAGCTCACAGCTGAGACCAAGTGGAGAGGAGGAGAAGAGGAGGACAGGACAGGGGAGCGGGGGACAGGAGGAGCATATGGCGGAGGAGGAGAGTTGGGGACATAGTGGAGCTGACAGTGGCGGCCCGTCCATAGGGGGCGCTCGGGCGCCGCCCCACCAGTCCAAAGAGGAAGAAGAAGAGAAATAGGGATCACAATACAGCTCCGAGCTGTATTGACTTTTGTAATAAATAAACAGGAGAAGCAGCAGAAACAGGAGATAAAGTTCAAACTGCAGCGCAGCGAGGTCCAAAGAGTACAGAGGCACGTTACTCACATGAAAATTGTTCAAAAGATTCTGCCTAAACGCGCAAATAACGTGTTAATTTGACAGCCCAGCTGCAGGTTTTGTCAAAGTTCACGTCACCGATCCGTTTTCCATTCATCAACTCATCACTTTGTTAAAACATCACCTGTATTTAAAACAGTCTTACCGGCAAGTGACGGGCAGTCATCACCCCGCTGTCTCTTCCACCTCCAGCCCCCTAATGCCGGGGTGGGGAGACTGGAGAGAGGTCCATCTTTTTCCAGCAAATATTTTAGTTTTGTCATTGCTTATTAACATGCTTTACACGTTTTTATTTTAAATATTATGTTTGTATGAACATTATAATAGCCCGATTTTTTTATGTGTTCCCCATGGACGCATGGTGCACTAGGCACAGTGCGTGATGCGCGCGGGCGGAGCGACGGCGCAGCCTGCAGCCCCTTTATGCAGTCCAGAGAGAGCAGGCGTTGGGGCCTNTGAACTCAGTTTGTGAGGGACAGGATCAACGTTAGACTGAATCTTAAAGAAAACACAGCTGTGGTCACTCACATGAACCTCCTCAACATGTAGCTGATTGATGTTTAGACCCAGAGAGAAGACTAGATCCAAAGTGTGACCCATATTATGGGTTGGTCCTGATACATGCTGTACAAAGTTAAAAGAATCAGTGATGGATAAGAAATCAGCTGCTGTGTTACACTCAGGGTTATCAATGTGAAAGTTAAAGTCACCCAGAATTAAAACCTTTTCCAGCTTAATCATGGATGATAAGAAATCTGAAAATTCAGAGAGAAAAGGGCCAGCTGGTCCAGGAGGTCGGTAAATTAAAACACAGTAAAATACTTCTTGTAACCCTACTTTGATGATCTGACATTCAAAAGTAGTGAAACAGCCACTGTTGATCAGACTACAGGCATGTTTGTCCTTAAAGACCACAGCGAGACCTCCACCACGGCGTGAGGGGCGTGGTGTGGTAAACACAGAGCAACCTGGAGGACAGATTTCATTAGAATGGACAAAGTTACCATCTTGTTCCCATGTTTCAACTAGAAAAAAGAAGTCTAGGCCCTGCTGGGTGAAAAGGTCATTTAAGATAAAGGATTTGTTAGAAATGGATCTGGCATTTAACAGGGCACACTGAACTGAAGGATGCAGGTCATTTTTCTTCTTTGTTACTTGGAGATGGATGGGTCGTAAGCACCTGTTGAGTTTCCGGGCTCTCTGATCAGAGTGATTAGGGCAGCGGGTTGATAAATGGACTGGAATAGGAAAATGTTCTGGTTTGAGAGCCGAGGAGGAAACTGTGGGGACAGAGACTCTGGGAAGAGACATAGATGATGGTTGAATATGTGGTGGACTGTAGGGGCAACGGCGTTTGGAGTGGTGGTGAGACCGAAGGCTGCAGAAGGTGTAGATGACTCGGATGTAAACAGCCATGTCTGTGTAGAGGAGTCCACCATAGATATACATCTATAGGACTGCACAGCGTACCTGATGTTAGCGGTCAGCATGCGTGAGCCAAGTCGGTTTGGGTGAACACCATCTCGCCTAAAAAAGGAAAAACGCTTCCAAAACAGATTAAAGTTGTCGATATAGCCAATATTGAGGGACCTGCAGGCAGACTGAAGCCAGGTGTGGAGAGAGAGGAGACGGCTGAAACTTTCATCTCCACGAGAAACTGTGGGAATCGGGCCGGAGATGAAGACAGACATCCCACTGCTCTTCTGGATCTCCAGCAGCTGGTAAAAATGCTGTAATGTGACAACAGACTGCCGACGGGAGACATCGTTGGATCCAACATGAATGATCACTCTTCTGACTGAAGTCGGGACGGAGCACAGCAGACTTGGAAGTTTCTCCAGAATATCTTGAACGGTGGCCGATGGAAAACACTTTGTGATGACGTTGAAGAAGCGGACGTTCCTGATTCTGAGGTCTCCTTATGACTTCTTTACTGTTAGATGTGTAGGATTAGGCCAAAACTGTGTGTGACCTAACTGCACCACATTTTTAGTGAATTGGTGGTCGGGATTTTTACCAGCAACTTGTTCAGTCAGATGATGATGTTTTGCTTCATTCCCTGCTCTAGTGGTGATATGTGGGGTTTTGTTCATCTGAAAACTGACCTGCAAAAATGCGCCCCACCAAAAAAATATATCACCAGCCGCCACTGCCTGGATCCTCGATCTTACACCATTGTTCCTTTTTTGTAACTTTAGGAACCTTTTTGCGTCATTAGGATGATCTTTCCTTTATTTTTCACGTTTGTTTAGATGTTACAAGGTTTAGTTTGCTTTCATCCATTGAAATAAGTTAAAACTTAATTACTGCCGTCACTTTATTTTGAAACTCGAGCTGCCTTCTCATCCACACATGATGAAGTCCTTCCACAAGAATTCAGCTCTGCTTGTTGGAACCCTCCAAGACCCCAACTAAAACTCTCTCCACCATCCTCTTTAAAATCCATTCATTTCAATCCCCCATTCATTAAACATAGCTCAATAAATTAGTTTAAGTTCATTAGTTTACCATTTCTCACTCTGAAACAATCATTCATATTTGTTTAAGCTCAAAATTTCATCTTGTCAATAACTTGAACTGGTCATGAAGTAGAACTGTTGTCATTGCTGTGTTGTTTTGACATAACACACTTGTTTTCAGGTTGTTGTAAATAAATTATAAATATTTAATCATCTTCACATGTTCACTCATCCTGTTGTTTCACTACAGAAACCAGAATATGTGCAATATGACTGAATGCTTTATTAGTCACTGAACCAGCGTCCTGGTACAACTAAATTTAGTTTCAGTACAGCTGTTTCCAAGATCAGACAAACAACATATATACAGTAATACAGACAGGAAATCATGGGCCTGAGGGCACGAGCTACAAAGCGCTCCCTTGTAGAACAGGGAGGAGATGAGAGGTGGGTTGGGTGGGGAAGTGGTTAAAAAAAAACATGTTTTCAACTTTGCACTTCTTGTGAGGCGCAGAGAAACAAGCAGGAGAAAAACACCTCCGATGCAAAAACAGACCCAGACAGTCACAAATGGAAGATACGTGATCAGGCCCGTTGCAACAAGGTAGGTCAACAAGTCAATTGCCTTGAGCCCCGAGCTGGTGAGGAGCCCCAGACAATTACTGTTATGAAATAAATACAGTAACAAACTGTGTAGGCTCAGCACGCTGTCCCTTTAACTGCACCCCCCACCCCGCCCCNATGATAAAAAAAAAAAAGCAGAAATTACTGAAATTTTTTAAATGGACAAATAAATAAATAGAGTAAAATAATAATAAACTAAGAAAAAATATATTAAGAAATAAAAAAAATTGCATTAAATAAATGCAGAATATAAAAATATGATTAAATAATAATTAAAACAAAGGAAAATAATATTGCAAATAAAATGGAAAATTAGATAATTATGACAATGTTAAATTAATATTGTTGAAAATGGTAAATATATATTAATTTATGTCACGCGTTATGATGAATTAAAATTTTAAAGTCTCATTTTTATATTTTAGACACAATATTTAAAAGATTGTTTGTTTTATTAAGACAGTTATTTATTTCTATGTGTATTTCTAAATATGGCAGGATCGGTCCTCCATACTTCACGCGTTTAATCGCAACTCAACAAACAGCTGACCGGGTGGGCCGGTCGGTTCCAAACAACATCAGTCGGGACCGGCCCAAATAGGTGCGCCAGCCCACCGGGCATTGCCCGGTATGCCAGATGGCCAGTCCATGCCTGTTCCAAGGCCTCTTGATCAGGTCATGTTTGTAAGTGAGAACATGTTCTCAAAAATGTTACCTTGTAAAATGAAGGTTGAACATCTAAAACAATGGTAATGATTACTTAATGATGGGTGAGCTTAAAGCAGATTCACCTGTTTGATGCATCAAATAAAGAACACTGTAGCTCTGAAATGATCAGAAATTCCTTGCAAGCAATCACCCAGAATATCATCACCAAACTGCTGTAGGACATGAAAAAATTTGAGGGAGAAAAAGAGCCACAGCCTGGAGAGGTGATCCAGGTGGAGGTAGACTCACATCAGAGGGGAGCGATCAGTTCGTAAAACAGCAGGAAACAAACTTTAGCGTATGACGTGTTGACCTCTTCTTCAGCCACATGATCAGGTCGCCCAAGAAGGATTACGTTTATCCTGCTAAGTAAAAACAAAGTACTCTGTTTAAACTGTAGTAACATTCATTGTATTTGGAGTGAAAAGCAGTGGTTCAGGGTGAACCTCACGTGAATCTATCAAACCCCAACATTGTTCTGTAACGTTGGCCTGATGCCACAAATAGCAAGACAGCATTTTTCAGCCTTCCACGGACTAATAAACTAAACAAATCCTTCCAGATTCATGTTTCAACAGAGTCTAGTAGAGTCGTCGCTCCTTGCTTTTATTTATTTAAACTGATCACAGTGTTCCTGTAGAAACAGCACATATAGTAGGTCACACACCATCACCTCCTTCCTTTTTATTGGAGCTCGTAAAGAGAAAAGCCTTTCAGAAACATTAGAAGGTAGAAGAGCTTTTCATTGCCAAGAGAAATGTTGACCAACTCATAAAAGTCCACATATTCTCCAACCATCACACGGTTATCAGTTGATCGAGGTCTAAAATCTACTAAACTACACAGAGCCATTAATTCTCTTAGTGAAATCAAAGCGTGTTCTACACAGCGTCACTCAGCTGAAAGACTTCAACAACGTAAAAGCTTGGTCAACAGAAACCACTGGCAGGTGCATTAAGAGCATGTGGAGAAGATTAGGTTTGACCTCACTAAAGTCAACATCCTGCATCCTTACGTCCTTCATCATGGCTGCCTCCTCGATGATGTTCAGAGTGAACAAACCCAGAGTGAATATAAACCTCTGTTTAACAATGCTATCACACTTTGATGTGTTTCTACATCACATTGAGAACGTAACTTCACAACATCTCCTCCTTCTGGTTCTATAACTCAGGGGTATTATTTATTATTACCTACACATGTTATCTTGTTGACACTAGATAATTTTAAATGATACTTCAGGAGCTCTGTACTCTAAAACAAAGTGTGTCTGTAGATTCACTCTGGGGTGGTGCATGCTACTGTAAGCTAGCAGGTGTTTTAATGTATTCAAACTCAAATAATCAGTCAGTCATGGATCATCTTCTGTTAGAACCTTTACTCATTTTATAGCTTCTAAAAGAGAATCATAAAAATGTTGAAACATGATTCATTCAAGGTAAGATGCACCTGAAGCTCCGCCCCTTACATCACCAGCTCACCTTTTCTCCACAGGTCATCAGCCACCAGAGCAGAAACATGTTTGTAGTATATCTCCACCTGCTGGTGATGAACTGAAACTGCAGTTTGATGAACTAACACCAACACGTGGCTCATTCAGACTCTGAACCTCAGACAGGTCTCTGGTCTAGTGGATGTGGAGCTCATTCAGACTCTGAACCTCAGACAGGTCTCTGGTCTAGTGGATGTGGAGCTCATTCAGACTCTGAACCTCAGACAGGTCTCTGGTCTAGTGGATGTGGAGCTCATTCAGACTCTGAACCTCAGACAGGTCTCTGGTCTAGTGGATGTGGAGCTCATTCAGACTCTGAACCTCAGACAGGTCTCTGGTCTAGTGGATGTGGAGCTCATTCAGACTCTGAACCTCAGACAGGTCTCTGGTCTAGTGGATGTGGAGCTCATTCAGACTCTGAACCTCAGACAGGTCTCTGGTCTAGTGGATGTGGAGCTCATTCAGACTCTGAACCTCAGACAGGTCTCTGGTCTAGTGGATGTGGAGCTCATTCAGACTCTGAACCTCAGACAGGTCTCTGGTCTAGTGGATGTGGAGCTCATTCAGACTCTGAACCTCAGACAGGTCTCTGGTCTAGTGGATGTGGAGCTCATTCAGACTCTGAACCTCAGACAGGTCTCTGGTCTAGTGGATGTGGAGCTCATTCAGACTCTGAACCTCAGACAGGTCTCTGGTCTAGTGGATGTGGACCGTGCTGTCCAGCCAGGTCTTCCTGAGGTCAGGTGATGGAGTAGGGCTGGGCCAAGCTGTATTGAACACACACAGAGAGCTGACTGACAGCTTATTAAAGCTATGCTCTTTATGTGGGTGGGTTCAAGAATAAAGTCACAGTATAAAATAAGCGACCATGTTTCAGTTGTTATATATACATGGCTGTGGTATCAGTACCTGAATGTATGTTTAAAGTCTCCAAAATTTTAGTCTGAAACATAAAATTTTTCATTTTTAAATTTAACCTTTTAGTAGATAATTTTAATATAGTAATGATTTATTTGATTACATAATACTATTATTATAATTGTTATTTGCCTCTAGGAAATAGAACACAGAGGGCAGAATAGATAGAATTTAATGTATAACGCTTTTCAAAGTCAGTGGACTACAAAGCGCTTTACATCAGTCATTCATTCACATGCTGATGGAGCTACAGAGGCGAAGTGACCAGACAAAGGTCCGGTCCCAATACTCGCTCTTCCACCCCTCAGTTGCGCGTTCCCGCTGAGGTTCGCAAGTGCTTAGGGTGTCCGGATTCTTCTGGTGGGGGCTCCAGACCCTATCCCTGCCCCCTTTTCCACCCTCGCTACGCACTTCTGCATTAGAATCTCGCAAGAAGGTAGCGGTTCCTCCACTTTATTTTGCTCAAAATGATTACTTGTTGCTGTTTCAAAATTATTTTGAGCAGCAAAACAGCAGAAACAGCAACTGGCTGCTCCATTTTGAACAGCAACACAAAAACAAATGGTTTAACAATATAGGATAACAAATATATACAAAGTTTTTAAAGTGGCCTATTCCCCCCAAAGTTAAAGAAATGCTATTTAAAATCATTAAAGGAGACTACCCAGCAGCAGCAATGCTTAGAAAGAGATTCAGGTTTGAGGTGGAGCCTTTCTGTGGATTCTGCTGTAAAGACGATGAAAGAACTGATCATCTTATTTTTCTTGTCATGGCTACATTCTGTCAGGACTTGGTGGATTGGATGAGAATAAACATAGAAGAAATGACACTGATGACAGCAGTACAGATTTTATACATCAGTTTGTCAAAAGATCTTTTTTTGCTATGTAATTTTGTAATATGGGTAAATATCACATTCATAATTGTACCAGTAAATAGAAAAACAAGAAATCCTCCGTAAATGATTTAAAAGTTGAATTACAGTCGTTTATCTCTGGTGTTTATGAAAATTCCATGTAAGGATAAAGTCTAAAGAAATATTTGTCTTTTTGAGTAATGTGAGTTACATTTGACTTGTAAAGCCTTATACAGGTCCTTCTCAAAAAATTAGCATATTGTGATGAAGTTAATTATTTTCTATAATGTACTGATAAACATTAGACTTTCATATATTTTAGATTCATTACACACAACTGAAGTAGTTCAAGCCTTTTATTGTTTTAATATTGATGATTTTGGCATACAGCTCATGAAAACCCAAAATTCCTATCTAAAAAAATTAGCATATCATGAAAAGGTCCTCTATGAACCTAATCATCTGAATCAACTAATTAACTCAAAACAACTGCAAAAGATTCCTGAGGCTTTTAAAAACTCCCAGCCAGGTTCATTACTCAAAACCACAATCATGGGTCAGACTGCCGACCTGACTGCTGTCCAGAAGGCCATCATTGACACCCTCAAGCAAGAGGGTAAGACACAGAAAGAAATGTCTGAAGGAATGGGCTGTTCTCAGAGTGCTGTATCAAGGCACCTCAGTGGGAAGTCTGTGGGAAGGAAAAAGTGTGTCAGAAAACGCTGCACAACGAGAAGAGGTGACCGGACCCTGAGGAAGATTGTGGAGAAGGACCGATTCCAGACCTTGGGGGACCTGCGGAAGCAGTGGACTGAGTCTGGAGTAGAAACCTCCAGAGCCACCGTGCACAGGCGTGTGCAGGAAATGGGCTACAGGTACCACATTCCCCAGGTCAAGATACTTTTGAACCAGAAACAGCGGCAGAAGCGGCGGACCTGGGCTACAGAGAAGCAGCACTGGACTGTTGCTCAGTGGTCCAAAGTACTTTTTTCGGATGAAAGCAAATTTTGCATGTCATTTGGAAATCAAGGTGCCAGAGTCTGGAGGAAGACTGGGGAGAGGGAAATGCCAAACTACCTGAAGTCCAGTGACAAGTCCCCACAGTCAGTGATGGTCTGGGCGCCATGTCAGCTGCTGGTGTTGGTCCACTGTGTTTTATCAAGGCCAGGGTCAATGCAGCTAGCTATCAGGAGGTTTTGGAGCACTTCATGCTTCCATCTGCTGAAAAGCTTTATGGAGATGAAGATTTCATTTTTCAGCACAACCTGGCACCTGCTCACAGTGTCAAAACCACTGGTAAATGGTTTACTGACCATGGTATTACTGTGGTACTCTCCTGACCTGAACCCCAGAGAGAATCTGTGGGATATTGTGAAGAGAAAGTTGAGAGACGCAAGACCCGACACTCTGGATGAGCTTAAGGCCGCTATCGAAGCATCCTGGGCCTCCATAACACCTCAGCAGTGCCACAGGCTGATCGCCTCCATGCCACGCCGCATTGAAGCAGTCATTTCTGCTAAAGGATTCCCCACCAAGTATTGAGTGCATAACTCAATAACTCCCGACCTGTTGGTCCACATGGCCGTCTGATTGGCTGCTGCCTGTTTCATAGTATTCTCACAAGGAGGATCGCTATGAGGAGGAGATCAAGAACTTGAGCAGCAAACTCCAAGAGGTGAGTTAAAGATGACACACAGGGCAGGTGTTCAGCTCACTTCCTGGTAACTTCCTGTTCACCTTCTGAACATTTCCTAAGCAGAAACCTCCCAGGTCCTTTTGACACCAACATTTTCCCTCCACCAGCATTCACGACACTCCACACCTCCTCCCTCCATTCCCCACAGCAACGCCCCCTCCTTCTCCTTCACATCTGACCAGGTGAGAAGAGAAATGTGGGGGCTTAAGACCAGGAAAGCAGCAGGACCTGACTGTATCAATCCCAGACTGATCATAGACCAGCTGACTAGCTTTGTGAAGTGGTCACGTACATCTTCAACCTGAGCCTCAGTCTGGAGAAGTTCCCCACTCTGTAGAAGACCTGTGTGGTTCCAGATCCTAAAACAGCACACTACAGGGAGCCAGACCACTACAGACCAGTCGCCTTGACCTCCCACCTGATGAAGACCATGGAGAGACTCATCTTCACCCAGCTTCAGTCCGTGGTGAGCCTAGTGATGGACCCACAGTTTGCTTATAGATCAAACATGGCGGTGGAGGACACTGTCATCTATCTGCTGCACTGGGCGCGGACTCATCTGGAGACACCTGAAAGCTGAGAGGGAGTTTTCTGACGTGTCGAGCACTTTTATCACCATTCAGCATCTCTACTGTAGGAGAAGCTGAGAGCATCAGGAGTGGATGATACCTGACTGCATGGATCAGGATCTACCTCACCAGCAGGTCTCAGTACGTGAGGCTGAGTAACTGTGTGTCTGAGGTGGTCGTCTGCAGCACTGGATCTCCACAGGGAACGGTTCTTTCACCGTTCCTCTTCAACCTTTACACTTCAGACTTCACATCCAACACCAGCAGCTGTCACCTCCAGAAGTTCTCTGATGACTCAGCCATTGTTGGCTGTGATTCTGAAGGGAACCATCTGGAACATCAGTCAGTCATCAGGGACTTTGTGGGCTGGTGTGAGAGCAACCATCTGCTGAAACACCAGTCAGACAAAGGAGATGGACTTCCAGAGAAACATCACCTCCACACCGCAGAACTTTCAGGGTTCAGTCCTAGAAGTTAGTTGTGGACCCTTTAAGTACCTGGGTGTCCTTCAACACAGACTCTCTGAAGAAGAAGGACCTCAGCCTCCACCTCCTGAGGAGGCTGAGGTCCTTCAGGGTGAGAACTTGTTAGCACTCTGGTGGCTTTAGTATCCACTAGTGGCCTGCTGCTACGACCGGAACAGGAAGAACCTGAACAGCTGATTGGGAGAGCTGCTGGCTGCTGCTGGACTCTGTGGAGGAGGTGGTGAGAGAAGGATGCTGAGGTTCAATCTGAGCAGCTCCTTCAGTGGCAGAATGTAAACAGATCATCAGCCGTAGGATGAACAGCTCCACTCTTTAGTTTCTTTATTCTTTAACCTGGAAGGAGGGTCTGTGCTATGGTCACTGCTGACTTCCTGTTGACCTGTTTTCCAGGCAGAGACCAGAGCTGAGTTTGCTGAGCGTACTGTGGACAAACTGGAGAAGACTGTGGACAATCTGGAAGGCTGGTAGTTTGACATAGATTGTTTATTCAGTGGTTGGTGAATCGTCATTAAATCATTCAACTGAATTATAAAATGCCCTCCAGTCAGACATCTCTGACCTGATGCCTCGCTTCCTCCACTAGCTGTTCACAGGTCATTGTGTTTCACAGGGACAGGTCACATACGCACAACGTGGTGGGAGGGAGGGAGGGAGGGAGGGTAATATAAATATTAACCAGAGGAGGTCAGATCCTGATCCAGCTCGTTATTAGTCCAGCTTCTGGCTGATGGTGAACTCTCCTTACGCCTGGGTGTTAACCTGAATGGTGGACTGAACTTCGAAGGTCTCTAGTTTGAGTTGATTGCCTTGGACATCCACGGCCTTGAGTTCAGTCTGATGGAGGTCTATGGTAAAATAGTAAATGACCTGTATTTATAGAGCACTTTCTAGTGTTCTACACTTCCCAAAGTTCTGTAAAACACATCAGTCATTCACACATTGATGGTGATAAGCTACTGTACATTGTAGCCTCAGCTGCCCTGGGGCACACTGACAGGTGGGAATGCCATGCACTGACTCGACCAGGTCCCTCTGACCATCACCAGTAGGAAAGGTGGGTCTTGCACAAGGACACAACGACAATGTAACCCAGCTGGAGCTGGGATCAAACCGGCAACCGTCCGATTGTGAGACGGCTGCTCTACCAACTGAGCTACACGCAGCCCCTTAGGCCTCAAGTCCAGTTGGTTGGAGGGTTATGGCCTTGAGGCCTGTCGGCTCTTTTCAGCCTCGAGTCAGGTCATTGTACCTTTTCTCCATAAATTTGGGTCCATTCGATCTTTCTGGTCTATATCCCAGAAGATGACCTGTAGTAACAAAGTGAAGTTTAGTGATCAGTTGTGACATTTATCAATATTTTGATAAAGAACTATCTGATCAGAGGTAGTTCTCCTCGGTGAACAAGAGGGTCACCTCTCCGACTCCAACCTGGAGGGAAGAAGGGTCTGACTTGTTTTTAGCAGACATGCCTAATGAGTTCAGATTACCTGGACTTTTTGCGGTCTCTGGAAGGTGTGTCATCTGGAGATTGTTGTTTTTCTGGGGGACTTCAATGTCCATGTGGGCAATGATGGAGTTACTTGAAGGGGTGAGACTGGGATGACCGATCTCCGTGATCTGAACCTGATCAGTTTGTGATGGACATGGATTGTCCATAATAAACACCATGTTTGAGCCTAGGGAGGTCCTTAAGTACGCCTGGTAACAGGCGTACTTAAGGACGCCCTGAGGAATGCCCCCTTAGAAATTCCCCTTGAGGACCCCATGAGGACTTCCCCTGAGGACATCCCCTTGAGGAATTCCATTTAAGGAATCCCCCCTTAGAAATTTCCATTCAGGAATTCCATTTAAAGGGCCCCTATTATTTTGTTACATTTTCACGCTCTTTACATATATTTTTTGGAATTTTAGGTAACAAAACAGGTTGACAGCATCCTTGTCTTTATTATTTTTGGTAAATCTGAACTGATTTTTTTAAAGTAACTTCATCTATTCTGACTAAAGAGCGTGAAAATGTTAATGTCAAAAGAAAATCTAAACCGTGTGAAGGTGTTTTTAGTTCATAATTATCCTAAAGCCAGTCACTGGGCTGAGACTAGGCACAAAGATGTGATAAAATCTGAGAATTTTTAGTTGGAATTTCACATGCTACAGAGGCAAAGTGACCAGACACAGAGGCACCACCAGCCCTCTGACCACCACCACCAGCAGGCAATGAGGGTAAAGTCTCTTGCCCAAGGACCCAATAACAATCTAACCCAGCCAGAACGGGGTTTCAATCTTGAAACCCTCCAGTTGCAAGACCAACGCCCCAACCACTGATCTACTGCCTCCCCAAAAAGGATTGGCACTGCAGGGTGTCGAACCCCATCTCATCATTACTGAGAGAGTACCTCTACCAGTGCCGTTTGTTTTAACAATACAGTGAGCTGGGATTGGATCTTTTAAGTTTGACATCACTAAGATCACATCATCAGCATACAAAGCTATTCTGTGTTAGGTTGGGCCCACTTTTCTTCCCCTATATTGAGGATGTAACCTCATTGTATTAGCGAGAGGTTTGATGACCAATGTGTTTCCACCACGACTGGCACCGGCCACTTTGCGACCACAGCTAGCAACAGCCGCCTCAACAATCACAGAGCGGAACAAGGCCCATTCAGACTCAATGTCCCCCACTGCTCTGGGGACGCGGTCAAAGCGCTGCCAGAGGTGGGAGTTGAAGACCATCTTGACAGGTTCTTCTGCCAGGCGATCCCAGCAGACCCTCACTATACGTTTAGGTCTACCAGGTCTGCGTGGCATCTTCCCCTGCCGTCTGATCCAGCTCACCACCAGGTGGTGATCAGTTGACAGCTCCGCTCCTCTCTTCACCTGAGTGTCCAAAACATACGGTCTCAGGTCAGATGATTTGACTACAAAGTCTATCATCGACCTGTGACCTGGGCTGCCCTGGTACCAGGTGTACCGATGGACATCCTTATGTTCGAACATGGTGTTCGTTATGGCCAGACTGTGACTTGCACAGAAGTTCAATAATAGAACACCACTCAAGTTCAGATTGGGCGGGCCGTTCCTCCTAATCACACCCCTCCAGGTCACGCTGTCACTGCCCACGTGAGCGTTGAAGTCCGCCACCAGGACAATGGAGTCCCCAGTTGGAGCGCCATCCAGCACTCGTCCCAGGGACTCCAAAAGGGGTGGGTACTCTGAACTGTTATTTGGTGCATAAGCACAAACAAGGTTCGGGCTTGGCCCGGCCACCGGGCGCTCATTCACAGACCCCATCCCCAGGCCTGGCTCCAGGGCCGGACCCCAGTACCCCTCCAGTCCGGGTACTCAAACTCTTTGGTGTTGTATCCAAAAAAGGTATTTTGAACCGCTCTTAGTCTCACCCCTCCCCTAGGACCAAGTTGCCATGGGTGACCCTACAGGGGCACAAAGTGCCCCAGACAACATAGGTCCTAGGATCGTTAGGGCACTCAAACTCCTCCACCACGATAAGGTGACGGTTCACGGAGGAGGTTTTTTTTTTTGTTTTTTTTTAAATAATTTTTTTAATGATAATAATATTTATAATACATTTTATTCAAGGCACCTTTCATAAAAACTCAAAGTCATCGTACATTAAAAACAAGAGAATTAAAAACATTAAAACAGGCACAGGAAAACATCAATACAGAATAAAAAACATCAAATCAATAACTACAAACTAAGATTGATTACAACGAATAGACAGTTTTAAACAGCTGCGTTTTAAGCATATTTCAAGCAGGGTCTAACTCCTGTTTCCTGTCCGGAAAACTTTGTTGAATCTCTGCTTTAATTTCTGCAGCTTAGATTTTTTCTTTGCATCATCAGGATTCTCCTTCTCTTCTTCCAGATGTTTTGTTGTGACTTCCACGCCTTTCTGCTCCTCTGCTGTCATGCTCTCAAATTCTTTTCGTTCTTTTTCCAGTGTACTCTTTTCCTCCTCCAGTTTTTCTAAAGCATCTTTCAGCTTTAATTTCTCTTCCTCAGTCTTGTTCATTTCTCCATAAAGTTTTTCTCTTTCATCCTGCATTTCTTTGTAGGATAACTCAAACTTTTCCTTCTCCTCCTTTAGATGTTGGGTCATCTCTTCCAACTTTTGCTTTTCCTCCTGGAGAGCTTTTTGTGCCTTTTCTGACTCTTTAGCTGAGGTTTCCTTTACTTTTTCAAACTCTTCCTTCTCGTTCTTGAGGTTCTGAGTCATACCGTCCACTCTTTTCTTTGCCTCTGCCATCTTGAGCTCCACTTTTTCCTTTAACTCTTTCTTTTGGACTTTTAGGCTTTCAACAGCCTCTTTAACCTTTGAAATAACCCCCGCTGTCTCTTTCTTTTCATTGGTCAGAGCGTCTTTTTCAGCCTGCAATTTCTTGCGGTCATCCTCTAACTGGTTCCATGCCGTTTCCAGTTTGGCCTCCTGGTCTTTTTTCCTCATGTTCAGGTTTTTGCGGTCCTCGTTGAGCTTGTTAAATGACATGTTTATGTGAATTCTTTGTTTGTCATCCAAAGCTTTTTCCTTGACCACGACGGCCCAGGCCTGGTCTCTGTAGTCTTCAAACTCAATTCTCACCTCCTCCAACCTTTCCTCCCTCTCCTGCAGACGTTGGGTATAAATTTGCAACGTTTCCTCCCTCTCCTCCAGACGTTGGGTATTTATTTGGAACATTTCCTCCCTCTCCTCCAGATCTTGTCTCCATCGGGTCAACTCAATCTGTTCCTCCCCCGAACGTTGGATCCTTTGTTCCAAATATTCCCTTTCCTCCTGGAGAGTTTCTCTTTCCTCCTGGAGAGCTTTTTGAGCCTTTTCTGTCTCCTCATCAAAGTTTTTCTTCATGTTATCCAGGTGTCGACGGTCATATTTGATCTTTGCCACAGACCTGTCGATCCAGGATTTTTTTTGTTCAATGAAGAGGTTCTCTTTCTCTATTTCAGCCCAGGCCTGGGTTTTGAGTTTCTCAAACTCTTTCTTCTCCTTCAGGAGTTCAGCCATGGAGAAAGATTCTGTCTCATCCAGGAGAGGCTTGTCACTGTTCGGTGCAGCTGGTTGACTCTTTTCTCCGGTTTTCTTAGACATTTCTACAACTGTTGTTATTCAGAAATGTAATTTAAATATGAAATAAATTAAATATTAAATAAGTTCAATATTAAATACTATTAAATATAAAAAATAAAGACAAATATTAAAACAATTAAAACACTATTATTAAAACTATTAAATACTACTATAAAACTATTAAAACACTAAACTATTAAAACTATTAAAAGACTNTCTGCTGACACACCAGTCAGACAAAGGAGATGGACTTCCAGAGAAACATCACCTCCACACCGGAGAACTTTCAGGGTTCAGTCCTAGAAGTTAGTTGTGGACCCTTTAAGTACCTGGGTGTCCTTCAACACAGACTCTCTGAAGAAGAAGGACCTCAGCCTCCACCTCCTGAGGAGGCTGAGGTCCTTCAGGGTGAGAACTTGTTACCACTCTGGTGGCTTTAGTATCCACTAGTGGCCTGCTGCTACGACCGGAACAGGAAGAACCTGAACAGCTGATTGGGAGAGGCGCTGGCTGCTGCTGGACTCTGTGGAGGAGGTGGTGAGAGAAGGATGCTGAGGTTCAATCTGAGCAGCTCCTTCAGTGGCAGAATGT
Organism: Callopanchax toddi; assembly: GCA_006937965.1. NCBI lineage: Eukaryota > Metazoa > Chordata > Actinopteri > Cyprinodontiformes > Nothobranchiidae > Callopanchax > Callopanchax toddi. The sequence goes on from SSNR01000134.1 coordinate 968,560, forward strand.
AAACAGATCATCAGCTGTAGGATGAACTGCTCCACTCTTTAGTTTCTCCATTCTTTAACCTGGAAGGAGGGTCTGTGCTATGGTCACTGCTGACTTCCTGTTGACCTGTTTTCCAGGCAGAGACCAGAGCTGAGTTTGCTGAGCGTACTGTGGCCAAACTGGAGAAGACCGTGGACAATCTGGAAGGTTGGTAGTTTGACATAGATTGTTTATTCAGTGGTTGGTGAATCGTCATTAAATCATTCAACTGAATTATATAGGGTAATATAAATATTAACCAGAGGAGGTCAGATCCTGATCCAGCTCGTTATTAGTCCAGCTTCTGGCTGATGGTGAACTCTCCTTACGCCTGGGTGTTAACCTGAATGGTGGACTGAACTTAGAAGGTCTCTAGTTTGAGTTGATTGCCTTGGACATCCACAGCCTTGAGTTCAGTCTGATGGAGGTCTATGGTAAAATAGTAAATGACCTGTATTTATAGAGCACTTTCTAGAGTGTTCTACACTTCCCAAAGCTCTGTACAACACATCAGTCATTCACACATTGATGGTGATAAGCTACTGTACATTGTAGCCTCAGCTGCCCTGGGGCACACTGACAGGTGGGAATGCCATGCACTGACTCGACCAGGTCCCTCTGACCATCACCAGTAGGAAAGGTGGGTCTTGCCCAAGGACACAACGACAATGTAACCCAACCGGAGCTGGGATCAAACCGGCAACCGTCCGATTGTGAGACGGCTGCTCTACCAACTGAGCTACACGCAGCCCCTTAAGGCCTCGAGTCCAGTTGGTTGGAGGTTTATGGCCTTGAGGCCTGTCGGCTCTTTTCAGCCTCGAGTCAGGTCATTGTACCTTTTCTCCATAAATTTGGGTCCATTCGACCTTTCTGGTCTATATCCCAGAAGATGGCCTGTAGTAACAAAGTGAAGTTTAGTGATCAGTTGTGACATTTATCAATAGTTTGATAAAGGACTATCTGATCAGAGGTAGTTCTCCTCGGTGAACAAGAGGGTCACCTCTCCGACTCCAACCTGGAGGGGTGAAGGGTCTGACTTGTTTTTAGCAGACATGCCTAATGAGTTCAGATTACCTGGACTTTTTGGGGTCTCTGGAAGGTGTGTCATCTGGAGATTGTTGTTTTTCTGGGGGACTTCAATGTCCATGTGGGCAATGATGGAGTTACTTGAAGGGGTGAGACTGGGATGACCAATCTCCGTGATCTGAACCTGATCAGTTTGTGCTGGACATGGATTGTCCATAACAAACACCATGTTTGAGCCTAGGGAGGTCCTTAAGTACGCCTGGTATCTTAGAAACCCCCCTTGAGGAATACCCCATGAGTACTTCCTTTTAAGGAATCCCCCCTTGAGGTACACCTGGTATCAGGTCACTTTGGGCAAAAAGTCAGTGATCAATTTTGTAACCATATCGTCGGTTCTACCTCTACACTCAAGTGAAGAGAGTTGTCATCTGATCATCACTGAGTTGGATCTGATGTTGGACAGACCTAGCAAACCCAAAACGATTAGCGAAGGTGAACTGGGAACATCTGTCTGTGGGATCCTAAACTCACACCTCCGGGAGAGTTTTCACATGTCCCAGGAGAGGGTTAGGGACATGGACTGGGAGTCGGTTGGTGATCAGTGGTTGGTGGGTGATTGATCAGTGGTTGGTGGGTGATTAATCAGTGGTTGGTGGGTGATTAATCAGCAGGTGATGGGGGATTGATCAGTGGTTGGTGGGTGATTGATCAGCAGGTGATGGGGGATTGATCAGCTGTTACTGTTTGTTGCAGATGCTTTGACTGGAGCCAAAAATGCCAACATGGAGCTTCAGGCGACTCTGAATCAGACCATGGAGGAGCTCAACTCCTGCTGAAGTTCCTCCCACCGCATCACCTGGCAGGTGCCCACTGGGATGCTCTGCTGCCAAACCTCTTGCTGAAGCTCCTCCTCCCTCTTTCCAGGGAATAGGAGGAGGTCCCATGGGGTGTGACCTCCTCACACCTCTTTGGATGTTTCCTGATGCAACATTTTAAAGTGTCTGTCCCCCCCCCCTCCCTGATTAATCCATTGGTTTATCGTTGACTGATTTATAGCCAACATTTTTCAGACATATTTGTTTTCCAGGGGTGTGGTTTAAATATACGATCAGCCAATCATGGCGAGGCATTCCACTGCCAAATATGACTAGGGGCCAATTAGAAATCAGACACTCCACTCATGACGATGTAATACAGTCAATGTTTTTTCCTGCTGATGTCANGACCACTAAGTGTCGCTGTTTCCTCATTTGTTATAAAGATGAGGTTGTAACAATACTTTAAAGGTTTTAGTAAACGCTCTTCATGTTATTTTATTAGAAACGTCATAATCAGGTAATGATAATTTAAGAAATGAACTTAGATAAAGTACAATCATAAATCAGTTAAAAAAACATTTAAATAACAGGATGGACTGCTGTTTAATGCAGCACAGTGATGGTTCTGAAAGTGGATGGGAGGATTATGATTGCAGGGACCTTGAAGACACACCCCTGTCTCTCTCCTCCTCATTAAGGAATCATCACCACCCATTTTGAACCAGGATGGTTGGATTTCTTACAAGGGAGATCAAAGTCATGCAAGCAAGAAGGGTGTGTTCATCCCTGATCAAGTCTTTTCACCAACAGTTGGATTTTAATATAAGCTTTCGAAACCCACAATAAGTTTTTAATCAAAGATTTGACTTGTATTTGGATTACAGAGTTTTAAGGCCTCAGCTATCAGAGATACACACTCAGAAATTATAGTACAGAATTGTACCTTTTGTCTTGTAACTGGGGTGGTACCCTCAAAGGTACAATGTTGTACCTGTGACTGGGGCTACAAACATGTACCTTGTAGTTTGGACCTTTTACAAGTCAAACTTGTTCCTTAGGGGTTCAAATTGACTCCAGAAGCTGGCGCCGTGACACCAGGATTGCACGTTTCTGATGCTTCGATTGATCTAACACCGGGCCCAGTTCAATGTTCCCAGACGTTCAATAATTATCATATTTGTAGGATAATTTATCCCTTTGTATGATTTACAATCATAATTTCATAAATCTGATGATTTGAGCCCTTCATTGTGTGGAATGTGCAGCTGCTGAATGCCTGCAGATACATTTCCTTTCAACCAATCAACCAGCGGTGGCGGTTGCCGAGGCAAAATCTTGGGCGTGGGAGGAGTTTGGCGAGGCCATGGAAAAAGACTATCGATCGGCTCCAAAGAGGTTCTGGCAAACCATCCGGCGCCTCAGGGGAGGAAGGCAGCAACTTGCTCACACTGTTTACAGTGGGGACGGGGAGCTGCTGACGTCAACTGGGGCTATAGTCGGACGGTGGAAGGAATACTTTGAGGAGCTCCTCAATCCCACCGACGCGCATTCCGAGGAGGAACCAGAGCTGGGAGACCTGGGGACGGACTGTCCAATCTCTGGGGCAGAAGTTGCTGAGGTAGTCAAACAACTACGCAGCGGCGGAGCCCCAGGGGTGGATGAGATCCGACCTGGGTACCTCAAGGCGATGGATGTTGTAGGTCTGTCGTGGCTGACACGTCTCTGCAACATTGCGTGGTCATCGGGGGCAGTTCCTGTGGAGTGGCAAACCGGGGTGGTGGTTCCCATTTTTAAGAAGGGGGACCAGAGGGTGTGTTCCAACTATAGGGGGATCACACTCCTCAGCCTCCCTGGAAAGGTCTACTCCAGGGTACTGGAGAAGAGGTTCCGGTCGATGGTTGAATNCTCTTTCTTTTGGACTTTTAGGCTTTCAACAGCCTCTTTAACCTTTGAAATAACCCCCGCTGTCTCTTTCTTTTCATTGGTCAGAGCGTCTTTTTCAGCCTGCAATTTCTTGCGGTCATCCTCTAACTGGTTCCATGCCGTTTCCAGTTTGGCCTCCTGGTCTTTTTTCCTCATGTTCAGGTTTTTGCGGTCCTCGTTGAGCTTGTTAAATGACATGTTTATGTGAATTCTTTGTTTGTCATCCAAAGCTTTTTCCTTGACCACGACGGCCCAGGCCTGGTCTCTGTAGTCTTCAAACTCAATTCTCACCTCCTCCAACCTTTCCTCCCTCTCCTGCAGACGTTGGGTATAAATTTGCAACGTTTCCTCCCTCTCCTGCAGACGTTGGGTATTTATTTGGAACATTTCCTCCCTCTCCTCCAGATCTTGTCTCCATCGGGTCAACTCAATCTGTTCCTCCCCCGAACGTTGGATCCTTTGTTCCAAATATTCCCTTTCCTCCTGGAGAGTTTCTCTTTCCTCCTGGAGAGCTTTTTGAGCCTTTTCTGTCTCCTCATCAAAGTTTTTCTTCATGTTATCCAGGTGTCGACGGTCATATTTGATCTTTGCCACAGACCTGTCGATCCAGGATTTTTTTTGTTCAATGAAGAGGTTCTCTTTCTCTATTTCAGCCCAGGCCTGGGTTTTGAGTTTCTCAAACTCTTTCTTCTCCTTCAGGAGTTCAGCCATGGAGAAAGATTCTGTCTCATCCAGGAGAGGCTTGTCACTGTTCGGTGCAGCTGGTTGACTCTTTTCTCCGGTTTTCTTAGACATTTCTACAACTGTTGTTATTCAGAAATGTAATTTAAATATGAAATAAATTAAATATTAAATAAGTTCAATATTAAATACTATTAAATATAAAAAATAAAGACAAATATTAAAACAATTAAAACACTATTATTAAAACTATTAAATACTACTATAAAACTATTAAAACACTAAACTATTAAAACTATTAAAAGACTCAAAAATGAACAATGGTAGAAACACAAGAATATCCGATAGAAAGAGCTACTAACACAACCAATGCAACGACTCGACAACCCAACAGAGACTCACTGGTCTGAATTTAAAGGTTTTGAGATCAAAGGCACTCAGATGGCTTTGATGATGTCATCAACTCCATAAAAGGCAATGCACACCAACAAAAGTTCCAAGGTCATTCAAGGTCAATGAAGTGATCTGGGTCATCTAAGGTCATTGAAGTCACCAATACATTTGACTCATAAAACAAATAGTTCTATGTACTGTCTATGTGTAATAAATCTAGCTTCTACTACTAGTTACCTACTGGTGTAAAACTATGTTGTTGTTTGCTGTTTTATTTTTTATCAGAGATTAAACTTTTTTGCTCTTTTTAAAAATGAAATAAAACAAAAGAATCAAATGAAGTGTTTAAACTGGTGAGTGTCATTAAGTTCTTGGTGATAAGGGAATAAATAAAAAGAAAGACTTTTATGTCATTAGTGTAAAATGATCAGACTGGACTGTTTGACTGACAGAAATATAAATGAATCATTTAGCTTTATGGTCATTTAAATGTGTTTTTGTAATAAATGTATCATTATTATTGTTATTTATCAGATTTGAAATGTTAACTGAAGTTCACGACCCGACCACTAAGTGTCGCTGTTTCCTCATTTGTTATAAAGATGAGGTTGTAACAATACTTTAAAGGTTTTAGTAAACGCTCTTCATGTTATTTTATTAGAAACGTCATAATCAGGTAATGATAATTTAAGAAATGAACTTAGATAAAGTACAATCATAAATCAGTAAAAAAAACATTTAAATAACAGGATGGACTGCTGTTTAATGCAGCACAGTGATGGTTCTGAAAGTGGATGGGAGGATTATGATTGCAGGGACCTTGAAGACACACCCCTGTCTCTCTCCTCCTCATTAAGGAATCATCACCACCCATTTTGAACCAGGATGGTTGGATTTCTTACAAGGGAGATCAAAGTCATGCAAGCAAGAAGGGTGTGTTCATCCCTGATCAAGTCTTTTCACCAACAGTTGGATTTTAATATAAGCTTTTGAAACCCACAATAAGTTTTTAATCAAAGATTTGACTTGTATTTGGATTACAGAGTTTTAAGGCCTCAGCTATCAGAGATACACACTCAGAAATTATAGTACAGAATTGTACCTTTTGTCTTGTAACTGGGGTGGTACCCTCAAAGGTACAATGTTGTACCTGTGACTGGGGCTACAAACATGTACCTTGTAGTTTGGACCTTTTACAAGTCAAACTTGTTCCTTAGGGGTTCAAATTGACTCCAGAAGCTGGCGCCGTGACACCAGGATTGCACGTTTCTGATGCTTCGATTGATCTAACACCGGGCCCAGTTCAATGTTCCCAGACGTTCAATAATTATCATATTTGTAGGATAATTTATCCCTTTGTATGATTTACAATCATAATTTCATAAATCTGATGATTTGAGCCCTTCATTGTGTGGAATGTGCAGCTGCTGAATGCCTGCAGATACATTTCCTTTCAACCAATCAACCAGCGGTGGCGGTTGCCGAGGCAAAATCTTGGGCGTGGGAGGAGTTTGGCGAGGCCATGGAAAAAGACTATCGATCGGCTCCAAAGAGGTTCTGGCAAACCATCCGGCGCCTCAGGGGAGGAAGGCAGCAACTTGCTCACACTGTTTACAGTGGGGACGTGGAGATGCTGACGTCAACTGGGGCTATAGTCGGACGGTGGAAGGAATACTTTGAGGAGCTCCTCAATCCCACCGACGCGCATTCCGAGGAGGAACCAGAGCTGGGAGACCTGGGGACGGACTGTCCAATCTCTGGGGCAGAAGTTGCTGAGGTAGTCAAACAACTACGCAGCGGCGGAGCCCCAGGGGTGGATGAGATCCGACCTGGGTACCTCAAGGCGATGGATGTTGTAGGTCTGTCGTGGCTGACACGTCTCTGCAACATTGCGTGGTCATCGGGGGCAGTTCCTGTGGCGTGGCAAACCGGGGTGGTGGTTCCCATTTTTAAGAAGGGGGACCAGAGGGTGTGTTCCAACTATAGGGGGATCACACTCCTCAGCCTCCCTGGAAAGGTCTACTCCAGGGTACTGGAGAAGAGGTTCCGGTCGATGGTTGAATCTCGGATTGAAGAGGAGCAATGTGGTTTTCGTCCTGGTCGTGGAACTGTGGACCAGCTCTTTACCCTCGCTAGGGTGATGGAGGGGTCATGGGAGTTTGCCCAACCAATCCACATGTGTTTTGTAGATTTGGAGAAGGCTTATGACCGTGTCCCCAGGGGCTCCCTGTGGGGGGCGCTCCAGGAGTATGGGGTTGATGGTCTTTTGTTAAGGACCATTCAGTCCCTGTACCAGAGGAGTGTGAGTCTGGTCCGCATAGCCGGCAGTAAGTCGGACCTGTTCCCAGTGAGGGTTGGACTCCGCCAGGGCTGCCCTTTGTCACCAGTCCTGTTCATAACCTTTATGGACAGGATTTCTAGGCGCAGCCGTGGTGTGGAGGGTGTCGAGTTTGGTGACAGGAGAATCTCGTCTGGGAGGCCGGTGACGAAATCCAGTCCTATGTGGGACCACGGCCGTTTAGGGACTGGAAGGGGCTGAAGGGACCCGGAGGCTGGCTGGTTAAGGGACTTGGAGCGAGCACAGACGTCGCAGGCAGAGGTGTACTCCTTAACATCCTTCACCATTTGCGGCCACCAGAGGGCCCGCTGGAGGAGCTTGAGGGTCCTGGCGAAGCCCGCATGGCCGGACAAAGGTGAGGAGTGAGCCCACGTGAGGGCTTCCTGACGACAGCCTGTGGGAACGTAGAGGCGGTTGTTGGGAGTTTCTGGAGGAGCCGGGTCATTGGGGAGTGCTGCTCTGATAGAGTCTTCCAGGGGCCAGTGCAGAGGGGCCAGGAACCGTTGGGACAGCAAGATGGGACTGGTGTCTTGAGAGGGAGTGGAATGCGTGAATTGACGGGACAGAGCGTCAGCCTTGTGGTTCTTGGAACCGGGTCGATAGGACAGCAGGAAGTTATAGGGTTCGAAGAAGAGGGCCCATCGGACCTGGCGAGGGTTGAGCTGTTTAGCGGACTGGATGTGGATGAGGTTTTGGTGGTCTGTCCAGATGGTGAACGGCTCCACCGTCCCCAACAACCACTGTCTCCACTCCTCAAGAGCCCACTTAATGGCTAGGAGCTCGCGGTCTCCCACACCGTACTTCTGTTGGGTGGAGGAGAACTTGCGGGAGAAGTAGCTGCAGGGATGGAGTTTTTGGTCGGGACCCCGCTGAGACAAGATGGCGCCGGCGCCTACGTCAGAGGCGTCGACCTCCACCACAAAGGGTCTCGTGGGGTCCGGGTGGAGCGGTATGGGTGCTGAGGTGAACCGTCTAATGAGGTCTCGGAAGGCTTGGTTGGCGGTAGGGGGAAGACAGAATGGACGGGGCTGATTGGTTGGTTTGGTTAAAGAGGTGAGTGGGGCGACTATGGAGCTGTAGTCCTTAATGAAGCGGCGGTAGAAATTGGCGAACCCCAGGAAGCTTTGGAGCTGCTTGAGACTGGTGGGGTGAGGCCAATCTGCGACAGCGCGGACCTTTTGGGGTCCATAGAGAGGCCCTCGGAGGAAATGATGAAGCCTAGGAAGGCCACGGAGGTCTGGTGGAAGGAGCACTTTTCCAGTTTGCAGAACAGGCGCTTCTCCAGGAGTCTGGAGAGCACAGCCCGGACGTGGTGGACGTGTTCGGCCTCTGATCGGGAGTAGATCAGGATGTCGTTGAGGTAGGCGAACACCCACCGGCCCAACATGTCTCTCAGAACGTCATTGATGAGACGCTGGAACACGGCGGGGCTGTTACACAGGCCGAAGGGCATGACGAGGTACTCCCAGTGCCCTGTAGGGGTGATGAACGCGGTCTTCCACTCGTCCCCCTTCTTGACGCGCACCAGGTTGTAGGCGCTCCTCAGGTCGAGTTTGGTGAAGATGCGGGCCTGAGAGAGAGAGTCGAGGGCAGTGGACATGAGCGGTAGGGGTTGACGGTCTCTGATGGTGATTTTGTTCAGGCCCCGATAGTCTATACAGGGGCGTAGGCCTCCGTCTTTCTTCTTTACGAAGAAGAAGCCGGCAGCCCCTGGGGAGGTGGACGGGCGGATGAACCCCTGCTGGAGCGCCTCTGAGACGTACTCATCCATGGAGCGGGTCTCAGCGGGAGACAGGGAGAACAGGCGGCCACGTGGAGGCGTGGTGCCCGGTTGGAGTTGGATCTCCATGTCGTAGGGGCGGTGAGGAGGCAGGGTAGAGGCCTGCTCTTTGTTAAAGACCTGGACTAGGTCCTGATAGGGAGCAGGGACACCCTCCAGAGGAGTCTGAGGCAGGTTAGGTGTTTCTGTGGTCTTGCTGGGGAAGCAGGAAAGGTGGTGATGGCAGGTGGGGCCCCAGTGGACTAGACGGTTGGTGGACCAGGAGATGTGAGGGTCATGGAGGCAGAACCACCGGTGACCCAGGATGAGAGGCGTGGAGGGAGCGGAAATGATGAGGAATTGAATGGTTTCGTGGTGGTCCCCCACTCTCATCTGGATAGGTTGGGTCTGATGTTGGACTGGGAAGGGATGAAGGGGGCGACCATCCACAGAGGTGACCGGAATAGAACAATCCAGTTTACACCGGGGGATTTGGAGTCGATTGGCCAGGTTCTGGTCCATGAAGTTGTCGGCTGCTCCTGTGTCCAACAGAGCTTCGAGTTCGGTAGACCCCTGGTCCAATAGGAGGGTTAGTTTGAGGAGGAAACGGTTAGAGGGGGAAGTGGCAGCACCCGGTAAAACACCCTCGACGTTTACCGGGTCTCGTCGTTTCCCGACAGCGGCCGCAGTGGGCACTGAGGGCGGCGATGCTCTGGAGACCCGCAGTAGGCGCACCGTCCCTCTCTCCATCTGCGCTGCCGTTCCTCTGGGGTCAGGTGACCCAGTTGCATGGGTTCCTCTTTAAAGGCGAGGGGCGTGACCGCGCCGGGAGAGACCGGTCGAGCCGCCAGAGCAGCGGGGTGAGGGGCTCTTGAGGAGCGGGGACGAGTGAGGACACGTCGGTCGATCTGTAGGGCCAGGTCCGCTACAGCGTCCAGAGTGTTGGGGAGCTCGCGACCCACCATCTCGTCCCTGATATAATCGGCCAGTCCCTCGACGAACACGGACTTCAGAGCCGCGTCCTCCCACTTTAGCTTAGCGGCTAGGGTCCGGAACTCCGCCACGTACTGGCACACAGGACGGGCCCGTTGACGGAGTCTGAGCAGCTGGGACTCGGCTCCGATCTCGCTGCTGGGAGGGACGAACGTTTTCCTCAGCTCTTTGATGAACGCCGGATAGTCATTGCAGGCAGGGGATTTATTATTGTACAGAGCCGCAGCCCACTCCTGAGCTCGGCCGGTTAGCAGCGATGTTAACAGAGCTACACGGGAGCAGGCTGAGGTGTACTTGGTCGGCTGACACTCGAACAACATGTCCAGTGAGGCTAATAATCCATCGGGGCGACCGTCGATTCCGTTCCAGCGGTCCGGAAGGTGGATGTGGGGTTCCAGAGCTGAAACCGTTTGGTGCCGCTGGAGAGCGGTGACGGACGCCGTGAGCTGGAGCACTGTGCTGTTCAGCGACTCGATCCGGAGGTTCTGGCGATCCACTGCGGAACGCAGGTGGGTCAGCTAAGAACGCATCCGCTCAAACTCAGCAGGGTCGGTTGTGGGCTCAGTCATCCTGTCAGAACGGATCGGCTGAAACCTCTGTGAGTTTGAGTGTAGCGTGTGTGCAGCTCAAACGCGGCAGTAATTAGCGAAGAGCGTTCGCGTACACGCAGTTAATCTCGGAGCAGCCGTGCGGTTCTCGATGGAAGCGAGACCGCGGGACTACTCCGATAAGTAAGTAGTAAAACTGACTTACTGGTAGGTTGAGGATGAAGCTCGGAAGCCTGGTAGGTTTAGATGAAGCTCGTAGCATGAATGAATGAATCGATGACTGAGCCCTGACGAGTGGGGTGAAGGGTCATTTATAGAGGAGGTGAAGCCAGAGGGATGACGGGAAATGGAGTCTTAGCGGGAGGAGCGGTCAGAAGGAGGGGAAACCGTGACAGACTCGGACCCGGATAAGCGGAAGAAGGCGAGGCGAGGCGAGGCACCCAAAATAACCCAGGGGGTTACATATATATATATATATATATATATATATATATATATATATATATATATATATATATATATATATATATATACATACATGTGCGTGATAAATGAAGTTTGAGTTGATGAGCAGATGAATGATGTGTTTCCTCTACACGTAAAGGTAGAAAGTGATCTGGTGTGAGTTCAGCAGCATGGATCAGAGTGAGGAGGACAGAGAGGAGCGAGTCCCTCCCTCTAAAACCAGTCTGTGTGGAGAACATGAGAGCAAAGTTCAAAGGTCAGATCATCATCTCTAACTGTCCAGAACTCTTCACCGTGTCAGTGCTCAGATCACCAAAACATCTTTATTCACAGGAGTGGACTTGGACCTGGACCTGGAATTGGATCTGAAATTGGACCTGTCTCCTGTGTCCAACAGTAAGTGTCCATCAGTCTCCAGTGGATCCTGATCATATTAAACAGAATGGTTTCCTGTTGAATCTCTTTCAAGTAGATCTTTATTTCATTTCTCTCAGACTCAGTTGATGCATTTTGTCTGTAACTTGTTTAAACTCTTGTTGTTCAGGAGAATCATAGTGAAAGCTGCTCCACTGATGTGAGTTTTTAAAGGAAGCTGATTGGTCAGTGAACAGGACTGATGACAGAATCCAGCAGGAACCAGAACCAAACTAACCATTCAGCTCTGGTTTCTATTGTTCTCATGCTCAAAGGATCCATCAGATGGAGTTTCTATCAAATGATGAACAGTCAGCTGAAGCTGGAGCTGATTAGTGTCTCCATGGTAACAGAAACTCTGACTTCCAGAGACAGAAGCAGAACTCCATCACAACCATTTTCACTGTTAGTTTCCCTAAAATGTCAGGAAGAAACATTTGGAGTTTTTAGTAGTTTTAGAGCAGCAGCGTCACTTCTGACTTGTTTAAAGTCTGAATGATGTCCAGCTGATGTCACTCCATGAAGCTTGTGTCTGTCAACTCGCTCAGATTGGTTAAATGTCCCATTCCACAGGCTACTCCTTGGGGGGACACCACACATACTGCAATGTCAAGTCAAGAAAATCCAAAATGTTTTATTTCCCAGATTTGTGATGGGAGCGGTTCCAACATCCTTCAGATTAGACTCCTAACCCACCACACGTTACAGGAATATCTGATAAGATTATCTTTAGAGCCATTGCAATAATCGGACATGTCCTTAAGCTTGTCGGATGAGGAGAATTGGGGTAAATTAGTCTTAAAATCCTGCCGTGTGAACCAGCTAACTGACTCAACTCAACATCAATCAATCAATTATTAAATAATTAAAACATTTTGTTCTAAACAGGGACCATCAAAGACTCAAACATGGACCTGAACCCAGCTGTGTGTCCTTTAAGAGCGACTGGTCAATGGATGGTTTTATTGATTTTAAATCCTGTGACTCTCCCCCCTCAGAGAGGTGAGTGAGTCTAAATGTTGTCACTGAGTCAGGTTGAACTGTTTTGATTCCATCAGCTGTTTAATGTCAGCTCAGCTCTTCTTCACACACATTTCTGTTTGGATGTGAAGCGGTGTGTGTTGGATGTTTAGTCAAAGTGACAGAATGGATGCTGGAGGAGGAGTTTCTGAGTGTCTGTAGTTCACCAGTTGGTCCAGCAGGGGTCACCTTTGAGCTCTGGGTCAAACCCAGTGTAGGTAGAACTTCCACTCAGGTGCAGGTGTTGCTGATGGAGGAGGACTACTAGTCTGTGGAGCGTGACGCCACATGGACCTTGACCTTGTGTTTGTCTCTGTGTGGACAGACAGAAGGTCAGCTGATTCTTCCTGATTCTCCACAGAGTGGACCAGCAGAGCTCAGAGGGTCCCAGTGGTCAGTCTGCCCAGCAGCATCAAACACAGCTGGACTCCATATTTCAGGTCTGTACATGGACAACAACTACTTTAACATCAGTCCTCTCCATGCTGCTCTCTGGAGACCAGTGGACTGTCAGTCTGTCCAACACTGATCTGATGTTTGGCTCCATGCTTTCAGGATGATTCACATAGGATTCTGTTCCAGGAGCTGGAGGACCACATCCTGACTTTTGTGAAGAACCAGCTGAAGAGGATCCAGAAGCTTCTGAGTCCAGATGACCCAGAATGCTCAGAGAGTCAGAGGGAGGATGAGGAGGTGTTGGAGGGTGAGGATGAAGAGCAGAGGAGGAGCAGAGAGGCGTTTGAGGAGATGACAGTTTCCTTCCTGAGGAGGATGAAGCAGGAGGAGCTGGCTGAGCGTCTGCAGAGCAGTAAGAGGATTTCTCTAAAGATTGAACCTGCTGGAGGAATGAAGCACAAACTGATGATCAAACATTCACTTCATCATGTTTTGTCTTCATTCAGGACGTGCTGCTGCAGTTGGTCAACATCAACTTAAAGGTGTTCTGAAGGAGAAGTTCCAGTGTGTGTTTGAGGGGATCGCTACAGCAGGAAGTCCAACCCTCCTGAAGCAGATCTACACAGAGCTCTACATCACAGAGGGAGGGACTGGAGAGGTCAATGATCAACATGAGGTCAGACAGATTGAAACAGCCTCCAGGAAACCACACAGACCAGAAACCACCATCAGACAAGAAGACATCTTTAAAGTCCCACCTGGAAGACATGGACCAATCAGAACAGTGATGACAAAGGGCGTGGCCGGCATCGGGAAAACGGTCTTAACTCAGAAGTTCACTCTGGACTGGGCTGAAGACAAAGCCAACCACAACATCCACTTCCTGTTTCCATTCACCTTCAGAGAGCTGAATGTGCTGAAGGAGAAAAAGTTCAGCTTGGTGGAACTCGTTCATCACTTCTTCACTGAAACCAGAAGAATCCACAGCTTTGAAGACTTCCAGGTGGTCTTCATCTTTGATGGTCTGGATGAGTGTCGACTTCCTCTGGACTTCCACAACCAGGAGGTCCTGACTGATGTCACAGAGTCCACCTCAGTGGATGTTCTGCTGACAAACCTCATCAGGGGGAACCTGCTTCCCTCTGCTGGCCTCTGGATCACCACACGACCTGCAGCAGCCAATCAGATCCCTCCTCAGTGTGTTGGCATGGTGACAGAGGTCAGAGGGTTCACTGAGCCACAGAAGGAGGAGTACTTCAGGAAGAGGTTCAGAGATGAGGAGCAGGCCAGCAGGATCATCTCCCACATCAAGACATCACGAAGCGTCCACATCATGTGTCACATCCCAGTCTTCTGCTGGATCACTGCTACAGTTCTGGAGGACGTGTTGAAGACCAGAGAGGGAGGAGAGCTGCCCAAGACCCTGACTGAGATGTACATCCACTTCCTGGTGGTTCAGACCAAAGTCAAGAAGGTCAAGTATGATGGAGGAGCTGAGACAGATCCAGACTGGAGTCCAGAGAGCAGGAAGATGATTGAGTCTCTGGGAAAACTGGCTTTTGATCAGCTG
>SSNR01000134.1:987361-1005088 GCA_006937965.1 Callopanchax toddi
TTAACACTCTGTACGACCAATACTCCCATAAATATGATCATTTGAGCCCTTTGTTGTGTGGAGTTTGTGTTAATCATTGTGTTAGATCCTTTAAAGCTAAATGGAATGGAGCCGTACGGTTAGGGCGTGGAACAGTCTGACCACTGCTTGTGACAAGCAAAACAGACCCCGGAGTGCCGTTATTATATGACTTTATAACTATAGTGAGAAGTTATTTTATTAAGATAAAAACAATCCCTCCTATAACGCTGGACCCGGCCGGTCCACGTCCACCTGCAGACCGCGAGAGACCCACCGACCCAGACCGGTACGCCTCCTCGTCTGTCGTAGCATCAGCTATGCAGCTGAAGGATGCAAGCGGACGGTGGAACGGTGTCGGACCAGTTCTGCTGGAGAAATTAAAAGCCCAGTAAGGACAGCGCTGGTATGACTTGGAGTGAGGGTCCGACAGCTGAAGGAAACGCTCATGAAATCGCGGACCGTAATGGACTATGAGGACCCGCCGGACCATACGAGACCCTGATACGAGACCATGAATGGAGCGGTCCAGTTTGGTTGTATGGACCGGTTTTACAATGGAAACAGACAGCGATCCGACTTGCCCCGAACCACAATAAACCCTGAAACGAGTCTGGATGCAGCCGCCGGCAGGGAGGAGGAGGAGGGATGAGCCGAGACCGGGATCCGGATCCATCAGGTCCTCAGCAAACAGAGCTGTGTATTATAAGTTTTGTTGTCTAATATCTGCTTATATAATAAATAAAGCCTAAATAATAAATAAATTTGGTATATCAACTTTATTTATTAAGAAATTGTAAATATTTAAAGCTTTATCTGTGTTAGAGCCGGTATTAAAAACCATATTTTTCTATATAGAGAACGAAAGGTCTCCCTAAGCTTACGCCACTTCCATTTTGGCAGAAAAATAGAACATTTTTACAAAAATGACTCCAAAAGTCTAAATAAGTTGAATTTGTGTAAATTTTTATTCAGAAAAAGTTTCTATCATATTTCTCTAAGCATTTGTTTAAGGGAGTGTTTAAGCTACAATCTGCTCTGTTCACTTATGTGCATGTGCCTTTCAACTTAAAAGTATGACTTATGGACAAATATTTCTTCCTCTCACCTGACTGGTCAGTGTTACATAAATCACAAATAATCCATCTCATCAGAGAACACGGGTTGGATTGTCAGGGTGGTGTTTTGCAGGTCCTGAAATCCAGTATATGGAGGATGGTGCCAGTGGCTCAGGTAGGCGTTACTTAACGTTATACTTTGCGGTTTTGTGGGACAAAACTAAGTGTCCAGATATGTATTTTAAATATAATTTTCCATTACTATACTGTGATTTCATATAGCAGTGTGTTGATCAGAACTTTCTTTAAATGAAGCTGAAATGAATGGAGCAGTGAAGGTACTGGACCCAAGGTGCAGGTGGAGGCAGAAGGAGCAGGAGGCAGCCAATAACTATAAAATGTTTATTTTCAAAAAAGTAATCCAAAAATCATGAGGCAGGATAATGAGGAACATGAACAGAAGGTTGTCTAATCAGGGCAAAACAACGTGGCATACAGTGAGTAAATTAAAACAGACAAACCAACGAGGAGTGATAAGACAGGGGAGCTTTACATACAAGAGGAGGTAATCAGGGCGTGAACCTAATCAGACACACACAGACATGTCTGTGTACTCCGTCGGCAAGGCAGCCAATACATCCTCTTTCAAAATAAAGGACTTATGTGCCTCCACCTGTTTAAAGAAAAGCCCAAATCTTCATTGTCTAGAGTTGATGACAAAGCCGTTTTAAACAAACCAGTTCCTGAGCTTCCATCATGATGTTTAATTACAAAGTCGCCGCTCTGGTGTCATCAGCTAATCCCAGCCACCAAGCTATTAAAGCATTGTGATTAGCCTGGTACTAGACTGAGCGGACCAATGAATGGGCTGCCGAGGTTCCAGTGGAGCGTAGCTAGGCCAAAATCTGCAGAGCAAAACTGACAGGTCTAGCTTACTAGGCTAGTGAACATCTACTTTTAACACTGAGCTCTGATGTTTTTAGTACCTAAAGATTTTTTTTCTTCTGTTTAATTTAATGTCAATTGGCAGTAAAATCATGGATGCAGGCCAACGAGCCACATATCCACTCAAAGCAACAAGTCCTTCAGCTACTAGGACCTGATGAGATGTTCCAGCTACTGAGAACCTCCCTGGTGTTGTTTGATCTCCTGACCAGTAAAAGAAGAGACTGCCTCATTACATCACCTGGACGGAAGAAACCATTTTATTTCATAATTATCACATTTCAAGACCTTGTCCTAACAACAATCAAGGTTTGTTGGGCATTTTCCGAAAAAGATTTTCTTACTCAAAAGCAGAGGTGTGACCAAGTCACTGCTTTGCAAGTCACAAGTCTTTCCAGTCAAGTCTCGAGTCAAACACAACCAAGTCCAAGTCAAGTCTAAAGTTAATGACATGCAAGTCCAAGTCCTTAACTTTGAATTTTCAAGTCATAATCGAGTCATCTGACCAATTATTCTTAATGACTGTTTTAATAAATGATTTCTAGATAAATCTCTCTCATGAGCTGAAACTGAAACATAAAACATTTTAAGATCAGTTCAAATGTTTTAACTTCATGTTTCTCATGAACGTCTCAACCTGAACATTTCACGTCTGAATGTCAGATGGACGATCCTCCATCGTGGACACCTGTCTCTCAGAAGGACACTTCCTTAGTTTGGTCTCTAGATCTTTGGCCTTGGCTAGATGTTCAATATTGTAAGAAAATATTAAAAACGATGTATAAAGCTAATAAAAATACCTGACCAAACATTAAAAAAACTAGTTATAATTTTAAAAGAACTGAAGTCGTTTTTACAGACAACCAGAGGGAGGACCGGATCCGGTCCGCGAGCCGCTAGTTTCTGACCAATGAGTCACGGAGTGTCTCCAGAGCTCTGGTTCTTTCATTAAATCCACGTCGTCATCGTGAGTCGATGCGGGGTCCATGCAGGCAGGGGCGGGGCCACAAGGGTGGCTGGGGGTGGTGCTGACCACCCTTGAAATCTGATTGGCCACTCTGACTGATCACCCCCACCAGAGCTGTCAATCAGTTTTTGCATATTATATTGAATAGTTTTATGGAATGTTTTGCCAAAATCCACAAAAACAGACACATGAGCTGTCCTAATCTCTGATGTATTGTTAATAATATGCAGAAACTGCTGTAATTCTACATTATTATTATTTTGATGTTGAAAGCTCATTCATAGGCAGACGATGTGTTTATATATCAAAATGTTAATTTGTCTCCCACTGTTTGTGTTCTCCATGAATCTGCTGCATAGTTCTTGCATGGTAAACAGATCCATGTTTTACTTCAGTAAATAAATGAATTAAAATAATCAAAATGTTGGTCTGCTGTTTAAGACCGCAGAGCATTTAAATACAGTTGACTTTTTAGTGGGCCACCCTTCTATAATCTTTGCCCCTGCCTGCCCAGACAAAAGTTCTGCGGTGATCAGCTGCTGTTTAGTTTCACTTTAGCAGCAGGTCACTCTGCAGGCTCTCATGAAGCAGAGAGGGGACAGACTCCTCCGGATCGCGGACTTAATAGAAGGGCTCCTTTAGGATCTGAATTTGAGTTCTCATAGTTTAATGTGTGTCTGCTGCTGAACTTCAGAGACATGTTCAACGTCGGAGAGTTTCTCCGATGATCAGCTGATCGCTGCGGTGCGAGGGAGATTTTTAGCAGCACCAGTGAGAGATGAGATCGTATTTGCGCCAAATAGGTCTGATATAGAGCCATTTTCAGTGCTAAAATATCAAAAATCTTCAAGTCATCATCAAGTCAACACACGCAAGTCGAGTCAAGTCCGAGTCAAGTCGCGAGTCTTTCTAGATTTTACCAAGTCAAGTCCGAAGTCATCAAAATGATGACTCGAGTCCAAGTCATGTGACTCGAGTCCACACCTCTGCTCAAAAGTGCCTAACCCAGCCTAAAGAAAGAACTAAACACAAAAAAGCTGAACTATAAACAAATGTAATGCTGTCATATGTTCAAAAAGATTTACCTCAGTCATTGCAAATAAGAACTTTTGTGTGGATTCTCATGTGCCTGTTTAAACTTGAGTTATGTCTAAATCTTTGCCCACAAACATCACAATCAAAAGGTTTCTGTCCTGTGTGGATTCTCGTGTGTCTGTTTAAAGTTGTCTTATGGCTAAATTTTTGTTCACAAAAATCACAAGGAAAAGGTTTCGCTCCTGTGTAGATTCTCATGTGAGAATTTAAATTTGTCTTACAGCTAAATCTGTGTCCACAAAGATCACAGTCATAAGTTTTTTTTTCCTGTGTGGATTCTCTTGTGTGTGTTTAAATCGGTCTTATGGCTAAATCCGTGTCCACCAACATCACAAGCAAAAGGTTTCTCTCCTGTGTGGATTCTCATGTGTTTGTTTAAATTTGTCTTCTGGCTAAATCTGTGTCCACAAACATCACAAGCAAAAGGTTTCTCTCCTGTGTGGATTCTCATGTGTTGGTTTAAACTGGTCTTTTGGCCAAATCTCTGTCCACAAAGATCACAAGCAAAAGGTTTCTCTTCTGTGTGGATTCTAATGTGTCTCTTTAAACTTGTCTTTTGGCTAAATCTGTGACCACAAATATCACAAGCAAAAGGCTTCTGTCGTGTGTGGATTCTAATGTGTCTGTCTAAACCTGTCTTGCCACTAAATCTGTGTCCACAAACATCACAAGCAAAAGGTTTCTCTTCTGTGTGGATTCTCATGTGTTGGTTTAAAGTCGCCTTCTGGGTAAATCTGTGTCCACAAACATCACAAGCAAAAGGTTTCTGTCCTGTGTGGATTTTCATGTGTGTGTTAAAACTTGTCTTATATCTGAATCTTTGTCCACAAACATCACAAACAAAAGGTTTCTCTCCTGTATGGATTCTCATGTGTATGTTTAAATCTTTCTTTTGTCTATATCTGTGTCCACAAACATCACAAACAAAAGGTTTCTCTCCTGTGTGGATTCTCATGTGTTGGTTTAAATGGCTCTTATTTCTATATCTGTGTCCACAAACATCACAAGCAAAAGGTTTCTGTCCTGTGTTGTTTCCCTTTTGTTTGTTTAAATCTTTCTTCAATCTTTTACCACATTCTGATGAATCTTCCTCTCTTGTCTGGACCTTCCTGTGTGACTCTAGTTTTTTCTTTTGTCCAACACTTTTCTTTTCCCCTGAACTGCTTGAAGACCTGGCTCTTGAATGACATGTCATGTGTCTCTGGAGAGCCCCCTTGTGGACAAATTGTTTACCACACTCAGAGCAGCTAACACATTCTTTGACTGTCTTTACACCAAACTCTGGATCCATTTTCTCCTTCCAATCATCGTCTCCGTCTTCAGTGTCAGGCTCATAGTCTGGATTGTCCCCGTCCTCGTCACAATCCTCACTCATTTCTGTCTCTGAACAGCTGGAAGCATCTCCATGAGTTTTAAGATCTGGGTTTCTGCTGGTTCCTGCTCCTCCACAGTCTTCCTCACCAGCTTCAACGTTCATCTGGTCAGCTGAGCTGCTGGTTGGAACTTCTCTGTCTTCCATTTGGTGCTGATGAAGCTGTGAGGACAGAGGTTTCTCTTCTTCATTTTCACACTTCATAGGAAATGCAGTGAATGTGAATCTGGTGACATCAGTGTCCTCACCCTGTTGAGCTGCTCTCCCTCCAGACTGGTCCAGACTTCCTCCTTTATGTGGAGATCTTCTGGGTCCTGCTGGTCCACACCAGGCCTCTGTTCTTCAGGAGCAGCTGCTGTCACCAGCAGCGTCTGCACAGGGAGCACTGAAACACAGACATGATGGACAACTGAACTTCATATTCACTCATACATCAGCTGTGTTATTGTGATGACATCACAACAGACTTAGACAAAAATATCAACAAGCTAACTTCAGAGGAGGCAGACATTAGAAGATACAGCATAGTGTATCTTCTGCGATGCGTTTCAGAAATGTAAAGGATGGGCAAGGAAGAAAGAGAATGATGGCAGCCTAACATCTAATGTTTGGTCACTGATTCGTAGACTTTTATTATTTATTTATTATTAGTTATTTTTTGTAAAAGTCTTACTCAGAACATTTAATTTAATATAAATTTAAGCATGTGCGCATTTGCCACAGAACTCACATGTCTGCAGCTTTTTGTGTGGTTTAGAGGGGTGAGTCGTACTAGCGTAATTAGTAGGGATGCACAATAATATTGGTTACAGATAATTATCGGCCGATAATGGTCAATTATGACGTCATACAGATAATTTCGATAATTAAAAATTCACAGATAAAATGGACCGATAATACAAAGCTCAATTTGCACACGTCTGCCGTGGATTTCCTCCTGAAAGTTCTCTACTCACATGTCGTCTCCTCTCCCCCGCCATTCCTGAAAGGCAGGAGCGGGGGGGGAGGAGGAGGGGAGGGAGTGGCTTCTCATACAGGCGCACGAGCACAGCATCGTGCTGCTCGCTGTGACATCAGCTGTGCACCGACTCGTGAAAAGGCGTCGCGCTGCTCAACGTTTCTTTGACATCGTATGGTATAAAAAGTCGTCCCTGACTGTTGTGAACTATATAGTGAACGTCTGTTGGTCTAATTTCCAACTTTAAACTAACTTCAGTGCGCAGTGCTTTAACAGCTGACTGCCTGATCAACCAGGAACGCTGGGTTTGATAGCTGGGTTCAACATGCAGAGCTCCGAGGAGAGAAGCTGTCTCTGAATCTCCGTCCACCAGGCCCCCTCCTCTCCTCATTTTACTTTGTCACACAAGGAGTCAGAGGAAAATCAAAAGAGAGAATAAAGAAATGTCAAAAAGAAACCTGTAAATAAACAGACAGAGGACAAAATAGGAGGGGAGAAAATGCAAAAAAGAAATATTAAGAGGAGGAAATAAATCAATGTATGAATTTAAAAAAGAAGTGGCAGTAAATATTTTAAATATTAATTAAAAAAACCAGAATAAATAAAAAATAAAGAATAAAATGTGAGTTAATACACATTGTATATAAATACAGGATATGAAAACAATTATAAAAATAAAAAAAAATTAATAAAATAAGATAGGAAATAAAATAGAAAGTCAGATAATTCCCTTCTCCAGACACCAACCGGCGAAGGTGGGTGTGACCGACCCAGCAGACCTAACAGATCTGGGTCGGTCACATCCAGCGGACGAACAGCTGATAAAGACTCGTCACACAAACATCAGTGACACTGCTGATGAAGACCTGAGCAGTGGGTCGAAACATGTCAAGAAAAAGGTCAATAAGAATTACAAAACATTACATATTAAAAGAACCTTAACCATTAACGTAAAAAGAAGACATGATGAACTTCGTAAAATAAATGTTTTAAATGATATTTCAGGTCTAAACTATGATCTATGGTTAGAGTTCCACATGTCATTCTTCTGAAGACCCTCCTTCCTCCTAGAGACCCCTGTGCATTCCTTCTGACTGGTGAACTTTCTCAGCAAATTAAAATAAAATTTTCGCATTATGGGCTGTCAGTTAACGTGCATGCGCGTTGTGCAAACCTTTAGAGGGGGGGCGCCTCCCGTAATGCTCTGTGTCTCAGTGTCTGTCTCTCTGTTGTCAGCGGAAATAAAGGAGTAGGGGAGCTGCTCGATTATGGCGAAAATGATAATCACAATTATTTTGATTGAAATTGAGATCACGATTATTTAAGATGATTATTATTTATGTAGTGGAATAAACCGTTGTGTTTATTATACCCACCTTCTGTGAATTACTTCAGTCTATTTATTTAGGATTTATTGAGGTCTCTCTCTGAGCCTGTAACCTTTAATATAGCTGAGATTAATTACAGATTGACACTAGGTTCTCTAAAAACACAGGGAGTTATTTACGTATCTTTTGGTTGATGAATCTGAGCCAGAGTCGTGAATTGAATCTTATATAGAAAATTTAATTCACAAAGCGGACGACAGTACACACATTTAACAGTTGAGGTAATAAGAACAGTTGCTAGTTAAACACGATGGTGTTCTAGTTGGTTAAACTTTGAGATTAACGGCTGAGTCTGTGATGTTTAGACTAGAGTTATTAATTTAGGTTAAGGAGTGAGTGAGGGGAATAATCCTGGTGGATCAGTGACGTGTTGGAGTGAGCGGTTAGCTTATCAACCGGCCTCTGGGTTTTACCAGCGATGGTTTCTCTCACCAAGTGCCCGGTCCCAATGGATCGTAGACAGGCAGGTTGGAGTGGATCGTTGGGAGGCGGATGACCACCCTTCGACTCGTCCTGGCCGTGCGGGAACCCTCCGGTCACCGGGCGGCCCTCAGTTGCGTCCGAGATCCGGGCGGTCAGCAGAGACATGGCTGGTGTGAGGCAGGAGCTCGCATGTTGGTACGAAGCTGGATGTTGTCTTCCCTCAGGGGGATTAACAGATCGACCGGCAGAGCCGATCGGGGTTTTGACAGGTTTCAGCTGTGTAGCTCAGACAACAGCTGAAGCGTGGCTCATCGAGGCTTGATGAGAACTAACTTGAAAGTCAGCTCGAGGCAAGCTAAGATGGAGGTTTAGGGATCGTGGACCTATGAAATTACATTATCAAGTCACATGACCCAACCTTTAATGTCAAAGGTACCAGCTAATAATAGTAATACTGGGTTTTACCATTAGCACAGTAGAAGTATGAAAATAATACTGAACTGGATCAACATTCATAGTGCTGTAAGAGAAAGTGCATTAATCACATTAAGACATTTCTGTAACAGATTAAAGTGTCATTTTAGGAAGAGACACTGAGAGTCTTTAAGCTTATATTATTATTATTATTATTATTATTATTAAAAGAGTCAGGTGGATTCTTCCGAAACGACCGAACCCTGGAGGAGTGTTGATTCAGGTTAAACACAGTAAAGATCCATTATAATCCAAGTTATTGGGAAAAGCTGGAGTAGTGTTTTGCGATGATCACGTGGACAGAGGTCAGAGCATCTATTGATGATGCTACATTTACCTTTGATAACAAAAGTATTATCATTAAACAGTGGCTTTTAAAGATTGTACAAACATAAAAATGTGAAAATACTGAGAAATAAGATCAAAAGCTTCAACAAATGTTATTTCTCCGTTAAAACCAGCAGCTGAAGGTGAGTCGATGCTTTTCTTCCCCCTTCTTTCTTCCATTAAAGGGACATGAGGGAGCTTTTGAAGAAAAGTAATAATTGCATGTTCAGTTTATTTAGGTTAATAAGTGATGAAGCATTTTAAATCAAAAAGAATGAGGCCACCCATGTATCATTCCATTATCTTGAACAGGCTGTGAGCTGTAAAATGTTCTGCAATTCGGGGTCCGAATTTCCCGCGCTGTCCTACGGATGTGACGTCAACTGACGCTTCTGCGCGTTCTCGGGCTAAAAAAGTAATAATAAATGTATATCCAGTAGGTGGCAGTATTGCACCTTTGTGTAGTGTTGCTAGTCAATGGCGGACTTCCTTGTCTAAACCAGTGGTTTTTCTCATAAAACTGGTGTTATTTGGCAGTGTTATTTGGCAGTGTTTATGGAGCTGAAACCCTCTCTGATGGATTATAAGGGTTTCACAGAGCTAAAGGTGCTGTTATAGGCGACCGCACAGCAATCTGTCGATGTTTATGGTCTCGGCACTGTAGGCCGCAAATCCCCGACCTTTTCCTGGACCTCAGTCCGCTTACAGTGCATCTAAGGCGGCTCTGCTGCGCACGGACCTCCGGGTGCTACGGAGCTCCACTCCGTGATGTGAATTTGAGAAATCTAAGGTGATATACGCGGCAGGGCATGATTCTATCACGCTAGATTTCTCAAATTCTCCTCCGGGTGTCGGAGAACACCGACTGATTAAAGCTTTTAGCATACAGGCAGCTGGGAAGGACTGGAAAATAGCAGCTAGCGAAATTAGCTCTGTTAGATCGGCTCCCTCAGTCTGATCGTGTGTGTGCGTCGCGGGGCATTGTTTTACTATATTTCCTTTTGTATTAATAAAATATATTTTTATTTATGGACTCGCCTCCGGCTGCCTTTGGTTGAACCCTTATGAACTAGTGAGAAGTTTGTGCGCGCTCACGTTAAAGGCTGCAGTTATAAGCAGCGCCAGGCGCGGCGCTCATGAGGTTTGTTTTTCAAAGCTCCCTCATGTCCCTTTAAGTGAAGCAGCCAGGACAAATGCTGCGTTCACTGACCGATAATAAATTCAGGAGATTTCTAAACCCACAACTGATGTCTTTTACACAAAACAACAAAGTGGATTAATGTAAAAAAAAATAAATCTGTACATTATTTAGTTGCAGAAGAATCAACGAAACGTCCTATGGCGGTGCGGGCATCGACTTTACAGGGTGAAGCAGCTGCTGTGTTTATGTTAAAGGAACCAGCAGACGTCACACACAGTGCTGAAACATAGCTTATCATGTTATGGATGTGTTCAACTCCAAACCACATCTCTGGACAGAAACCAGCAACTAAGACCAGGAAAACTGCCCCAAACCAGCGACCCACCAAGTTACTACAGCCGCTAGAATAAGGACAGAAAGGACTCTTTTTTAAGAGAGCAATTATTTAGCATTTAATGCTAACTCACTCTAGGCCAAACTAACAGCTAGGCTCACGGAACTTTAACAAAGGTCAATCTATAAGTTAACACGTGTTGTTCTTTTGAACTCAAAGAACTTCTCACACTTCAATTCAGTCTCTGTCCCTCCGTCTCTGTTAGCCTGTCGTTCTGTTCTGCTCACTTCTATCCTGGTATTGTTCATGTTGTAACGTTCTACTTACTCTAGAACCAGTCAGCTGCTCCACGTCTCGCTGCTTTGCTGTTTAACAGACTGCTGTCCGCCGAACACACGTTCTAAACACTAACAGAGAACTAGAAACCGAGCGAATCAACTTCGTCTTCATCACCGCCATCTTCTTTTTCTTCTTCGTGTTTTTTGGCGGTTGACAAACAATGAAAGGGTTCATTACCGCCACCTACTGGTGTAGAGCTGAATGTCACTCAAAGATCAGAATCTTTCATCTAAACATCGACAGAATTCATCTGTTGGGGGTTTTATTTATTTTTTATATGTAAATGAATTTGGAAATATTTGATATCACTTCTTTATTCTTTTCAGATTTTTTAAAACTTTGAAACAAGAACAAAACAGGAAAAGACAAACTCAAAATTCAAATGCCATCACAAAAACCTAACATTTAAGATGAATTCACACCTCCTTCAAGATTCCAAATTAAAGGAAAGCAAAATCTTGTTGTGGCAAAAAGCAAATTTACAACAAGGTGAAGGAAAAATGTGGGAAAAGTGAATTTTCCCCACTGTGGAATCAAAAAAATGATTCACCATACAAACATGGAAACTGATTAAAAAACAGAATGAACAAAAAGCAGTTCAGCCTCATTGCAACAGGATTATTCAATTATCTCGGCTGAGGGTTGCCGGTCCAATCCCAGCTTTGCTTTTGTGTCCTTGGGCAAAATGTCTCACTTTGTCTACAGGTGGTGGTTGGAGGGAACTGGCGGTGCATGCATCCCCACTTCTGTCAGTGTGCCCCAGGGCTGCTGAGACTACAATACAGCTGGTCACCACCAGTGTGTGAATGTGTGAGTTACTGTTTGTGGAACTCTAGAAAGCCCTCTATAAATACAGGAAATGTACCAATAGTTTCAAACAAGGAGAGATCATTTTTACGATCAAGACCTCAGGGTGGGACTTGGCATATCTACATTTATGTATCTAATATTTTGTCAAGATCATAAGATTATTGACCCATATTCTATTCTTGTTTTATTTTCTAGGATTAAACTTAACTAAATAATCTGAGGGGACCAGAAGTCAATGTTAGTAAAACTGTATGCCACTGATTGATGGAGAGATTTCTATAACTGTACAGTTTCACATTCAGTAAACAGCTCTGTGGTTTCCACACTCGTTTATCAGATACAACAATTTTCTACCACTAATTTAAATCTTCTTTTAATTCCTTTGTTTGAAGGGTAAATATTTTGCTATAGTTTTAAAACGAACCTCTTGACATTTTGGGGGGATTGCTGAACCATGACAGCCAATAAATCAACCATCAGTTTACTGGTTTTATTGGCTACATTCTGTTTCCTCTACATGTTCTTACTTCAAACAATGTCTCCTATGTTGTAGAACTCATTCCAAACATGATTTTAAAGCCATAAAGATTTAAACTATAAACCTATTAAGTCTTTATTGAATATCCTGTGATCTGATTTCTGTCTAACTTTTATTCAACCTCCTGACATTTTGTCTTGTTTTCATTGTTTCTCTTAATTGTATAGTGTAACTGTTGTAAGCGTCACAACAAAAATTGTCTCTAAACATGACACTACATGACATTTCTCTTTCAAAATATTGCAAAAAAACCCATAAAAGAGCCAGTTGTTTGAACAGCTCTTTTTTTAATTTAACCTTTATTTAACCAGGAAAGACTCTTGAGATTAAAAATCTCATTTACAGTAACAATGATCAACACACATAGAGAAAACTTTGAGGTGAACAGCCCCCCAATGAACGGCTCCCTTCAAAGGGCCATAAATCCCATACACCAGACACATACACACACAACCTGCCTCTGCTGTCATAACAACCAGCTGACAGACAACTCTACAAGCCAATAGAACACAGTTTGCATTCAAGTGCATCAGGAAACATCAAAAAAAGGGTGGCTTGCCAACTCTGGGTTGCAGGATTCTGGAGTCCTTCCTGATATTTGATGCTTTCCTCCAGCAGCAGGTGGTGGAGATGTCCTGTAGCTGGGCTTGTGGTCAACCCATGATTCTAGAGGCTCTTTGAACAGTCCTCATCAGTCATTTGTCATCATCTGCTGTGATATTTACAAACCAAACCAGTATGCACCCAGTTAGGAAGCTTTCTATTGTGGACCTGTAGAAACTGATCAGGGATTTTTGGACATGCTGTCATTTTTCAAACAGCTCAGAAAGGAAAGTCTCTGTTTTTCAATTTCAAGAACCAACTGCACAGCTTTCAGGAAGCCTCTTCATTCAGAAACATGTTAGTGGACTGGCCGTGCACGAGCAGCAGGAATGCTTCACTCACTGGATTCTTATCACACCATGATGGTTGGAATCACTTTGATAAAGGCTCTAAATCCAGATGAGCTTCAGGCGCTAGCAGCAAAAAGGAGCGTCCAGCCACTCCTAAAGGTTTGGAATCGTTCCTCAAAACATGTCAAGAAAAAAGGAGTTCAAACACAAACAAGCTTGAAAAGACAATGAGCAGAATCTCTGCTTTAATGGCAGCAGATGAAAATGTTCAACAAGTGTCTGCAGAGGCTGACAAATAGATCAGATGCTTTCAGGATGCTTTGGGCTCTTTCTTCAGCTGTCATTGGCTGAAGAAGAGGTGTTAAGGCCAAATCAAGACTTTCAGCCCAAAGTCACCATGATTGGTGATTTGAAAGAAAAACTAAAGACTTGGATGTTCAAACTGGTACCATCTCAACAGCAACAATTCAGACTTGTGGACATATAGGGGTCGCTTGTCAGGAGGATTCTGCTTTTTCTACACTTGACCTTCAAGTCAAAAGTCAACATCAGGTCAATATTTGCTTTTATGGATCCAGGAAGTAGAGGAGAGAGAAAGAAACAAATGTGGTTCATAAACTGATGGACCTTTACAGCAAGCTGATTTGGACTGAAGAAGAAAAATCAAAGATCAAAACCCTGAATCTAAACTGGACGTGAAGAACTTGAATAAAGTCAAAGATGCTTATAAGAGATCCAGAGTCAAGTGGACAAAGAGGGAGAAAAAACTACAGTTTATTTAAAGAAACACAGACACTCAGTTTGAAGTTTACTGATAAATGGAGAGGAATGGATTGATCCTAAATGCATTGCAAAGGAAGTCTTTCATTCTTACAGTAACCTTTACAAATCTTCATACTACTTCGAACAAGATATCACATCCTCCTTTGATCAAATGAATCGTTTGATTCCACCTATAGAGGACAGTTTCAAGAAAACTAGTGACAAAGACTTAATGTGACTGAGTTAGATGGTGCTACAAACACGGCCTGATCACCAGGACCTGATAGAATAACTAACTGGAAAGAATTCAAACTATTATTATTTCAAGTTCTATTGGAATGCATCCATCAAAAGGAGCTGATGGAAACGATGAAACAAGGCTCATAAAACTGATTCTGAAACCTGGGATAAATAAAACAATTCTCAACAACCTGAGACCTTGCACACCTTTAAACATGTGGTTTTTACAAAAGCCATAGAAACTAGAATAAAAACAGGCCTCCCCGAGACAACTAGCAGAACACAATCAGGATTTCTTAAAGGAAGTTCAATCTATGACAATATCCATCTGCTACTGGGTCTGACTGATTAGAGTCACCTACTTAAGGAGGATTGTTTGAAGAAATGAAGAGGAGATCTGGTTAGCCCAAAACCTTCTTGTTTTCAATAAAGTCTGAGGCTTTGGCTTTCTGTTAGTCTGGGATCCTGAAATATCTCAAGTGACCATTAAACGCTCAAAGTTTCACTAACAGCTTCTGTTCAATTGTAAAACTCAGTTTCAGCCTCATAAAGTCCCACTGTGGCTCAACAGAGTGATGCTGAGGACACAAAGTAAAGTAATCAGAAACGATGCAAACAAACAAAACAAACATGGCCGACACATTAAAGGGAAGATAAAGGAAGAAATTTAAACTAAACCAGGCAAACATCACAACAAAACAGTCAGCTGTTTAAAATGGTGATAACATAATGGAAGAATCTGTTTTTATGGCGGCTGGTTCTGGTCTGCAGACTGTATCGTCTGCCTGAGGGGAATAGCTCAAAAAGACTGTGTCCAGGGTGTGAGGGGTCAGCTGTGGCCTTTGATTCCTGGTTCTTGACATGTACAGGTCCTGGATGGGGGGCAGGGGGGAACATCTGATCCTTTCTGCTGTCTTTATAGTCCGCTCAGAGATGATAATAAATCTGAAATATCAACTATTTGAACAAATGATTCTAAATTCTCCAAAATGTAAAGAGGTTCGTTTAAAAACTATAAACAATATTTACCCTTCAAACAAATGAATTAAAAGAAGATTTAAATTAGTGGTAGAAAGTTGTATCTATAAATGAATGGAAACCACAGAGCTGTTCAATGAATGTGAAACTGTCCTACAGTTATGAATCTCTCCATTATTCAGTGGCATACAGTTTTACTAACATTGCCTTCTGGTCCCCTCAGAATATTCAGTTAGGTTTAATCATAGAAAATAAAACAAGAATAGAATATTGGTCAATAATCTTATCTTGACTAAATATTAGATATGTCAAGTCTCCTCCTCATGAATTGTTTCTAAAATGATCTCCTTGTTACTAACATGTTTGAAACTATTTAATAATCCTGTATCAATCAGGCTGAACACATTTATAGGAAAACGTTACATTTCTTGAACCTCTTTTGATTGTATTTAGTTTTTTAATGACTTCTTGTTTGTATGTTATTTATACTTGTTTTTTTTTCTTATTTTGTTATTTTTTTCACTTCCCCCTTTACTTTGCTGTAGATTTGCTTGTTTATATGTTTTATTTTTGAAGGAGGTGAGATTTTATATTAAGTGTTAGATTTTTGGTGTTTGTATTTGAGTTTTTCTGTTCCGTTCTGTTCTTGTTTTAATGTTTAGTTTTTAAAATTTTTGAAAAGGATAAAGAAGTGATGAATGAAATGTTTTCAAATTCATCTAAATATAAAAAATGTACACAAATAGATTAATTCTGTCGATGTTTAAATGAAAGATTCTGTTCCTGAGTGACATTCAGCTCTATACCAGCAGGTGGCGGTAATGAACCAGTTTGTGGTTTGTCAGCGGCCAAAAGAACAAAGAAGGAGAAGAAGAAGAAAAAGAAGATGGCGGTGAAGACGAAGAGATCACGTGTATTCGCTCGGTTTCTAGTTCTCTGTTAGTGTTTAGAACGTGTGTTCGGCGGACAGCAGTCTGTTCAACAGCAAAGCAGCGAGACGTGGAGCAGCTGACTGGTTCTAGAGTAAGTAGAACGTTACAACATGAACAATACCAGGATAAAAGTTGAAGTTTCCTGATCCTAACTGTTAGCTTGGCCTAGAACGAGTTAGCATCAAATGCTAATAGCTCTATAAAACGAAGAGGCCTTTATGTCCTTATTCTAGCGGCTGTGGTTGGTGGGTCGCTGGTTGTTTTTCTGGTCTTGGTTGCTGGTTTCTCTCCAGAGATGTGGTTTGGAGTTGGCTTCCCTCTTTTCTCCCTGCTGCTCTCTTCAGCCTCACCATGTTTGCCTGTGCAGGAATTTGTACCTTCCTGCTCTGCCTCTCCACTTTTCTCTCCTTCACTCATCTCCTCCACTATGAGGAGGATTTTTCATGCTTAACATAAGATTTTACATTTTATTTAAAATCAGAGTGATTAATATATTTGCTAAGGATAAAATAATCTGAGTAATTACTGCAAAGAATAAAATGTTATATGAATAGTAATGTTTTCTTTTTAAATGTAATCAGTTGCTAAGGTTAAAACATCATTTGAGCCATGAATAAGTGTGTGTGGGGGCTCTTGGTATGTGTGATAGAGAACCAAAGAGAGAGACGCCGTATGTAACACTCAGGCCCTCAGGAGAAGGGGGTCGTCAAGTCTGAAACCAGATTCAACTGGTTTCAGGACACACGTGGACCTAACTTATGGAGGACCGAAACTGACATATTTAAAAATAAAAGCAGAAATACGTAATTTGTCTTTTCTTTTCCTTTATATGTGCATTTTTGCAAAGAAATATATATATATTGTTTTTTGTTTTTCCGAATTATGTGAATTATCATCAAGAAAAAAAAATTTTTGTTTTTATTTTCCCTATATGTGCATTTTTAAAAATAAATGTATATGTTTTGTTTTTCCTTTTCCTTATTACCTGTAATTTCATCAAGAAAAAAAAAATTGTTTTTCCTTTTTCTTATTATGTGCATTTTCATGAAGTAAAAAATATATATTCTTTTTCCTTTTCCTTAGTTTGTACATTTTCATGAAGAAATAAATATATATTGCTTTTCCTTTTCCTTATACACACATTCCTTGTTTTTACATTCCTTCATCTACTCTTTTTACATTACCTTATGCATTTCTGCCTCATTATGCAAATTAGGAGGGCTGTCCTTCTTGGTAAACAGGAAGGAGCAGGAACCATGCACTGATCGATTGTGCATGCCTGAGATTTTGGCTCCACCGTAATAGCAACCAAAGTACAGTAATGGAGGGAGCACAACGACGATCTGTGTCGGAGTTGTTAAGAGAAGCTGCAAATAGGCTACAGAATTAGGCTATAGAATACACAGACTTGTGCAAGTGACAGGCCACTTCCTCCAAAATCTGGACAACTAACGGGTCAGCTTCATTGTCCGTGTCTGCAGCTATCTGAAATAGCCTCTCACTCAAAATGTCTACGCGAAACAATAAATAGTCATCACTGACTGTATTACTGTCAGCTAAGATAGCAACGTGCCTTAATTCATCTGCAATCGTCAGAGACATGTCTGTTAGGACTTCACTTCTTTTCAAACAAAAAGGCGTTCTCCTGAAAGCCCAAAATCTCAGGCATGCACAATCGATCAGCGCATGGTTCCTGCTCCTTCCTGTTTACCAAGAAGGACAGCCCTCCTAATTT
>SSNR01000134.1:1005292-1016549 GCA_006937965.1 Callopanchax toddi
TTTTTTTCTTGATGAAATTACAGGTAATAAGGAAAAGGAAAAACAAAACATATACATTTATAAAAAAAATGCACATATAGGGAAAATAAAAACAAAATATATTTTTTTCTTGATAATTCACATAATTCGGAAAAACAAAAAACTATATATATATATTTCTTTGCAAAAATGCACATATAAAGGAAAAGAAAAGACAAATTACGTATTTCTGCTTTTATTTTTAAATATGTCAGTTTCGGTCCTCCATACTAACTCTTCACTTATGGAAAAGTACTGGAAGGTGGACCTAAGGGAGGTACTGGCTTTCCAGAATAGTATTAGGGGGCTGAACTAAGAAAATTTCTCAAGAGTTTTTGGAAGAAGACCGAGGTGCTAGAGTGTTTTGTTTTTCTTATATAACCATGGTTATGTTTTGAAAGGTATCTGTGTTTTTTATGTTTTGGGTTTTAACGGTACCTGTTTTTATGTTTTGAACGGCACCCGTGTTTTGATTTTTGTGTTTTCTTCTGCGCAGAAGTTTGATAAACTCTCCACGTTTTGATTTTTGAAAACTGTTTTTGGCTCGAGTTTTTCAACGACCGATCTTTTAGAAAAGAACCTTGCGAAGAGAGAAAAGGTAAAAAGGCCTACGACACCATGAATAAGTGTGTGGAGGATC
Source organism: Callopanchax toddi (assembly GCA_006937965.1). NCBI lineage: Eukaryota > Metazoa > Chordata > Actinopteri > Cyprinodontiformes > Nothobranchiidae > Callopanchax > Callopanchax toddi. Next base: position 1,005,951 of record SSNR01000134.1, read on the forward strand.
TTGGTATGTGTGATAGAGAAACGGACAGAGAGACATATTATGAAATTTATGACCCCCAGTTCCTTACAGAAAAAAGGCCTCAGGTTTGAACCAGATTCAACTGGTTTCAGGGTTCAGTCAGACCCCTCTGTCTCCTTTGTTTAAAAGTGGAAAGTTACTGGTTCAGCCCCAAGAGGCAGATCCTGAGGAGAGGTTTTTCTATGGATAGAGGGGGGTCTCCTCAGATCTGTTTCAGGAAGGAATTACCACATCTCCTCTTTGCAAAGAGTATTTAGTGTTTTTTAGGGAAGGCACCAGCTATCTTTTTCTTTTGATATTTTTATACCGGGTAATGTTTTGTGTTTTGAAACCGGTATTAATGTTTTGATTTTTTATATACCGGCAACGTGTTTGGTGTTTTTCCTTCTGATCAGAAGTAAAATAAATTATTTGTTTTGATTTTTGAAAACTGCATTGGCCAGACTTTTTTCAACGACCGATTTTAGAAAGGGCTTGCAGTGGGATAAAGGAACATTTCCACAACAACTACTTCAGCCTTCATGATATTTAAATTCTTTTCAAACGCTGATTATGGTTAGTAAGTAAGTAAAACTTTATTTATGGAGCGCCTCTCAAGATAAAAGCCACAAAGCGCTTAGAGAAAACATAGTACAAAATAACAGATGTTAATAAATGAGCAAAAGTTGAAAAAACATGAAGTACAGGAAGCAAAAGTATTTTCTAGTGATGGGTAGATGAGGCCTTATGAAGCGTTTCAGCACATTCCCCAAACTGTGTTGATACTGTGTCGCTGTGTCTCTACTGACATCTGCTGGATCTTAAACATAATTGCAGGCATCCTAAATGGAGGATTTAAATCACATACTGATAAAAATAAAACAATTATAAACATTATTTAGGTAATTGTATTCCACATTGTAAACTGAATAATTTAATATATTAATCCAAATTTTAAATATTTTAGATGATATTTTTTAGTCGCACCTTTTAAAAATTTGGTCGCATTTGCGACCAAATTGGTCGCAGTCTAGAGCCCTGTATATTTGAAATATACAATAATTCAATATATCTGCCATAAAAATAACCTTATTTTCAGAAATAAGATCAAAATGATCCCAAGTGGCGGGGATAGTCTTTTGGTGACTACAACCTGCATGTTTGTGGCCATGCTGCCAAATAACGTCTTTATTAACCCTCTGGGCACCAGAGTTTTTCCAAGAAAATCATCTTTTTTGACATTACAATTTCAAAAAGTTGTAACTTTAATATGGTTAGAGATAAAGGCATACTGTAAATGAGAAAAATGTTCAGTTTAAATCCAAGTTTGTGATTGGAACAAATTCACCTATCTAATTTGCATATTATGACGTCATCAGGCATCAGCACTATTGGGTGTGTAACTTTTACAGGTATTTATCTTTATTTTTTACAGTTTTTGATTTTTTTTGTATATATGTATGTGTGTATTTATATATATATATATATATATATATAGGTGTGTGTGTATATATATATATATATAGGTGTGTGTATATATATATGTATAAAAACGTAAAAGTATATAATCCATCATCTAAAAGAACAGACAGGAAATCAGTGGGCTCAGAACTGGAAAGACCTGTTTCCAAAACGCTCAACAAGTTCATCAAAGTGTCTGATGCACCTGTGCTACTCTTCATCATCTCCCGGGAAAACCCCACCATCATCATCCTCATGAAAAAATAGACAATTCTCACAAAAACGAATCCAAAAGCCTAAATAAGCTGAATTTGTGTAAACTTTTATTCAGAAACTTAGGGAGTGTCTAACTTAAAATATACTCTTTAATGAACGGGCTGCTGTCACAGCGTGCTGAGTGATGTGGTTGCATGTGCGACAGGTTGTCAGACAATTAAAACCCTGATCCAAGTGAAACAGACTCACAGCTGACGCAGCAGAAACACAATCCTAAACAAAAACCTGCCACTGATGTTTAAGGCTGAGCTTGATAAATCTGCTTGATCAATGGTGAAAACAAGCTGGGACTATCTCTGGTTGTTTTTATTTTGTTTACCAAGCTAGAAAGTGAAGATTAGTAGGGATGCTGCGATACCGATACTGGCATCGGGTATCGGGTCGATACTAAGGTTGTATACTCGTACTCATAAACATTAACCTGACGCGCACACCAGCTGCTAATCGGCGCTCACTCTGTAGCACTGCAGATGGAGTTAACTTACTTGTGTTGTAGTAGTATTTAGTAGTTGTAGTAGAAGTAGTAGTTGTGATTTAGTCGTAGTATACACTCCCCGAATCCTCAGTCCTGACGTCTGGTTCGGTAAAGTTCCACTAGTCCATTCATACAGTAATGCCGATCAGGTTTCTAAAGCGTTAGCGTGTTTAGCTCAGCCGCTAACGTTTAGCTTACTGAAAACAGTAAACAACAGAAGAATCCAGCAGAGCTGATTGAAGCTTCTATCAACCACTACTTTAGAATAAGGCAGAGGCTTAAAGAGACACCGCTTTGGTTCTAATCAGCTGATGGAAAGTTTTCTTCGCCGAAAATTAATTATTCGGCGCAAGTATAGCAAGCCGTTCTATCATATAATCAAATGGACTTTGAAATACTACGGCAGGTCATTTGTGTATTTGTTTATGTAAAAGTCCTTTTCCCACATTAGAATCGGCTAGCTGAGATTTATTCTGAGGGCTTTAATTTGAATTTGTTTAGTTTTTCCACATCATGTTACTCAGTCTGTTTGACTTTAAAGTGATAATATGCAGTTTTGCTTGTTTTGGGCTCCCTCTGGTGTCCGTTTTAAATCACTGCATTAAATAAAAGCCCATAGTTCTTGCTTAGAAACTGCTAAATCGGTTGAAATGTCTCCTCAGCCTTCATAGCTTTCTACAGGAGCGGTTATTTACTCCTTCAAAGAAATCAGCTGTGTTCAAGCAGGGAGAGATTGAAAAAAAATCAGGAATCATGAGCTAAAAACACTCCAGCGCTAGCAGCACTAACAGCTAGCCACTTTGGGTTAGCCTAACCCTCGTGAGACACGTGATTTCCTGGACACCGTGACGGCGATGGAGATTTTGCAATCGTGGTATTCCGGATCTAATCACCAGATGGGGCTAAGTGACTTTTCATTAACTCTGTAAAGGGTCATATTAGCACAGACTGGCTCAAGGAAAAGATTTAGAAATATGAAAAAGTTGCATATTATCACTTTAATGTATCATCCAGTCCAGGTCAGATTAATTGAAGCAGTCAGTCCTTTTATAAAATACTTTCTAACTCAGAGAAAAATCTTTGTGGTGTTTTAGTTCGATCCCTGACCTTAAGGACTCTGTTTACAATTAGGATTGGATGGGAAAACAGATAAATGTGACTTTTTAATTCAATTTTAATATTTTAATTTTATAATTTTTTTTTTCTGATTTAGTATTAGTACTCGTATCGGTACTCGGTATCGGCAAGTACTCATATGTAAGTACTCGTACTCGTTTAGGAAAAATCTGGTATCGGAGCATCCCTAAAGATTAGTGAAGTTTCTTTTATAATGGATGTTTACTTTCTGTTTGCACAGTTGCACAAACTGACTGTAAAGAGCAAATTGATGTTTATTTTTAATATTTCCCATCAACCAGTGCAGCTTTTGTTTTCCCCTCAATTTCAGCTCTTTAATTTATTTGACATTGTATTTTAACTTCCTAAATGTGCTGACTGAGACATTTAATAGAGGGTTTGTTTTGTTCCAGTTGATTTTTACATTTGACCAAAGTAGTAAAGCTACTGTTCTCAGTGTCAGGTTCTTTATTTTAAAAGGGTTAAGGTGTTATACCACTAACTGCACTGACTGAACAGGTGAAGTGTTAGTTTTTAATTGTTTTACAAACCGTGTGAAGCTGTTGGCTTCTTAGGATACCTGTACTGGTGCACAGCTATAAAATAAATGTTTATTCTGTACATTTGTCTATTTTATGTTTTTTAAAATAGGAAAAAAATATGTTGCCTTGCAAAAAAGGATGATCCCAGTTTTTTATCAGTTCTGTATCAGTATCGGATCGTATCGACCGATACTAAACCTCTGATATTGGTATCGGATCGGAAGTGAAAAAAATTGGATCGGTGCATCCCTACCCTGGAGGTCAGATTTCATTAGAATGTACAAAGTTACCATCTTGTTCCCATGTTTCCACAAGACAAAAGAAGTCCAGCCACTCCCTGATGAACAGATCAGTTAAGATAAAGGATTTGTTTGAAATAGATCGGGCATTTAACAGGGCACACTGAACTGAATGATGCAGGATCGATTTTCTTTTTTCTACACCGATTCATATTTAAAGTAGTTTTCATCAGTTTTAAATCGATTCTCGAAGCATTGTTACATCCCTATTCCAAAACAGATTAAAGTTGTCAATATAGCCAATATTGAGGGACCTGCAGGCAGAATGTTGCCAGGTGTGCAGAGAGAGCGGACGGCTGAAACTTTCATTTCCACGAGAAACTGTGGGAATCAGGCCAGAGATGAAGACAGGCATTCCGCTGCTCTTCTGGATATCCAAGAGCTCGTAAAAATGCTGTATTGTGACAACAGACTGCCGCCGGGAGACATGGTTTGATCCCACACGAATGATCACTCTTCTGACTGAAGCCAGGACAAAGCACAGCAGACCTGGAAGTTTCTCCAGGATATCTTGAACATTACATTTTCACATCCCCATGTTGCTTTCAGCTCATTTGTGATATTCTTTCAATTGTTTATGTTTTGTGTGCCTCCTCATGACGACCTTATAATTTCTTCACAATTTGATGTGTAGAATTAGGCCAAAATTTTGTCACCCAACTGCCCCACATTTTTAGTGAATTAATAGGTGTTTTTACCAGCGACATTTTCAGTCAGAGGAAAATATTTTTGCTTCAACTCATCAATTCACTTCATGAAGCAATAACACAGCTGATGTATGTGTGAATATGAAATTCAGTTTCCCATCATGTTTGTGTTTCTGTGTTCCCTGTGCAGACGCTGCAGGTGACAGCAGCTGCTCCTGAAGAACAGAGGCCTGGTGTGGACCAGCAGGACCCAGAAGATCTCCACATAAAGGAGGAACAGGAGGAACTCTGGACCAGTCTGGAGGGAGAGCAGCTCAACAGGGTGAGGAGACTGGTGCACCAGATTCACATTCACTGCATTTCCTATGAAGTGTGAAAAGAAGAGAAACCTCTGTTCTCACAGCTTCATCAGCACCAAATGGAAGACAGAAGTTCCAACCAGCAGCTCAGCTGACCAGATGAACGTTGAAGCTGGTGAGGAAGACTGTGGAGGAGCAGGAACCAGCAGAAACCCAGATCTGAAAACTCATGGAGATGCTTCCAGCTGTTCAGAGACAGAAATGAGTGAGGATTGTGACGAGGATGGGGACAATCCAGACTATGAGTCTGAAACTGAAGATGGAGACAATGATTGGAAGGAGAAAATGGATCCAGAGTTTGGTGTAAAGACAGTCAAAGAATGTGTTAGCTGCTCTGAGTGTGGTAAACAATTTGTCTACAAGGGGGCTCTCCAGAGACACATGACATGTCATTCAAGAGCCAGGCCTTCAAGCAGTTCAGGGGAAAAGAAAAGTGTTGGAGAAAAGAAAAAACTAGAGTCACGCAGGAAGGTCCAGACAAGAAAGAAAGATTCATCAGAATGTGGTAAAAGATTGAAGAAAGATTTAAACAAACAAAAGGGAATCAACACAGGACAGAAACCTTTTGTTTGTGATGTTTGTGGACACAGATTTAGAAATAAGAGCCATTTAAACCAACACATGAGAATCCACACAGGAGAGAAACCTTATGCCTGTGATGTTTGTGGACGCAGATTTGGCCGGAAGACACATTTAAACACACACATGAGCGTTCACACAGGACAGAAACCTTTTGTTTGTGATGTTTGTGGACGCAGATTTAGCCAGAAGACACATTTAAACACACACTTGAGCGTTCACACAGGACAGAAACCTTTTGTTTGTGATGTTTGTGGACACAGATTTACCCGGAAGACAAGTTTAAACACACACATGAGAATCCACACAGGGCAGAAACCTTTTGCCTGTGATGTTTGTGGACGCAGATTTAGCTGGAAGACGAGTTTAAACACACACATTAGAATCCACACAGGAGAGAAACCTTTTGCTTGTGATCTTTGTGGACATACGCTTAGCTGCAAGGCGAGTTTAAACCAACACATGAGAATCCACACAGGGCAGAAACCTTTTTCTTGTGAACTTTGTGGAAAAAGTTTTAGACATAATGCAGGTTTAAACTCACACATGAAAACTCACACAGGGCAGAAACCTTTTGTTTGTGATGTTTGTGGACACAGATTTAGCTGGAAGACACATTTAAACACACACATGAGAATCCACACAGGACAGAAACCTTTTGCTTGTGATGTTTGTGGACACCGATTTAGCCAGAAGACGCATTTAAACACACACGCGATAATCCACACAGGACAGAAACCTTTTGCTTGTGATGTTTGTGGAGACAGATTTAACCTGAAGATTAATTTAAACAGTCACATGAGGATCCACACAGGAGAGAAANTTATTTAAAGGACATTCTTCTGTTTTTATTTATTTATTATTTTATTTTAAAAAATCAGATTTTTAAAAAATTTGTACTTTTAATATTTGAAATGTCTGTAGTTTAAAAAAATTTTTTTTATGTATTTTTACTTAATACTTTTTTTTTTTATCAGTGTATCTTATTAAGTTTTCAAATACAAACAAAGAATAAGCCAGCACAGACAAAAACCAAGGAACAGAACATTAGTAAATAAGCAAAAACAAGTAAGAAAAATAAAAAGCCCATAAAGTAGTTACCCACTTATCACACAAAGGTCACATTGGAAATTACCCAGAGTCTTGGTGCATAGTCAGCTGTTCCACATGAGAAATAAAGGGGTGCCAGATTGTGGCAAACTTGCCCACCTATCCATTTACTGTATATCTGATTTTTTTCAACTTTAAGGAAAAACATTACGTCACATATCCATCTGCCAAAGGAGGGTTTTTTTTTCATTTTTCCAGTTTAAAAGAATGAGTCACCTAGCCAGCAATCATGAATACAATTTAGTTGGGGCTTTCGTAGTGAAATTCCTTCTGACAAAATGCCAAAAAGTCCAATAAATGGACAAGGAGTGACAGTTTGGCCTGAAATTGCTGAATACATTTCAAATATTGAAGACCAAAAAGGGACGAGACTGGGGCATGACCAAAACATGTGGAGAAGGGTTGCTGGGGCCTGCTTACATCAGTCACAGGTAGGATCAACATCAGGGTAGATTTTGGATAATTTAACCTGGACATGTGAAGTCTGTGAACAATCTTAAATTGAATTAAACTATGTCTGGCGCAAATTGAGGAGTGGATTCCCTTAAAGGGACATGAGGGAGCTTTTGAAGAAAAGTAATAATTGCATGTTCAGTTTATTTAGGTTAATAAGTGATGAAGCATTTTAAATCAAAAAGAATGAGGCCACCCATGTATCATTCCATTATCTTGAACAGGCTGTGAGCTGTAAAATGTTCTGCAACTCGGGGTCCGAATTTCCCGCGCTGTCCTACGGATGTGACGTCAACTGACGCTTCTGCGCGTTCTCGGGCTAAAAAAGTAATAATAAATGTATATCCAGTAGGTGGCAGTATTGCACCTTTGTGTAGTGTTGCTAGTCAATGGAGGACTTCCTTATCTAAACCAGTGGTTTTTCTCATCAAACTGGTGTTATTTGGCAGCGTTTATGGAGCTGAAAACCTCTCTGATGGATTATAAGGGTTTCACAGAGCTAAAGGTGCTGTTATAGGCGACCGCACAGCAATCTGTTGATGTTTATGGTCTCGGCACTGTAGGCCGCAAATCCCCGACTGTTTCCTAGACCTCAGTCCGCTTACAGTGCATCTAAGTTGGCTCTGCTGCACGGACCTCCGGGTGCTACGGAGCTCCACTCCGTGATGTGAATTTGAGAAATCTAGGGTGATATATGCGTCGGGGCATGATTCTATCACGCTAAATTTCTCAAATTCTCCTCCGAGTGTCCGAGAACCCCGGTTGATTAAACCTTTTAGCAATACAGGCAGCAGTGGAAGCTGGAACATAGCGGCTAGCGAGATTAGCTCTGTTAGATCGGCTCCCTCAGTCTGATCGTGTGTGTGTGCGTCGCGGGGCATTGTTTTACTATGTTTCCTTTTGTATTAATAAAATGTATTTTTATTTATGGATTCATGCCTCCGGCTGCCTTTGGTTGAACCCTTATGAACTAGTGAGAAGTTTGTGCATGCTCCCGCTAAAAGCTGCAGTTATTCGCAGTGCCAGACGCGGCGCTCATGAGGTTTGTTTTTCAAAGCTCCCTCACGTCCCTTTAAGTATGTGAGACCATTGATCCTCATTAATAGCCAAACCCATATCACTCTCCCAATTTTCTTTAATTATCCTCACAGAACTGTTTTCCATATCAAATATATTGGTGTACAACCTCGATATAGTACCATTGACCCCAAGCTGCATCTCCAGGATTGCATCCAGAGATGAGGACTGTGGTAACATGGGGAACTGATTAAAACGGCTACTACAAAATGCCTGACTTGAAGATATCTGAAAAAGTTATTTGCTGGTAGAGAAAATGTTTGTTTAACCTGAGGAAATGGCATAAAAGTACCATCTCTATATAGCATCCTAATGTTTAGTACACCATTTTTAGACCACTGAGAGAATGTACTGTCCAAAAGAGAAACTGGGAACAGATGGTTGGCCGCGATTGGGGCATAGACTGACATTGAGACCAGGTCATAATGTTTACAAAACTGAGACCAAAGCTTTAGAGAATGAGACACAACTGGATTCCGGAGGGACTCAGGCAAATGTAGAGGAATGGGTGAACACAGTAGAGCTGAGAGTGAGATTGGGCCACCGTTGGCTTTAAGGCTTTAAGGGGGACCACACTAACCATGACCTCTATTCAGACACAGACTTCCTGAAGCGGGTGTTTCCTGACAGCATGAAGATGGCAGTTTATTTGATTTGCTACAATTTCATTGGGCAGGAAGTGTCCGTTTGTGACTACTGGAAAGGTAACCCCAATAAAAACAACCTGCTTGATGCTTCCTGGAAGGAGGAACCATTAGGGTGTGTTTTCTCTGCAGACCCTCACCATATATCCAGCTACCTGAGGCACAACACCTTTCTGCCTTTGATCAATGGAGAGAAACCTCACAGCCTCATGAAAGGTATTGAATTATGTGTCTCTGTGATAGACAGTATAAAGATGAACCATTAAAAGCATCTTTACTTCCTGTGCTCAGCGTGGAGAAAAAGCTTCCTGCGCATCAAGAAGCTGGTGTTGATTGGAGGGCCAGACGATGGCATCATCACGCCGTGGCAGTCCAGGTACTTTTCTGAGTTAAACATCATCAAGCTAATGAATGATAATTTATAATAATATGAAATCACCATGGTAATAATAATCTGTCAGTTATAGGCTAATCCTACTGGATTACACAGACATTAAGTGAACATGAGGAAATTCAGCAGGATGATTTCTTTTGTCGTTGTTCTTTATTTAGTGTGTTCACTCTCACGTTGTGAACTCCACCATTACTTTAAATACGTGATGTCACAGCGTGTGAAATCCAACTCACATGAAAACGTTTTTATTATCGGTGCATTTATTCTCACATTTAGAGAGCGAAAACCTGCAGCTCTAGTCTTCATGTCAACCTTGACCCAGATAGTAAAACAGAAGTAGACCCTAGCAGAACTTTTTATAACATGCCAGGTTTCGGTTGGCGTTGAGGTTTCAATAACTGCTTCCTCTTCACCAGAAATCATTGGTTCCTGTTTTGTTTTTCAGCCATTTTGGATTCTATGACAGCAGTGAAGACGTTGTTGAGATGAGGGACCAGGAGGTATGAGGCCAACCATCTGTTCTCACATCAGTTCAGATTAACACAAAGGACTGTGTGTGGGTTTATGTTCCTTTAGCACAGCTCAGAAAATGAAAGGAACACTTTAAAATCAGAATCAGAGGATGCTACCAGCAGGTGGAGCCGTACTGAGATCCATTTAGAGCTGCTGCTGTGACCTTTAGCTAGCTGGACTCACCTGATGCTTCAGGTTAAAGGTCACGATGTCTTCAGATGAAGTCTCTGTAGGTTGATCATTTTCACTGAATGTGCAGCATCCTTTAGTTCCTAACATGTTACCCATTCATCAGGATGGAGATCTGATGAGTTTTCAACGTGTTCCTTTAGTATTTTGAGTATTGAGTAAAGAGCAGGGTTCTTATGAGTGTTTGAACTGTGTGTTTAGTATTTTCAACAATGTGAAAGTTGAAACATTACTGACGTTGGCTGTAGCAAAAACAAGATCCCTTTATGGGATCAGGAAATGAAACGAACACTTTGAGCTCAGCTGAACCATTTATGTATCTGAAAGGTGCTGAAAACCTTGAAGACTCAATATAAAGTCATGTTTACTTCTATAGACCTTTCAAGATATCAACAACAAGGCTGGGGTGGAAGGATTATACAAGATTATTAAACTGATTTATTTATTGTCAAATAGAACTAGATCATA
>SSNR01000134.1:1016559-1042325 GCA_006937965.1 Callopanchax toddi
TTTGTGGAGACAGATTTAACCTGAAGATTAATTTAAACAGTCACATGAGGATCCACACAGGAGAGAAACCTTTTGCTTGTGATCTTTGTGGACACACATTTAGATCCAAGACAAATTTAAACCAACACATGAGAATCCACACAGGAGAGAAATCTTTTGCTTGTGATATTTGTGGACACACATTTAGCTGCCAGACAAATTTAAACACACACATGAGAATCCACACAGGAGAGAAACCTTTTGCTTGTAATCTTTGTGGACACACATTTAGCTGCAAGTCAAGTTTAAAAACACACACGAGAATCCACACAGGAGAGAAACCTTTTGCTTGTGATCTTTGTGGACACAGATTTAGACATGATTCAGGTTTAAACACACACATGAGAATCCACAAAGGACAGAAACCTTTTGCTTGTGGTCTTTGTGGACACAGAACTAGACAGAAGACTAGCTTAAACATACACATGAGAATCCACAGAGGAGAGAAACCTTTTGCTTGTGTTATTTGTGGACACACATTTAGCCAAAAGGCAAATTTATACACACACGTGAAAATCCACACAGGAGAGAAACCTTTTGTTTGTGATGTTTGTGGACACAGATTTAGCCTTAAGCCAAGTTTAGACAGACACACAAGAATCCACACAGGAGAGAAACCTTTCGTTTGTGATGTTTGTGGGCACAGATTTAGCCAAAAGACACATTTAAACAAACACATGAGAATCCACATTATCACTGTACGATAATTCAGTAACAATATGTACCTTATTGATCAGCATATAAGAAGGTTTTTTCATTGAAAACAATGGGGAAAGTGTGGGGTCGTTTTATCTGGATCTAACCAGTGACGCATGTTGATAGTTTTTTGGGGTCATTACATGACTCCAACAGAGAGTGCCAGCTTTTTATAAAAGCACTGCTGTGTAGCGCCGGCAAAGGCGTTACTATCTCTGATTTCTGACCCATGGATCATCAATACAATAACTCATCTTTTTCCCAATAACTTGGATTAAAATGACTCTTTTATTATGTTGTAACCTGAATCAACATTCCTTCCAGGACCCGGTCGTGTCGGAAGACTCAGAAGATTTCCGTTAATTAATAATTAAACTTAAGGACTCTTTGATGTCTCATTCTAAAAAGACACTACCTTTAATCCACTGTCCAGAAATGTCTTAATATGATTAATTCATTTTCTTCCAGTATTAATGAATGTTGATGTTGCATCAGTATTATTTCATGTTTCTACTTTTGCTAAAAGGTTAAAGCATATTAATAATCCATCTAAGTTAGTCCTGGGTTTCCTTAATGACGAGAACCACGTGACTTGGTAACTACTTCCCATTGGGCCACGCGTCCAGAAGTTCCCTCTGTCAGACTTCCTGTCTGGAAGCTAAACAGTTCTCGTTTCAACCTACAACGAGAGAACACGGTCACCGTTTTTCTCCGTTACACGGTGGGCCTTGATGCCGACTGAACCGTTTGGGTAATAGCCCCAAGCAGTCGAGGACAATTTCCCCGGCTAGAAGCCAGACACCATCCGTCTGCTTCTGTTCACCTGCCATGGGGAAGAACATGTCAGCCTCTTCCACCAGCCGATCATGGAACCGCTAGACTGACTCATCAGACACCTCCGTGCCTTCGGTAACTTCACGTCACCGGGGACCAGACCGGGGTTCGTCAGGGCATCACCGCCTCCCGACGACCCTCAAATCCACGCCGAGGTGATCCCGGGAGCGGTCTCAGCAGGTACCAACTCCGATCTGGTAAAACTGAGGCTCTTGATAAATAACACTCCTTTCAACTTAGTCTCAGCTCCCCTCATAACTAGCTCAGACTCCCTAGAGATATTTAATATCTCACGGGCCCTCGTCATTAACTCTCAGCTTAATAACATCAGAAGAATCTCTTAAGATGCAACAATCTACCTCATATCTGTCTGTTCGTTCAATCTGTTTCTTTAATAAAATAAGTGTAGTCTAAGTCTGCTTCTGGGTTATAACTTCCAAATATAACGTACGTAGGTCTTCCCTTTGAATCAAAAGAACCTAAAGATATCCTGCATAACAATTAGTTTAGTGAAGGTAGCTAGCATCGCTTAGCATAAAACCGACATAAACTAAGCTATTGAACTTGCAGAAGTGTGTTCGTATTATAACAATAAAAACAGGTTATATTACGCTACAGCTGTCTGGAGCAGACTGGATTAAAAGTGGCGAATTAACTGAAGCAGAGTTTTGATGTTAATTTTTAGATAATGATGGTTAATGCAGCAGAGGTGTCAAACTGCTGTCTGGCAGCCAGGAAATAGTGAGTTATGGAGTGAAATGTCTGAAGATGGTGCATCATGGTGATGATGTTCTGTGGGTGTAGATGGGATGACTGAGTAAAAGCCTCATGCAGACTTTTGATTTGACATGGCATGAGCAAAGTTCTGACAGTTCGCGCAACGATTGTATTATTTTGCTCAGTTTTTGTTCAGTTCTTTCCTGACAGAACCCCATACATGTTACAATATGGATTACAGATCTTTCTGATTGCATTAGGAGGCAAATACAGTGGTGTGAAAAACTATTTGCCCCCTTCTTGATTTCTTATTCTTTTGCATGTTTGTCACACAAAATGTTTCTGATCATCAAACACATTTAACTATTAGTCAAAGATAACACAAGTAAACACAAAATGCAGTTTTTAAGTGATGGTTTTTATTATTTAGGGAGAAAAAAAATCCAAACCTACATGGCCCTGTGTGAAAAAGTGATTGCCCCCTGAACCTAATAACTGGTTGGGCCACCCTTAGCAGCAATAACTGCAATCAAGTGTTTGCGATAACTTGCAACGAGTCTTTTCCAGCGCTCTGGAGGAATTTTGGCCCACTCATCTTTGCAGAATTGTTGTAATTCAGCTTTATTTGAGGGTTTTCTAGCATGAAGCGCCTTTTTAAGGTCATGCCACAACATCTCAATAGGATTCAGGTCAGGACTTTGACTAGGCCACTCCAAAGTCTTCATTTTGTTTTTCTTCAGCCATTCAGAGGTGGATTTGCTGGTGTGTTTTGGGTCATTGTCCTGCTGCAGCACCCAAGATCGCTTCGGCTTGAGTTGACGAACAGATGGCCTTCAGGACATTCTCCTTCAGGATTTTTTGGTAGACAGTAGAATTCATGGTTCCATCTATCACAGCAAGCCTTCCAGGTCTTGAAGCAGCAAAACATCCCCAGACCATCACACTACCACCACCATATTTTACTGTTGGTATGATGTTCTTTTTCTGAAATGCTGTTACTATTACGCCAGATGTAACGGGACACGCACCTTCCAAAAAGTTCAACTTTTGTCTCGTCGGTCCACAAGGTATTTTCCCAAAAGTCTTTGCAATCATTGAGATGTTTTTTAGCAAAATTGAGACGAGCCTTAATGTTCTTTTAGCTTAAAAGTGGTTTGCGCCTTGGAAATTTGCCATGCAGGCCGTTTTTGCCCAGTCTCTTTCTTATGGTGGAGTCGTGAACTCTGACCTTAATTGAGGCAAGTGAGGCCTGCAGTTCTTTAGATGTTGTCCTGGGGTCTTTTGTGGTCTCTCGGATGAGTTGTCTCTGCGCTCTTGGGGTAATTTTGGTCGGCCGGCCACTCCTGGGAAGGTTCACCACTGTTCCATGTTTTTGCCATTTGTGGATAATTGCTCTCACTGTGGTTCGCTGGAGTCCCAAAGCTTTAGAAATGGCTTTATAACCTTTACCAGACTGATAGATCTCAATTACTTTTGTTCTCATTTGTTCCTGAATTTTTTTGGATCTTGGCATGATGTCTAGCTTTTGAGGTGCTTTTGGTCTTCTTCTCTGTGTCAGGTAGCGCCTATTTAAGTGATTTCTTGATTGAAACAGGTGTGGCAGTAATCAGGCCTGGGGGTGGCTACAGAAATTGAACTCAGGTGTGATAAACCACAGTTAAGGTATTTTTTAACAAGGGGGGCAATCACTTTTTCACACAGGGCCATGTAGGTTTTGGATCTTTTTTCTCCCTAAATAATAAAAACCATCATTTAAAAATTGCATTTTGTGTTGTGTTATCTTTGACTAATAGTTAAATGTGTTTGATGATCAGAAACATTTTGTGTGACAAACATACAAAAGAATAAGAAATCAGGAAGGGGGCAAATAGTTTTTCACACCACTGTATTAAAGGTCTAAAATATTATTTAAATTATTTTCTCAAAATTTCAATAAAAGTAGTTTCTTTTAAAAAAGTTAATGTAGTTTTTTCTGAAGTTATGTCGTTCAAATGGGGTCGTCTTATAATCTGAGTTGTCCCATGTTCCGATCAATACAGTATCTATAGCTTTACATGTGGTGAAATAGAAAAAAAAAATGGGTCAATTGTAAAGTTTTATTTTTAAAAAGTTTACTTTATTTTTTCATTATAGCCAATAGAGCAACTTATTAGAATTATTTACTCTAAGGGTCAAAAGGTCATGCAGATGTCTAAGTAAGTAAAAATGTATTTCTAGAGCGCCTCTCACGATACAAATCACAAAGCGCTTCACAAGAGAAAACATTGTACGAAACCACAGATGTGAACAAATGAGCAGAAAATAAGAAAACATTCCACAAGTAACTACATGTTAAACAAAGGCAGATTTGAAAAGATGGGTTTTTAACTTTTTCTTAAATGAGTCCACCGAGTCCACAGACTTCAGTGAGAGAGGAAGTGAGTTCCAGAGCCTTGGAGCCACAGATGAAAAGGCCCTGTCTCCTTTAGTTTTCAGTCTGGTTTTAGGGACTGAGAGTAGACATAGTTCAGAGGACCTGAGGGACCTGGAGGGAGTGTAGGGTTTTAGATAAGCTGTAATGTATGCTGGTGTCAGAATTAACTGGAAGCCAGTGCAGCTGCATCAGCAGAGGGGTCACATGTGTGAATCTGGATTGTTTTGTCAAAAGCCTGGCAGCAGCATTCTGAAGTGTCTGTAGTCTGTTTATCGAGGTTTTAGAAAGGCAGATATAGATGGAGTTGCAGTAGTTCAAGCGGGATGCAACAAAAGCATGGACTAATGTAATGCTCCCTTGGGGCAAAGGTCTGACTGCCTAACAGAAGGAACTATGCTCTGAAAAGGAGCCTAAAGGAGTGAATGTGGCGCATTGGTGAAGCACCCGGCAAAGTTGTCACGGCAGCGAGCGTCACTGATCGTTTGTTTAATCGGTTGAGTTCGCCGACCACAGGAACAGCAACAGCCACGTAGCAGAGGGGGTGCGGGCGGTCTAACCCGGACCTTATA
This sequence comes from Callopanchax toddi, assembly GCA_006937965.1. Classification (NCBI taxonomy): domain Eukaryota; kingdom Metazoa; phylum Chordata; class Actinopteri; order Cyprinodontiformes; family Nothobranchiidae; genus Callopanchax; species Callopanchax toddi. Next base: position 1,021,828 of record SSNR01000134.1, read on the forward strand.
TAGGAGAGCTCTGCTCCGCCAAAATAAGGGCTGGCTGGAACCGGGAGTTGCGCTCATAGCGTTACACCCTCCCCCCCTGAACCCATGGACGTCCTCGAACATGGCCCAGGTTGGCGGCAAACAGCCGGGGGGCTCAAAGAAGCACGCAGCTCCTCCACATCCTCCTGAAAAACACTGGAAAAGGCAGAACTCAGCCCTGCAAGGAGGGCTTGAATACTCTTCAATACAGGTTGACCAGGCCCACCATACTGCAGCCGATAGGAGGGCGCCGTGAACGAACTGGGCGAGGCAAGGGCGATTCATCCTCAGAGCTCAAAGGGCCCAAGACGGGTGGTGAAAGGGGCTCCAGTTCACCTGAAGACAGCCCTTGAACAGCAGGCCCAGACAACGAGCTCTGGTCTCCTACAGGTTCGTCGGAGGGATCATCAGACACAGAGTCTGGTTCTGGGGTTCCTGGACTCACACCCTGCTCCACCCCACCAGTCCCGAGGCCGCCTGCTCCGTCCTCGTCCAAGTACGTCGGAGCAGATACTGAGGGGGCAACAGGTGGGCAAGGTTGAGCGACGTCAGGATCAGCCGAGGAGATTCTTGGCATCTCAACCACAGTTGTAAACGTGGTGGGTGCGGTAGTCAAAAGTACAGGTAGGGGCGAGATAGGCTCTTCGTTGTCGCTACTAGAAGGCACAGGAGACTGAGGCCTTTGGATCTTAGGCTTTGCAGGTTTTTCCTCTTCAGATGCAGGTAAGTACCCACATGGCAACAACAGATCACGGTGCAGAGTTCTGAGGGGTTTCTTCATTACGATGTACACAGACGTCTCCCACTTGTCCGTGAGCTTGTGTTTTCCTCTTACACGGACATTCCTCACTAAAACTCTGTCTCCAATGTCCAACAGGGCAGCCGTTACATTCCGGTCAAAACGGATTTTGTTCCGTTTCATCACCTTGTTTGCATTGGATGTGGCCAGTTTATAACTTTCCTCCAAGTGGGACTTTAACTTTGTCACATACTGGGTATGGGAAGTCGGCACAGCGATGGCATACTTTGTGAAATGGTCTGTGATTACAAGGATATCTTTGACTCCACGATCGGGTTCCACAGACCAACTAAGACCTCCATTTCAGGACGGGAGACAATGGAACCAAGTTTAGAAATGTTTCTGAGGTGGTAGAAGCAAAGGTCAACAAACATCACTTGTCATCGTTTTGTCCAGATGTGCAGAAACAAAGTGCGCTTTTGAAAGCAAAACAAACGCTGTTTTCTTACTCTACAAGCTCCTTTTTACCACCTGTGTTTTAGACTAAACAATCCTGTTTGATCCGAAGATACAAATGTCCTGAAGAAACTCATGACTTCTCATTAATCATCATTTCTCTTTACAGACTTTAATGACAAATGAATATCAATGATTGTTTTACCTAAGGTGTGTTTAATCAGAATTCATGGTTAAATCAAAAATAATTCATTATTGTTGAAATGGATTACCTGTCTCTTATACACCAGAAGAAGTTATTTGATGATTTCAAACATCTTGAATATAGCTCATGTTTTCACTTCACTTTAATGTTGATCAGTGTTGTTTTCGTCAGCCAAGACGATAACGAAATGAATTCGTTAACGCACCGATTTTCAATTACGTTAAGACGAAGACGGACTAACTGCGGCTCTTTGATGACTAAAATGGGACGAGACGTCTGGGAGTATTCGTCAGCAAGATGAGATGAAAACTTTAGCGGGTGGAGATGTAAAACAGTATTTGGATAAACTGTGTTTGCTGTGACATGTTAAGCTCGACTCCCGACCCAAACACAGCTTTTATTGTGGAGGTGAACTGTTTACTTTCCGGCGCGACCTGTTGTATGCAGTAGCGTAGCCAGAAATAGATTTTCGGCCGGGCCTAATAAAAAATGGGTGGGCCCAAAAATGTAATTGAAAATAAGTGTATTTGTAAATGTCACTTTTGTTTAAACAGATCTGTGTCTATACAGTGATTCCTCATTTATTCTGGGAGTTACGTTCTAAAAATAACCCGTAATTGCGGTGAAATCCGCCAAGAATCAGTTTTATATTTTTACAATAATTCCAGAAGTTTTAAGCCTGTAAAACCCCTCACTACAAACTTTATACACTTCTCTCAGACAGGCATGAACATTATCACACTGATCTCGTTTAAACACAACCTGATCATCAGAATGGCTGAATAAATAACTTCATTGATGTTTCTGATCGCGTCTGACGGACACCTGCTTGTTGCGGTAAAAAAAAACAACACACAGCTGATGCTGAGAGAAGTGATCTGAGAGCTGCTCTGTGTTTATCACTAGAGGTCTCAATATCAGCCCGAGCCGTCGGGTCAAACACGTTAATTATTTCAGGTCGAACACAGAGAGAGAGAGAGGGAGGAAAAAGAAAGAAGCGGAGAGCGCGCCGTTTGGAGACGTCATGCTGCTGTCCATGGTTCTGATTCTGCAGTCTGTCAATCAGTTAAAAGCATCATTTCTACTTGTGGAAGTCTAGATTTTCATTCCCACCTTGCTGTAGAAAAGAAGCTCATAAAGGGAAGGGAGCACAAGGGCGCTACTCATCCAGACTCTTGGTCAGCGCGCAAAAGGGAGTCGGGACGCACTGCGCTCCGCTCCATGGAGGAGATTGTCAGGACACATGAACACTGCGCTGTAAAAAAAGTTTAAAGCATGCAAAGTTGCACAAAACATTTCGCGAAAGTACAAGGCTGCAAAATCGTCTCGTCTTCTTCTGCTTATCCGGGTCGCGGGAGGCTGCAAAATGTGAACCGCAAAAGAGAGGAACCTGTCAGAAACCGACAGAAAGATCTTTGAACAAAACATCCAAATTCCAAAGCACATTAACCCTGTAACACAGGACAGGTCCTCCACTTTTTGTTTTTTGAAACATTTTGAAATGAAGATTTGTTTTGTCATTTCTTAAATGCTTTGGTTGACACTACAAGTCACAGCAGATACGCACAGTTGTGCTGTTACCGTAGCTTGTCTGGAGAGTTCCGAAATGATTCAAAATAGCCAATGAGAGCAAGACTTACAAATGATGTCATAGTTATGAAATCACCACAACACATTCATGCTGTTGATGTCAAATTTACTCTGTTCTATTTCATTTCATGATGACTTAAATGAGATCCCTCAAAAATGAAACAAATATATATATATAATTTTGTTGAGGAAGCCATTTGATTGGGTGGGCCCAGGTACACAGTGGGTGGGCCCAGGCCCACCCGTAGCCACGCCCCTGGTTGTATGACGGAGCTTAAGAAGCTAGTGCGGCTAGCGCTTCATATGGATACTTTTTGAGAAGAAAAAATGCTTCACAGCTTGTGGCAACTCAGCCGATTGATTCCAAATATGTCTTTGTTTAACCAACTAAATGGTGAGTCAGTGTGGTCTGTTTGTTTCTTCTGTTTGACATAGATCGCAGTGCTGATTTCCCCTGTGAGCTAAAGCTAAACTAAATAGCTCGTCCTGATCAATAAGTGATTTTATTTATAAAACAGCGACGTGTCTTTGTTGCAGTTTTCACCGAACGTTAGTTCTACGCTTATAGTGTTGATTGAATGCTTTGTAGTTGAGCCTGCTTTGGCCTTTTTATTGGGTTACTTTCCCTAGCTGTCTATGGGAGTTTAGTGAGTGGTCTGGAATCATAATTTTAGTTTATTTTGATGGGACGTATCAGTGGATTTGACTTTATTTTGTTGTTAATTCACTTCATTAGTTGAGCTGATTGTCATGACTTGCTTGGTTAGTGTTTGTTGTCTGAATTGTAACATTAATTATCTGACTGTGTTCATTATAGATGTATTTATATGGTCATAGTGTCAGTAGAGAGCTGTACAAACTTAATTGTGAATATTAGGTTCAGTTTTTGATCTTGTTTAGGTCAGGTTGTTTTTGATTGAATAAATTGACTCCTGGAACAGGGCCTATGGTGGGTCAGATGGTCTGAAACTCATATAATTTCTGTTGTGACCACATTGTGTTTGTTTTTATTGTTATTTGTATCTGATTATATACTAATAATACATATCATATATTAGGGATTAGGGATATCGGTATCGGTTAAAGTTACCCGATACCAGTGGCTTCACTGTCTGTTAGTGATGGGACCAATTAACACTGATAAGTGGTCTGTTCGCAACTGACAGCCACACCCATTGGCACAGCTGTGCCTTTGACAATGAAGGCAGCTTGACTTCTTTTGTTATCTTGAAAGTTTCAACTCATCCTATTGAAAAACAGCCGTTCACACCTCCAACCGATTCATCACCCAAGCCCTTTCCCAACAATAACTCCTCTCCACACCCCTCCCTTTCACCCTCAGACCCCCTGCCTGCATTAACAGGCTTTTGTTTGTTTCGCCATGAAATTAAAAAGTGAATACAAAGCAGGCGTGCGTAGTGCTTACAGTCACCCNTGTTATACAGTATATCAATCTTTTGGTCTGCCTCAAAAATGAAATGAAATGAACATGCTTCAAAATGAGGGCTTTCCTCATCAACTTGTTTAAGTGCGATGAAAGATGTGATTAATTACTGTAAATTGATTAATTAATTACAGATGATTGTCCAGGTGAAGTGGACTAAAAGGAGACTCTCAGACTTTCTGGCTGCTTACTGACTGATCAGCTGCTCCTGTTGGTGACAAAAGCTTTAGCTAACAGGAAGTGACATCATCATTTGGTTGCTACAGAGAAAGAAACTGAGCATTTCAGCTCGAGGAAGGTTGAACAGATGTTAGATGTGAATGTTGTTGAGCCTTCAGCTGCTCTGATTGGACAGTTTGATCAGCAGGGAGGCTTTCACCGTCAGTCTGGATTCTGAAGATGTCTCTGACCTCCGTCTGCAGACCAACACTGTGTGGTTACTGCCTCATTACTACAATTAGAACTACTAGACTGAAGGATCATGGGAATCATTTCAACACTTCAGCTCACCTGGGTTCATTCAACTGACATCATGCAGTTTGTGTTTCCACCAGCAGAGGGAGACAAACCAGCATCAATGAAGAGTCCAGTTCCTTCCAGGAAGCTGCTGAAGGTTAATCATTGATGAGTTTACAGTCAGAGGAAGGTGCAGCAGCTGACCTTTGACCTGTGAGCAGCACTTTCAGACTGCTTTCAGAGTGACGGCAGACTCAGAGGACTGACGGAGGAGAAGACCAGGATTTTCTCTTCTTCAACAGACCTGGTTCAGACAGAGTGAAGAAGCTGAGTAAGTCCAACTCTGATTCCTTCCTGTCTTCAAGTAGAGACAGATTACGTCTCCTGATGAGACCTGAGTCAGAGCAGCTGAGGCTGCAGAACAATCTGTGAGTGATGGTTGATGAGGAGCTGCAGGTTGGTCCACCTCTACACTTCACATCACATCTGCTGCTGTTTTCTCCTCCAACAACTCTGACTGGTCAGGACCTCTTTGTTGACCTCTGACCCTTTAAACACTCAGAAACTCAGACTGGAGTCCTGATCTCAGATCCTGATACTGGACTCTGATCTGGACTCCAGTTGGTTCATTAACTGGTTTTATGATGGATCAGAGTTCATGTTAGTCAGAGAGTGAAACTGAACCATCAGTCAGTGGCTCCAGAGGGATTTCCATGAAGTAGATTGAGCAGAGAGCAGTGAGCGCCCCCTGCTGGTTCCTGTCAGTCTTCAGTGATCCTGCAGATGGATTTCTGGAGGCTGGAGGGATGAACTGCAGCTCCCTGCTACATTCCTACAGAGGAGCTGTTCATCAGCAGCAGGCCAGCTGACAGTCTTGCCCGTACCCCTCCACACAAACAAGGATTTCTCCTTTTCACTTGCTATTCCTCCCCTTTTCTTCTCACCTCCTCTGTTCTTCCTCTCCTCTGCTCTCCTGTCTCCTCACATCAGTCTGCAACAGATGAGCGACAGCCATTGACAACAATGCTTAGCATTAACAAACAAAGAGCGGGGCATGATTAAGGTCAGTTGACCAGAGGACCTGAGAGCTCTGGACGGGCAATAGGGAACACACAGGTCAGACAAATAAGAAGGTGCATCCCATGTAAAGATTTATAAGCCAACAATAAAATGTTGAACTCAGTTCTAAGAACTAAGTTCATCCTATTGAAAAACAGCCGTTCACACCTCCAATCGATTCATCGCCCAAGCCCTTTCCCAACAATAACTCCTCTCCACACCCCTCCCTTTCACCCTCAGACCCCCTGCCTGCATTAACAGGCTTTTGTTTGTTTCGCCATGAAATTAAAAAGTGAATACAAAGCAGGCGTGCGTAGTGCTTACAGTCACCCACAAAAAAATGAACGGTTCTCTACAAAGACTCGGTTCTCCTAGTTCACAGTGAAGAGCCGTTCAAAAGATTCGGTTCATTCATGAACGTGTCATCACTACTGTCTGTGACTTGTGATTTATGTTGTAGTTTCCTATATTGAACACTAGGGGGAGCTATTGAGCTAAAGAGGAACAGTGTGGGTTGAGAGCTGGAGATGGTGCCAAATAGTTCATTTTATTTGGTTAAAATGTGGAAAACTGCAATAATTTCACTGTGAAATCACAGAAAATTGTTATTTTTCACCTTATATTTTAGTTTTGTGATCATTTTTATTAATATATATATTTTTTTTTATCTAACTCAGTTATTTGTTGTAAAAAGCAGAGAAGAAAAAATAAAACCTGTATTCCAATTTGTTGCATTTTTTTGTGTGGTAGAAGTACCGGTATTCTGTATCGGCGAGTACTCAGATTTAAGTATCGGATCGGTTTTGAAAAAAGTGGTATCGGTACATCCCTATCCTATATTAATATATTATACCTCTCATATTGCATTTACACACTCAGCGTTTAGTAGGGGTGCAACGGATCATCATCGATCCGTGGTTCATACGGACCAGCCTCTACGGTTTGGAATGCACGTGGTTCGTGGTTCATGTAGAGCGCGTGCGCCGCTAAATCATCCCCGACGTTCTGTTCTCACGCGCTCTGAATCTGCAGATAATTCCCCTCTTAGAAAGGCGTTTGTTTTGCATCACGTATAGAGGTTAACTCTGTTGGCTTCAGCCGTTTTAGTACACCAGAACGAAGGATCCCTGATCAATATCCAGTCTCTGCTGCGCGCGCTGCCTCTGATTCCTCCGTCTCTCTCTCCGTCAACTGGAATCTTTCTGATAGACAAACTAGATTCACCTATTTGTGTCTAAGATAACGTTATGTTGGTCTTTTATACGAGCTAATGAATGTTAATATAACCGGAGTTCAGTCAGGAGCCACAGAGCAGCGCCTCGTGCGTCACGCCCCTCCGCCGCCCCCCCCAGCTGTGACCGCTAGTTTGACAGAAGCAGGTCTGTGACCCCTGAGGTGTCATATGAGTATATCTCCCCCATTAATTAGTTTTAATATAATTCAAAACTTTATTGAAGCATCAGATTGACATCTTGAGTTAAATGCAGTTTGTATTTATGAGGATTGAGCATAAGAAAGTTGCTCAGTGTTTTAGAAAATAATGAGAGAGAGAGCAAAGGTTTTTGTCTTTTCTTTTTCATTATGCTGATCTGAAAATTGATCCGATCCGTGACTCAAAACCGTGAACCGATCCGATCTGTGAGTTTTCTGATCCGTTGCACCCCTAGCGTTTAGTGTGCAGCACAGAATGGGAGTTCACAGGTTTTAAACTAAATAAATGGCATGTAAGAAGTTTGGACAGACAGCAGGTGATTCTAACTTCCAACTCATTGACATAAATTCCTTTGTTAACGGATTAATACGTTTTTTAACTAAAACTAGACTAAAACCTTTTTGAGTTTTTGTTGACTAAAACTAATCAGCATTTTAGTCCATAAGACTAAGACTAAAACTCAGATGGCTGCCAAAAACAACACTGATGTTGATGATGTAAATCATAAACAATCATATTTGAAATGCATTAAAAAAAAATAAAACATCAAATTAATCTAGTTTGGTGATTTATTCCTGTTTTATTATCAGTCATGTTTCATATTAATATCAGTTTATTAATGGTGACCTTTGTTGAGCTTAAACCATGACTTTAGTGAATTTCATAAAGAGGGTGCAGACTGGAGTCTCTCGGTATCACCCACATCTTTTCCTGGCTGATTATTGGTTTGGTCGTATTTCTTATTTAAACGTATGTTTCCAGATTTTCTTTAGTCTCCAACAACATTCCAGCTGGAAACCTGTCTGGAATCAAGCCAGGTTCTAGACTCGGGTCAGGTTTGCGGCCTGTTTATAGTTTTAAAATGAACATTTTCCAACTCCAAACTACGTATGTCTCCTATGATTTAGAACTGATTCCAACAGTATGTTAAAGACATAAAAGTTCAACTATAAACATATTCTTTTTATTTATTATCCTGTTATCAGATTTCCGTCTGTTTGATTCAACCTCCTGACATTTTGTGTTGTTTTCATCCTTTCTCTTCATTGTATAACACAGTGTAACTGTTGACGCGTGTATATGTTGTTATTTGTCATGAAGTGAACTGAATGATCTGATTCTGTTGTGTTCAATATAAAATGCTGCTTTTTTGAGGAGGGCATGGGGTCAAAGGTCAGGAGATCAAGTTATCAGGATAGTTTAATGACTAAAAACCAATCAGAACACAGGAAGACCAACAGATAGAAGGATTACTTTAATGCTGTAACTAACATAACAGGAACTGATCCATTAATCCTCTAAAACTACACAATCAGTCATGCTGCTCTTCAGCTTTATGTCCAGCAGAGGGTGCTGCTTCTTGTGTCTCTTGTAGTTTTCAGAAGGAAACTGAAGTTCTGAGCCTCCATCAGGATGATTCAAAACATTTTGGTGTTCAAAGATCAAATCTGATCTATGGAGGAAAAGAAGTTCACTGAGAAGACTGAGCTCTGGAAGGCGACCAATCAGCAGCTCAATGTGACAAATCAGAGCAGAGAAGAGCCGTTACTGTAGGATCTGCTCCAGCAGCAACATAACAGCTGCTAACTAAGAGGTGTCCTCAGTTTCCTGAACTAACAAAATGAGTCTATGAAGGCCTTGAGCTGATCTGTAGGTTTCTGTCTTTCTTGACTCTTTCTTTACTCCAGACTCCACGGCAGAGGGAACTTCTCTCCATCCAGCTCTTTGTGAAGGACTGATGTGAAGCGGCTCAGTTGTTCTGAGCTGAAGTGGGTTTTCCAGCTTCCACTAGTTCCTGTCAAACAACAAAAATAAACTTAAAATCTTTATGTCAAAGCAAATCTACTGTGTGTAATAATCTGAACATCTGATCAGACACTTTACATAGAAACACACTCAAATTAGATTCACTGCAAGCAAGCTGCCTTTAAGTATAAATACCTTTCTCTGCAGCTATACTAGTGTATCATGTCTAATTAGATTTACTGTTTAATTTATTTATACCTGCATTTGATCAACAGTTAAAGGCTCACCTTTCCTCAGGAAAGGAGATGTATCGCTGTTCAAGACCTCCTTGGACACCAGGCTGAAGTTGGACATGGGGTTGTCCTTCATGCTGCTGAAAGAGCAACACTCTGAAACCTTCTGGAGGACTTCTTCACTCAGATTACAACACAGGAAGTCTGAAAACCTCCTGATAGAAGCAGGCAGGTCCTGGAAGAGAGAAAACATGGTCTTTAACTGGAGTCACGGTCAATGTCAGTCTGTTTCTAAGGTTTTCACATCAGGAACAAAACTACTAAATAATCTAGTTGTTCTTGGGTCGGTCCAGATCCATAAAACCTCAAATAAACAACAGGAGACAAGTTGAACTGTGTCTGTAGTTCTTTAACAGAAACTGAGACAAGAACAGAGCAAACTACCTGCTTCAGAGGAATTAAAGTATTTAACCATCAGGTGTGTAAACAGACACTGATGAGGTCACATTCACTGCCTGTCATATTATTGGCATCAATCAAAGAAAACAAGGAGATGGGACTAAATAGTTGTCTAGCCTTAAGAAAATCACTGATCAGTGAGGCCTATCACCAAAAAAGGTGTAAATTTACTAGAGCATAAAGATGGGACTCTGGAGCAAAGTAGAAAGGACATGCGCAGAAGAGTCCCAAAGAAACAGGAAGTAGATCGCACGACCTTTCGGTCTGATAAAAAAGTGAGAGAACACCTGAATTCAGATTATACGCAGCACTTGTAGTACGTATAGTGGACAGATCACTTAGTTTAATTTTCATGGTTCGATTAAAAATATTTTGTGATTCTAATCGTCTTGTTCTTTCTCCTCCTGTGAGACTTGTGGGGCGGTACCCCAGCGCCCCCTATTGACAGGCTGCCACTGCTGACAAGCAGAAAACTATCAGGTTCTCACCAGATTTTCACCAGTTAAACTTTGATCCTCTACAGCGGAGCTGAATGAATGTTGGACAGAGAGGACTCATCTGTGTCCAAGTTTGTCTCTCAGGTGTCATTAAGGGCTGGGATGGATTGTCCCTGAGAGCAGATTGCTTAGTGTCCTTCTCTCTCACTGACTCCAACATGTCCAGCTTGAGTCCNGTAGGGAGTGTAGAGCACAATCCATGATCAAATCTTTTTAAACATGAAGATAATTCATCCGTTTAGATTTTTATTTATCATTTATATTTAGATGATGTTGGAAACATTTGTTTGTTTTCTTTGAACTGTATTTAAACAAGAACTAAACAGGAGCAATGACAAACTCAAACACCAACACAAAAATCTAATATTTCTAATATTTAATTCAACCTCCTTCAATATTAAAATATATCAACCAGTAAATCTACAACCAGGTAAAGGAGAGAGAAACAAAATCCCAACAAAATAAATTTATAAAACCAGAAAAACAAAGAATACCAAGCTGAAAAAAAAAACTAAATGTGTTCAGCTGATTGAACAGAATTACAGGTATTCAATATCATTCTGGATTTGTATACTGAAAACTACATGCAGTCCTGGTTTGAATGGAGAAACTGACTTGATTCCTTTTTTTATCATGTTGTTTGTAATGTTTTTCAGGGATTTACATTTTTATAGTCTTTTAGCTTTCCTATGATTATTGAATTGTATATGGAAATGATCATGTGACCTCTTGTTGGCACAGCTGTGACTAATTATATTAGGTGAACAGATGAAGGCCCTGTGTCTGAAACTAGTTTTAATCCATTAGCCATGTTACAGTTAAGTCTTTTTTAATCTTCATTATCCTGCTGAGCGCCTCAGCCCTTCTCCTTTTTTTGAAGTTATTTCTGGATCCCTTGACTGACCAGGTAGCTACAATATTTTCACACCCCAGAAGCGCTCCATTTGTTTTTCTGCTGTTTTTCACCTATAGGACTACTCAATAGTTTTAAATATTTTAGTAACAAGAAGAGATCATTTTTTAACAGCAAGTCATGAGGAGACTTGGCATATCCACATTGATGTATCTAATATTTTGTCAAAATAATAGGGTTATTCACCAATAATTCTATTGTTTTATCTTTTAGGATTAAACCTAACTGAATATTCTGAGGGGACCAAAAGTCAGTGTTAGTTAAACTGGATGCCACTGATGGAGAGATTTCTATAACTGTAGGACAGTTTCACAGCGCTGTTCAACCTGCTGTCATGCTTCTCTTCAGCTTTATATCCAGCAGAGGGCGCAACTTCTTTACTTAATGCCATCAAATCAGATTTGATTCCCACCTTTTCTTCTCGTGTCTAATTTAGTTTTCAGAAGGAAACTGAAGTTCTGAGCCTCCATCAGGATGAATCAAAACATTTTGGTGTTCAAAGATCAAATCTGATCTATGGAGGAAAAGAAGTTCACTGAGAAGACTGAGCTCTGGAAGGCGACCAATCAGCAGCTCAATGTGACAAATCAGAGCAGAGAAGAGCCGTTACTGTAGGATCTGCTCCAGCAGCAACATAACAGCTGCTAACTAAGAGGTGTCCTCAGTTTCCTGAACTAACAAAATGAGTCTATGAAGGCCTTGAGCTGATCTGTAGGTTTCTGTCTTTCTTGACTCTTTACTCCAGACTCCACGGCAGAGGGAACTTCTCTCCTTCCAGCTCTTTGTGAAGGACTGATGTGAAGCGGCTCAGTTGTTCTGAGCTGAAGTGGGTTTTCCAGCTTCCACTAGTTCCTGTCAAACAACAAAAATAAACTTAAAATCTTTATGTTAAAGCAAATCTACTGTGTGTAATAATCTGAACATCTGATCAGACACTTCACATAGAAACACACTCAAATTAGATTCTTTTGAAGAATCCTATCAAGGTGATGTGCGCGCACTGACGGAAGCGACGGGAACTCACGGTAGCGTTTGAATGGTGAGTGGCAGCTGATTAGCAAACAAATTCAAACATTTTGCTTAACTTTGTCACTCTTGTTTATTTGGCAACGCAAATAACTCGGTGAGATAAAGCCACCATCAACTCACTCTGGAGGAGACTGAGGAAACTCTTGAGAGCCTCCAGGAATTTATCGATCAGGTGTTTGATAATTTAGTTATGGGGCCGAAGAAACCAACCGAGGCGGACCAACCTGCCAAGAGGAGCCGAGAGTCGGACTCTCCGGTGGCGGCGGAGGCCTCCGCTGATAAAGGAATTTATGAGGTTCTGGAAAATATAGAAAAGAAGCTTGAAGGAGTAGAGTCACGTCTACACCTGCTAGACGAGTTACATAAAGATTTCCAGAAACTCCGCGAGTCTCTGGAGTTCAGTCAGGGACAGGTAGAGTCTCTGGCGACAGAGAACGCGTCTCTTAGGGAGACCGTGACATTCCTCACAACGGGAATGGACCGGCTCTCCCACGATAATAAAACCCTACAACAGGCAGTGTTGGACCTCCAGGCCCGGAGTATGAGAGATAATTTAGTGTTTGCAGGTTTACCTGAGCAGACAGGCGGAGCGCAGGAGGACTGTGAGCTGACGGTGAAAACCTTCCTCCAGACCCACATGAAGATCTCGGAGGAGACGGTTAAAAACATCACCTTCCACCGTGTGCACCGGATTGGAGCCAACAGAGGGGACGGAAAAAGATCTCGCCCCATCGTGGCAAAATTCGAACACTTTAAAGAGAAAATCTTAGTGAAGTCTCACGGCAGGGAGCTGAAAGGTAAAGCTTTCAGTGTAAATGACCAGTTTCCGAAGGAAATATTAGATCGTCGCAGAGTCCTGTTTCCTCTACGCAAGAAGTTTATTCAGGAAGGTAAACGAGCTGTGATCTCCGTGGATAAACTGTATGTTAATAATCAGCTTTATAAGGAGAAAGGAGTGACCGACTGGCTCTTCTGAATCATCACCAGGTCAAATAAATGTTCCTTTATCTTCACTGGATTTCACCAGGTCACAATCAAACATTAGCTGCTAAATCCGTGTTTCCCTTTTGATGNGTTCTTTCTCCTCCTGTGAGACTTGTGGGGCGGTACCCCAGCGCCCCCTATTGACAGGCTGCCACTGCTGACAAGCAGAAAACTATCAGGTTCTCACCAGATTTTCACCAGTTAAACTTTGATCCTCTACAGCGGAGCTGAATGAATGTTGGACAGAGAGGACTCATCTGTGTCCAAGTTTGTCTCTCAGGTGTCATTAAGGGCTGGGATGGATTGTCCCTGAGAGCAGATTGCTTAGTGTCCTTCTCTCTCACTGACTCCAACATGTCCAGCTTGAGTCCAGCAATTTCCTGTTATACAGTATATCAATCTTTTGGTCTGCCTCAAAAATGAAATGAAATGAACATGCTTCAAAATGAGGGCTTTCCTCATCAACTTGTTTAAGTGCGATGAAAGATGTGATTAATTACTGTAAATTGATTAATTAATTACAGATGATTGTCCAGGTGAAGTGGACTAAAAGGAGACTCTCAGACTTTCTGGCTGCTTACTGACTGATCAGCTGCTCCTGTTGGTGACAAAAGCTTTAGCTAACAGGAAGTGACATCATCATTTGGTTGCTACAGAGAAAGAAACTGAGCATTTCAGCTCGAGGAAGGTTGAACAGATGTTAGATGTGAATGTTGTTGAGCCTTCAGCTGCTCTGATTGGACAGTTTGATCAGCAGGGAGGCTTTCACCGTCAGTCTGGATTCTGAAGATGTCTCTGACCTCCGTCTGCAGACCAACACTGTGTGGTTACTGCCTCATTACTACAATTAGAACTACTAGACTGAAGGATCATGGGAATCATTTCAACACTTCAGCTCACCTGGGTTCATTCAACTGACATCATGCAGTTTGTGTTTCCACCAGCAGAGGGAGACAAACCAGCATCAATGAAGAGTCCAGTTCCTTCCAGGAAGCTGCTGAAGGTTAATCATTGATGAGTTTACAGTCAGAGGAAGGTGCAGCAGCTGACCTTTGACCTGTGAGCAGCACTTTCAGACTGCTTTCAGAGTGACGGCAGACTCAGAGGACTGACGGAGGAGAAGACCAGGATTTTCTCTTCTTCAACAGACCTGGTTCAGACAGAGTGAAGAAGCTGAGTAAGTCCAACTCTGATTCCTTCCTGTCTTCAAGTAGAGACAGATTACGTCTCCTGATGAGACCTGAGTCAGAGCAGCTGAGGCTGCAGAACAATCTGTGAGTGATGGTTGATGAGGAGCTGCAGGTTGGTCCACCTCTACACTTCACATCACATCTGCTGCTGTTTTCTCCTCCAACAACTCTGACTGGTCAGGACCTCTTTGTTGACCTCTGACCCTTTAAACACTCAGAAACTCAGACTGGAGTCCTGATCTCAGATCCTGATACTGGACTCTGATCTGGACTCCAGTTGGTTCATTAACTGGTTTTATGATGGATCAGAGTTCATGTTAGTCAGAGAGTGAAACTGAACCATCAGTCAGTGGCTCCAGAGGGATTTCCATGAAGTAGATTGAGCAGAGAGCAGTGAGCGCCCCCTGCTGGTTCCTGTCAGTCTTCAGTGATCCTGCAGATGGATTTCTGGAGGCTGGAGGGATGAACTGCAGCTCCCTGCTACATTCCTACAGAGGAGCTGTTCATCAGCAGCAGGCCAGCTGACAGTCTTGCCCGTACCCCTCCACACAAACAAGGATTTCTCCTTTTCACTTGCTATTCCTCCCCTTTTCTTCTCACCTCCTCTGTTCTTCCTCTCCTCTGCTCTCCTGTCTCCTCACATCAGTCTGCAACAGATGAGCGACAGCCATTGACAACAATGCTTAGCATTAACAAACAAAGAGCGGGGCAAGATTAAGGTCAGTTGACCAGAGGACCTGAGAGCTCTGGACGGGCAATAGGGAACACACAGGTCAGACAAATAAGAAGGTGCATCCCATGTAAAGATTTATAAGCCAACAATAAAATGTTGAACTCAGTTCTAAAACTGACTGGCAGCCAATGCAAAGAAGCTAAAATTGGGTACACAGAGTCAAATTTTCTATTTGATCATTTAGGATATCATCATACTTTGCCAACAGCTCAGTTATGCCAAGAAAATGTCCATTGTCTGGCTCATTCATATCCCTGAAGGCTAAGTACAGTGTTACATCCAGAAGCCTTTTCATTAGTTCTTTGTTTCTTTTATTTCTGTCTCCATCAGTTTTTGTTTTTGGCTGTCAATTCCAGAAGTCTGTAGGACAGAATGTTGTAGATTCGTCCTTTTCCAGTGACAGTGTTTGTGTGCACAATTTCTTTCATCTTTTTGGAAATTGTTCATGAAGGTTTTTAAATTTTATATCGCATATTTTTATCCCATCTGTACAGGGCCGTTTCTAGCTTTTTGGGGGTCCTATGTAATATCAAGTTGAGGTCCCAACTTGAACTTGTACTTGAAGATAGGAATTTAAACTTTTTGATGATCTGTGACAATGTCTCACTTTGGTATACTTTAATAGTGAAGTTTGTTTAATAGTAAACAAACAAGTCCAGACCTGTTTTTAAGGCAAGTGCTGGCCCAACAACTGCATGTTGGAAAAAAAAATGCTGCTGCTGACTGCACTGCTAGGTTGGTCAGATGTAGACTGAGATGCTGCTGCAGAGTTCATCAGGAGCTGCAGAAGCTTGATACGGAACAAACTTCTGGGTAGCACCTATAAACTGATATTCCTGAAAATATCGAGCAAATACCACCAAAATAAATAAATAAATAAATACATTTTTTAATTATTAAATCAATTGCATTTTTTTCCTTTGTCGTGTCATAAAGGAAGACAGATGGGGGAGAAAATGAACAGAAATGAAGGGTAAAAGAGTTACAAGGAAACCACTTCTAGACCTGCAAAATGTGTCTGAAAACACCTGCATCTATACTTGTGTGAACACCTTGTGAGCACCTGTATGCGCGCTTGAGTAGATCAAATTTTTATGTTTTTTAGAACCAGAAAGACACGTTGCTTTGACTGCCATTACAGTCCTGATGTTCAGAAGTCAGGTGATGCCTGACCTCTGATATTAATTTAGAATTTATTTGCCACAAAATATTAAAGATTATATAAAATTATATTAAATGATTTGAGTTTGAGTTTCCTTATGACTAATGTATATATTACATTTATAAATACAAATAAAATGTATGAATAAGAATGATACAAAAATATTTTGGGAGAAAACCAGTAGTTTGGGGCCCCCTAGTGGTCACAGGGCCCTATGTCTTTGCATAGTTTGCATAGTGCAAGAAATGGCACTTCAGAAGACTTTGGAGCCGGGCCTGGGGTTGGGGCCTGTGAGCCAGTGCCTTAACCGGACACATGGACTCATCTAAGTGTGGACTCACCACTTGCAGGAGAAATAAAAAGGGTGTGGTGCATTGTGGATCAGGTGGACATCGAGGTGGGAACTTTGGTGGTCCAAACCCTGTGGTCATTGCAGGCAGTTCCTGTGGAGTGGCAGACCGGGGTGGTGGTCCCAGTTGTTAAGAAAGGAGACCAGAGGATGTGTTCCAACTATAGGGGGATCACACTCCTCAGCCTCTTTGGAAAGGTCTACTCCAGGGTACTGGAGAGGAGGGTCTGGTTGATAGTTGAATCTTGGAATGAGGAGGATCAATGTGGTTTTCGTCCTGGTCGTGGAACTGTGGACCAGCTCTTTACCCTTGCTAGGTTGATGGAGGGTCATGGGAGTTTGCCCAACCAATCCATGTGTTTAGTGGATTTGGAGAAGGCTTATGACCGTGTCCCCAGTAGGGATGGGCGATATGGCTTAAAAAATTTATCACGATAATTTTAGGTATTTATTGCGATAACAATAAATGACGAACTATAATGTTTAAATATTTTTTTCCTGTAAAATAGCAGATTGTTATGTTTAAGTTGTATTCCAGTGACTGTGCTGATAAACATCACAACAATTACACAATAAAAATTCAAATAAATTACAAGTTTAAATGTAAACCGATTCTGTATTTATTTAAACACTCACTGTGCAAACAAACAGTGGCACAATTGTGCACAAAACAAAAAACAATCTCCAACCAGGTCCAGGTCTTCTTCAGTTGTGTTTCAAAATTACAACAGAGTAGTACAACTGTACATAAATCCTGCAAAGTAACATGTTACAATAACCTGGCAACTATAACCCTGATGAGTAATGACACACCCTAAATATAATACTTATGTGGAACATGCTACCACAAACTAGGTAGTTTTCAACACTCTTGTCCCATTGAACAGATTTTAAAACTAGTGCAAACACTGTATCAAAAAAAAAGTAATGATCCCAGCTATGTCTTCACATAGTTTACAAAATAGTGCAAAACAAAATGATAAATTAAAAAATAAATAAATCAATCAAATTTAAATAAAAGTTTAATTAAACTGTAAACACTGATATACTCTTATAAAATGTATAAATGAGGCTGACATGAACATGTCTGGTAGTGCACGTTGTAAAACACACACACACTAGTGTGATTCAGTAGCTCTCAAACAGATAACAGAGCTCACACCTTAAGGCCTATTCATACTCCACGAGAAGAAAGAATTTTGTTCTCGCTGGGGAGCGCCGAGAACAAGAAAAAAGTTAGTTTCGGCAGGGAGCGTTCATACTCCCCGAGAACTCAGCTGTCGAACTGCTTCAGTGACGTATCAAATGGGTGTGCGTATCAGGTGTGTGTGTGTGTGCAATTTAAAACGATCCGTCCTCGCTATGTGAGGAGCGGAGGCATACGGGTCTCCGGCGCAAACCCTCGCGGTCCGCGCTGGTCCTCCTAGCTCGGGTCGATCCAGACCGTCAGCCTTCAAGTCCGTCCGCACAAAGCAGCACAGCAGGCGCCGGAGAAAAACGTCAACCACTACCCGGAAAACCACGCTCATCCTCCCTTTCTGACCAATCACAGCAGTTGTTCTCGGACATCCTGCCGAACAAAGTTCAGCCCGGCTGATGTGCACAAGAACAAGCCGTTAGCGCTGCCGAACTGGGTCTGCGAGAACAAAATGGCGTCATTTTGTTCTCGCAGCCCCACAGCGAGAACAAAATTCTTTCTTCTCGTGGAGTATGAATAGGCCTTTAAGATTTTTGGTCAAGAAGACCAACATATCTACAGTGGCTGGTTTCAGAAGAGCCCTTTGGCATGTCACTACATTTCCAGCAGCGCTGAAGACTCTCTCCGAGGGCGTACTAGTGGCGGGGATGCACAAGTACTTTTTTGCCAAACGACTGATGTTTCACCATCTGCAAGTGGCCCATGCAGGTAGATGTCTGTNTCCACTAGTTCCTGTCAAACAACAAAAATAAACTTAAAATCTTTATGTTAAAGCAAATCTACTGTGTGTAATAATCTGAACATCTGATCAGACACTTTACATAGAAACACACTCAAATTAGATTCACTGCAAGCAAGCTGCCTTTAAGTATAAATACCTTTCTCTGCAGCTATACTAGTGTATCATGTCTAATTAGATTTACTGTTTAATTTATTTATACCTGCATTTGATCAACAGTTAAAGGCTCACCTTTCCTCAGGAAAGGAGATGTATCGCTGTTCAAGACCTCCTTGGACACCAGGCTGAAGTTGGACATGGGGTTGTCCTTCATGCTGCTGAAAGAGCAACACTCTGAAACCTTCTGGAGGACTTCTTCACTCAGATTACAACACAGGAAGTCTGAAAACCTCCTGATAGAAGCAGGCAGGTCCTGGAAGAGAGAGAACATGGTCTTTAACTGGAGTCACGGTCAATGTCAGTCTGTTTCTAAGGTTTTCACATCAGGAACAAAACTACTAAATAATCTAGTTGTTCTTGGGTCGGTCCAGATCCATAAAACCTCAAATAAACAACAGGAGACAAGTTGAACTGTGTCTGTAGTTCTTTAACAGAAACTGAGACAAGAACAGAGCAAACTACCTGCTTCAGAGGAATTAAAGTATTTAACCATCAGGTGTGTAAACAGACACTGATGAGGTCACATTCACTGCCTGTCATATTATTGGCATCAATCAAAGAAAACAAGGAGATGGGACTAAATAGTTGTCTAGCCTTAAGAAAATCACTGATCAGTGAGGCCTATCACCAAAAAAGGTGTAAATTTACTAGAGCATAAAGATGGGACTCTGGAGCAAAGTAGAAAGGACATGCGCAGAAGAGTCCCAAAGAAACAGGAAGTAGATCGCACGACCTTTCGGTCGTGCGATCTACTTTCGTGTGATCTACGATCTACACGATCTACGATCGTGTGTTTCTTTGACGTTGCGATGAAAGATGTGATTAATTACTGTAAATTGATTAATTAATTACAGATGATTGTCCAGGTGAAGTGGACTAAAAGGAGACTCTCAGACTTTCTGGCTGCTTACTGACTGATCAGCTGCTCCTGTTGGTGACAAAAGCTTTAGCTAACAGGAAGTGACATCATCATTTGGTTGCTACAGAGAAAGAAACTGAGCATTTCAGCTCGAGGAAGGTTGAACAGATGTTAGATGTGAATGTTGTTGAGCCTTCAGCTGCTCTGATTGGACAGTTTGATCAGCAGGGAGGCTTTCACCGTCAGTCTGGATTCTGAAGATGTCTCTGACCTCCGTCTGCAGACCAACACTGTGTGGTTACTGCCTCATTACTACAATTAGAACTACTAGACTGAAGGATCATGGGAATCATTTCAACACTTCAGCTCACCTGGGTTCATTCAACTGACATCATGCAGTTTGTGTTTCCACCAGCAGAGGGAGACAAACCAGCATCAATGAAGAGTCCAGTTCCTTCCAGGAAGCTGCTGAAGGTTAATCATTGATGAGTTTACAGTCAGAGGAAGGTGCAGCAGCTGACCTTTGACCTGTGAGCAGCACTTTCAGACTGCTTTCAGAGTGACGGCAGACTCAGAGGACTGACGGAGGAGAAGACCAGGATTTTCTCTTCTTCAACAGACCTGGTTCAGACAGAGTGAAGAAGCTGAGTAAGTCCAACTCTGATTCCTTCCTGTCTTCAAGTAGAGACAGATTACGTCTCCTGATGAGACCTGAGTCAGAGCAGCTGAGGCTGCAGAACAATCTGTGAGTGATGGTTGATGAGGAGCTGCAGGTTGGTCCACCTCTACACTTCACATCACATCTGCTGCTGTTTTCTCCTCCAACAACTCTGACTGGTCAGGACCTCT
>SSNR01000134.1:1042335-1069983 GCA_006937965.1 Callopanchax toddi
TCTTTATGTTAAAGCAAATCTACTGTGTGTAATAATCTGAACATCTGATCAGACACTTTACATAGAAACACACTCAAATTAGATTCACTGCAAGCAAGCTGCCTTTAAGTATAAATACCTTTCTCTGCAGCTATACTAGTGTATCATGTCTAATTAGATTTACTGTTTAATTTATTTATACCTGCATTTGATCAACAGTTAAAGGCTCACCTTTCCTCAGGAAAGGAGATGTATCGCTGTTCAAGACCTCCTTGGACACCAGGCTGAAGTTGGACATGGGGTTGTCCTTCATGCTGCTGAAAGAGCAACACTCTGAAACCTTCTGGAGGACTTCTTCACTCAGATTACAACACAGGAAGTCTGAAAACCTCCTGATAGAAGCAGGCAGGTCCTGGAAGAGAGAAAACATGGTCTTTAACTGGAGTCACGGTCAATGTCAGTCTGTTTCTAAGGTTTTCACATCAGGAACAAAACTACTAAATAATCTAGTTGTTCTTGGGTCGGTCCAGATCCATAAAACCTCAAATAAACAACAGGAGACAAGTTGAACTGTGTCTGTAGTTCTTTAACAGAAACTGAGACAAGAACAGAGCAAACTACCTGCTTCAGAGGAATTAAAGTATTTAACCATCAGGTGTGTAAACAGACACTGATGAGGTCACATTCACTGCCTGTCATATTATTGGCATCAATCAAAGAAAACAAGGAGATGGGACTAAATAGTTGTCTAGCCTTAAGAAAATCACTGATCAGTGAGGCCTATCACCAAAAAAGGTGTAAATTTACTAGAGCATAAAGATGGGACTCTGGAGCAAAGTAGAAAGGACATGCGCAGAAGAGTCCCAAAGAAACAGGAAGTAGATCGCACGACCTTTCGGTCGTGCGATCTACTTTCGTGTGATCTACGATCTACACGATCTACGATCGTGTGTTTCTTTGACGTTGCGATGAAAGATGTGATTAATTACTGTAAATTGATTAATTAATTACAGATGATTGTCCAGGTGAAGTGGACTAAAAGGAGACTCTCAGACTTTCTGGCTGCTTACTGACTGATCAGCTGCTCCTGTTGGTGACAAAAGCTTTAGCTAACAGGAAGTGACATCATCATTTGGTTGCTACAGAGAAAGAAACTGAGCATTTCAGCTCGAGGAAGGTTGAACAGATGTTAGATGTGAATGTTGTTGAGCCTTCAGCTGCTCTGATTGGACAGTTTGATCAGCAGGGAGGCTTTCACCGTCAGTCTGGATTCTGAAGATGTCTCTGACCTCCGTCTGCAGACCAACACTGTGTGGTTACTGCCTCATTACTACAATTAGAACTACTAGACTGAAGGATCATGGGAATCATTTCAACACTTCAGCTCACCTGGGTTCATTCAACTGACATCATGCAGTTTGTGTTTCCACCAGCAGAGGGAGACAAACCAGCATCAATGAAGAGTCCAGTTCCTTCCAGGAAGCTGCTGAAGGTTAATCATTGATGAGTTTACAGTCAGAGGAAGGTGCAGCAGCTGACCTTTGACCTGTGAGCAGCACTTTCAGACTGCTTTCAGAGTGACGGCAGACTCAGAGGACTGACGGAGGAGAAGACCAGGATTTTCTCTTCTTCAACAGACCTGGTTCAGACAGAGTGAAGAAGCTGAGTAAGTCCAACTCTGATTCCTTCCTGTCTTCAAGTAGAGACAGATTACGTCTCCTGATGAGACCTGAGTCAGAGCAGCTGAGGCTGCAGAACAATCTGTGAGTGATGGTTGATGAGGAGCTGCAGGTTGGTCCACCTCTACACTTCACATCACATCTGCTGCTGTTTTCTCCTCCAACAACTCTGACTGGTCAGGACCTCTTTGTTGACCTCTGACCCTTTAAACACTCAGAAACTCAGACTGGAGTCCTGATCTCAGATCCTGATACTGGACTCTGATCTGGACTCCAGTTGGTTCATTAACTGGTTTTATGATGGATCAGAGTTCATGTTAGTCAGAGAGTGAAACTGAACCATCAGTCAGTGGCTCCAGAGGGATTTCCATGAAGTAGATTGAGCAGAGAGCAGTGAGCGCCCCCTGCTGGTTCCTGTCAGTCTTCAGTGATCCTGCAGATGGATTTCTGGAGGCTGGAGGGATGAACTGCAGCTCCCTGCTACATTCCTACAGAGGAGCTGTTCATCAGCAGCAGGCCAGCTGACAGTCTTGCCCGTACCCCTCCACACAAACAAGGATTTCTCCTTTTCACTTGCTATTCCTCCCCTTTTCTTCTCACCTCCTCTGTTCTTCCTCTCCTCTGCTCTCCTGTCTCCTCACATCAGTCTGCAACAGATGAGCGACAGCCATTGACAACAATGCTTAGCATTAACAAACAAAGAGCGGGGCAAGATTAAGGTCAGTTGACCAGAGGACCTGAGAGCTCTGGACGGGCAATAGGGAACACACAGGTCAGACAAATAAGAAGGTGCATCCCATGTAAAGATTTATAAGCCAACAATAAAATGTTGAACTCAGTTCTAAAACTGACTGGCAGCCAATGCAAAGAAGCTAAAATTGGGTACACAGAGTCAAATTTTCTATTTGATCATTTAGGATATCATCATACTTTGCCAACAGCTCAGTTATGCCAAGAAAATGTCCATTGTCTGGCTCATTCATATCCCTGAAGGCTAAGTACAGTGTTACATCCAGAAGCCTTTTCATTAGTTCTTTGTTTCTTTTATTTCTGTCTCCATCAGTTTTTGTTTTTGGCTGTCAATTCCAGAAGTCTGTAGGACAGAATGTTGTAGATTCGTCCTTTTCCAGTGACAGTGTTTGTGTGCACGATTTCTTTCATCTTTTTGGAAATCGTTCATGAAGGTTTTTAAATTTTATATCGCATATTTTTATCCCATCTGTACAGGGCCGTTTCTAGCTTTTTGGGGGTCCTATGCAATATCAAGTTGAGGTCCCAACTTGAACTTGTACTTGAAGATAGGAATTTAAACTTTTTGATGATCTGTGACAATGTCTCACTTTGGTATACTTTAATAGTGAAGTTTGTTTAATAGTAAACAAACAAGTCCAGACCTGTTCTTAAGGCAAGTGCTGGCCCAACAACTGCATGTTGGAAAAAAAAATGCTGCTGCTGACTGCACTGCTAGGTTGGTCAGATGTAGACTGAGATGCTGCTGCAGAGTTCATCAGGAGCTGCAGAAGCTTGATACGGAACAAACTTCTGGGTAGCACCTATAAACTGATATTCCTGAAAATATCGAGCAAATACCACCAAAATAAATAAATAAATACATTTTTTAATTATTAAATCAATTGCATTTTTTTCCTTTGTCGTGTCATAAAGGAAGACAGATGGGGGAGAAAATGAACAGAAATGAAGGGTAAAAGAGTTACAAGGAAACCACTCCATACCTGCAAAATGTGTCTGAAAACACCTGCATCTATACNGAATAGGCCTTTAAGATTTTTGGTCAAGAAGACCAACATATCTACAGTGGCTGGTTTCAGAAGAGCCCTTTGGCATGTCACTACATTTCCAGCAGCGCTGAAGACTCTCTCCGAGGGCGTACTAGTGGCGGGGATGCACAAGTACTTTTTTGCCAAACGACTGATGTTTCACCATCTGCAAGTGGCCCATGCAGGTAGATGTTTAGTTCAGCCTCAGTTTTCTCCATTTCAGAAAGGGTGGTCACCTCAGCAGCTGGTTTCTTGAAAAAACTTCCAAGACTTTTCTTCTGCCTTTTAGATGCACTCTGAGCTTCTTTTGTTGATTCAGCTGGTGTTAGCAGAGCCAGCTTCACTTGGCATTTCAGAAAGGGATTCCACCTCTCTGACAACTCTGGCTCTGATAACCAGGATCTCTTCTTGACTCATGTACTGAGTGCAGAATCAACAATTGTTGCCATGTTGATCAGCTCCTGAACCTCTTGGTCACCATATTTGGTGTTCATGTAGTCCAATACTGAACTTTTGATGTTCCTTGTGAGCTCTGTGTCTTCATCTTTCCCCTGCAGCAGCTCACTGTTGAATAGGTGAAGAGTAGGCTTCAGGCATGACACCGTGACGTAGTTTTCAGAAGAGAGGGCATCTGTAAAATCAAGAAGAGGACCAAGTGCTTTACTCACAGAGTCTAGGACATCATTATCCTGCCAAGTAGGCACCAGATGCCTGGTTGATCTGTCAGCAGCCAGGACTTGCGTAATGGCCTTCTCCTGCTCAAGTATTCGCTGAATCATCTTCTGCCTTGATCCCCATCATGTTGGTGATTCAGTCACAAGTTTGTGTGGTGGAAGGCCAAGTTCTACCTGAGCATCTTTGAGTTGTCGCTGCTTTTTCCAGCTGTGCGAAAAAACACCGACAATCCTCTTACAGACTCCCACAGCTTTGTCGATCCTGGTGTCCCTCATGCTTCTCTCTGTAAAATAACAAACAAAACAAAACAAGTTGAGAAAAAGGTTAAAGTTCAGTTGAAATTAAAATAGATGAAACAAAAAACTAATTTAAATACATTTACATTTAATATAAAATGAACGTGTAAAGAAGTTTATATTATGTGCATTTAATATTAAATGTAAATTTTTTACATTAACTAATGTAATGAATTACTGTTCAAAATACTGTATAGCAGTGGTTTTCAACCTTTTTTTGGATCCTGGACTTCCTGCATAGTTTTGATCAATTGATCATATTTCTGAAGACTACTGTAGGTTACAGAAACATGTATGTAATAGATTTTTATGCAGTAGCTTTCAGAATCCTGTCAAAGATATGCAATATGTACTTGCTCATACTTTTCCTGTTCATACTTCAGATGGCCAACGTTTCTAAAAATGGTCTTAATTTATATTCTTATTTTCTGATGCTGATTTTGGGACTTTCATTAATTGTCAGTTCTCATAGCAAATAAAATAAACATTTGAAATAAATCAGTTTGTGTGTAATGAATGAATATAATATTCAAGTTTCACTTATCGAATAGAATTATGGAAATAAACTTTTTCATGATCTTTAAATTTTATGACTAGCACCAAATTACACTTGTGAAAGAGGAAAAAAGAAAGGTCAAGGTATTTTCAGTAGTTTAGGTAGATAAACGTCTCAATCACCTCCAAGTAAAATTTCTATAAATGTCAGGACCTTTTTAAATTATCCCAGCAGACCCACACTGACCACTACCACTAGGGGTCCTCGGATCCCCGCGATGGAGAGACACTGCTGAACAGTACATTACAAATGCAGAATCAAATCCATAAATACAGTTAAAATTCAAGTTAAAAACGTAAAAAAGAAGGTAAACAAGAACTTGCCTACACCTTGCATGTCTGAACAAAAAGAACAACATAATTTCGTACAGTTAAAATTAATAAGCTCATGTTTGCTCAGTGTGCATACATTAAATATAGGGTAAACTTACCAATAGCAATGTGTAGACAATGGCCGAAGCAAGACAGTCTTGTCCACTTGTTTAGCGTGACTGCTTTTACTATATTGGCCCCGCTGTCTGTTGTTAGGCACACCTGTTTCTCCTCGTCCAACTTCCATTCTTGAAGAAACTGCTTCAAGCCACTCGCGATGTGGTCATCTGGGAAAAAACTTGTCTGGATGCAACAGCTGTTCAAACTCCAGTCGCTTGATATGTAGTGGACAGTAAGGCTGATGTAGGGCTCAGTTGCTCTGCTACTCCACATGTCTGCAGTTGAAGCATAAAACTCCGCTGCAGACAGTAATGTTTGAACCCGATCGCGGTACTCTTCATACATCGCTGGCAGGGCTTTTTTGGAAAAGTACTTTCTTGACGGCATGTTGTATCTTGGGTCCAGTTTATGGATCGTTCGCTTGAATCCTTCTTTTTCGACAGTTTGGAATGGCAACATGACTTTTGCTAAACAAAACGCCACTACGTCCGTCAATTCGTTCCATCGTTTGCTTTGCTTATCATAAGGGACGTGAGTGGCAAAAGTGCTGGCAATTTTCGTCTGGGTGGGAGTTTTCTTATCCCTAGTTCCACCTGGAGTTGAAGCCGCCTCCATTGCCTCGCGTGTCCTCAGACATTCTTCAAACTCCGGCTTGTGTTTGTGTTTCAGATGGTGGAACAAATTGGACATGTTTCCACCCTTTGTAGCCACCGTTTTTCTGCAAACTTTGCATATTACTGTAGTTTGCTTCTCATCTGTTTTTCTGTAACCAAACCAGTTCCAAATTGTGGAAGTAGCTCCTTGCTTTGCGACGAGCACCTCCTCTGCTTCGTGTCCGCCTTCCGCCATGATTGTTTTTACTCCGTGCGCGCAAAATTACGTCATCAACTAGACTTATCGTAATTATCACGAGAAGTCAAATTTTTATTGTGAGGCAAATTTTCAACAGTATATTGCAAACGATAATTTATCGCCCATCCCTAGTCCCCAGGGGCACCCTGTGGGGGGCGCTCCAGGAGTATGGTGGATGACCTTTTGCTAAGGGTCATTCAGTCCCTGTATCAGAAGAGTCTGCATAGCCGGCAGTAAGTCAGACCTGTTCCCAGTGAGGGTTGGACTTCGCCAGTTCATAATGTTTATGGACAGGATTTCTAGGCACAGCCCTGGTGTGGAGGGTGTCAAGTTTGGTGACAGGAGAATCTCATCTTTGCATTTTGCGGATGATGTGGTCCTCCTAGCTTCATCAGGCTCTGACCTGCAGCTCTTGCTGGGGATTTTTGCAGCCAAGTATGAAGCAGCTGGGATGAGGATCAGCACATCTAAGTCTGAGGCCATGGTTCTTGGTCAAAAAAAGGTGGCTTGCCAACTCCGGGTTGGGAGGAAGGTCTTGCGTCAAGTGGAGGAGTTTAAGTATCTCGGGGTCTTGTTCACGAGTGAGGGAAGGAGGGAGCAGGAGATCAAAAGACAGATTGAGGCAGCGTCTGCAGTAATGGATGCTGAACTGGTCTGTTGTGGTGAAGAAGGAGCTGAGCCAGAAAGCAAGGCTCTCGATTTATCAGTCGATCTACGTCCCAATCCTCACCTATGGTCATGAGCTTTGGGTAATGACTGAAAGAATGAGGTCACGAATACAAGTGGCTGAAATGAGTTTCCTTCGTTGGGTGGTCAGTCTTAGAGATAGGGTGAGGAGCTTGGACATTTGGGAGAGACTCGGAGTATGACCACTGATCCTCCATATTGAGAAGAGCCAGTTGAGGTGGTTCAGGCATCTTGTTAGACTGCTTCCTGGACGCGTCCCCAGGGAGGTGTTTCGGGCATGTCCTACCAGCAGGAGGCCCCTGTGTCAACCCAGAACATGATGGAGAAAATACATCTTCAATCTGTCCCAGGAATGCCTTGTGGTTCTGCTGCAGGAGCTGGTGGAGGTGGCCAGGGAGAGGACAATCTGGGACTCCCTAGTTGGGATGCTGCCCCTGCGACCTGGACCCAGATAGGCAGAAGGAGGCAAGATGAAGCAAGACCATCATTAGCTGCTTTCATAAAACAACGCCGCCAATTTGCCGTGAAGCTGCGGCGGCATCTGGGAGCCTTTGGTCGTTCATAAGTGGTCAGACTATGCCGGTAATGTTGCGCAATCATGTGCTTTTCACAAAAGATTACACAATGGTGGTATAAAGGGGATATGGGGGCGGTCTTTACGCTGTTGATGTGCAGAGTTACAGAGACGTGAGACGGAAGTTCCTGTAGTAAACAGACAGGCGACTTCTGCTTCTGCTCTTCAGCCAGAAGCCCACGGATCTTAGTATCGCTCCAGTTTGCCATCTCCGCTGAGTGTTTACAAATGCGTAACAGCTTTCCCATGTTTACCTGATTTTTAAATACTTTTTCTGGTCAGGGGTCGACTCACATTTGCCACGGTATTAGTGACACCTCCCTCTGTTGCGCCAAGGCGTAATCTTCATTCACAAGTCCGGCGTTCCAGTAATATTACTTCCAAGCATGGCGGCACGAATGCCGCAAAATTACCGCATCGCCATGCCACCACAGCGCTTTCACAAGACACATCGTGGCGGCAGTATCACACTGATTTGCCAGCACGGTGTGTCTTATGAAAGCGGCTATTGTTAATCATTTGAAATTGAGCTTAAGCATAAAAGTTATTTCAGTTAGTAGAGAGCTCTTTGTAAACAAGGAGTGAAAGAGAGCTCTAGCTCAAAATTGTGTTATGACAATCTTCCTCCTGGAGAGAGAAGCTGT
This sequence comes from Callopanchax toddi, assembly GCA_006937965.1. NCBI lineage: Eukaryota > Metazoa > Chordata > Actinopteri > Cyprinodontiformes > Nothobranchiidae > Callopanchax > Callopanchax toddi. The sequence continues at coordinate 1,050,487 of SSNR01000134.1, forward strand.
AGAAAACATAAGTAAATAAGCATTTGTTTTGGTTTTAAAAAAAAAGTACAATCACATTCTGGAGCAAAGCATGCATGTCTGCACATGTCAGTCCAATGATCAGTGATGTCTGTTGACCTTTAAGAACTGCATGACCTTTTGACCCCTACATCTACATCAATCAGTCAATTCATTAATTATTCAAACATGTTGTTTTAAACAGGAACCGTCAGAGACTCAAACCTGTACCTGAACCCAGCTGTGTGTCCTTTAAGAGCGACATGTCAAAGGAATTTCTTATTGATTTTAAATCCTGTGATCTTCCACCCTCAGAGAGGTGAGTGAGTCTAAATGTTGTCACTGAGTCAGGTTGAACTGTTTTGATTCCATCAGCTGTTTAATGTCAGCTCAGCTCTTCTTCACACACATTTCTATGTTCAGATGTGAAGCGGTGTGTGTTGGATGTTTAGTCAAAGTGACAGAATGGATGCTGGAGGAGGAGTTTCTGAGTGTCTGTAGTTCACCAGTTGGTCCAGCAGGGGTCACCTTTGAGCTCTGGGTCAAACCCAGTGTAGGTAGAACTTCCACTCAGGTGCAGGTGTTGCTGATGGAGGAGGACTACTAGTCTGTGGAGCGTGACGCCACATGGACCTTGACCTTGTGTTTGTCTCTGTGTGGACAGACAGAAGGTCAGCTGATTCTTCCTGATTCTCCACAGAGTGGACCAGCAGAGCTCAGAGGGTCCCAGTGGTCAGTCTGCCCAGCAGCATCAAACACAGCTGGACTCCATATTTCAGGTCTGTACATGGACAACAACTACTTTAACATCAGTCCTCTCCATGCTGCTCTCTGGAGACCAGTGGACTGTCAGTCTGTCCAACACTGATCTGATGTTTGGCTCCATGCTTTCAGGATGATTCACATAGGATTCTGTTCCAGGAGCTGGAGGACCACATCCTGACTTTTGTGAAGAACCAGCTGAAGAGGATCCAGAAGCTTCTGAGTCCAGATGACCCAGAATGCTCAGAGAGTCAGAGGGAGGATGAGGAGGTGTTGGAGGGTGAGGATGAAGAGCAGAGGAGGAGCAGAGAGGCGTTTGAGAAGATGACAGTTTCCTTCCTGAGGAGGATGAAGCAGGAGGAGCTGGCTGAGCGTCTGCAGAGCAGTAAGAGGATTTCTCTAAAGATTGAACCTGCTGGAGGAAGGAAGCACAAACTGATGATCAAACATTCACTTCATCATGTTTTGTCTTCATTCAGGACGTGATGCTGCATTTTGTCAACATCAACTTAAAGGTGTTCTGAAGGAGAAGTTCCAGTGTGTGTTTGAGGGGATCGCTACAGCAGGAAGTCCAACCCTCCTGAAGCAGATCTACACAGAGCTCTACATCACAGAGGGAGGGACTGGAGAGGTCAATGATCAACATGAGGTCAGACAGATTGAAACAGCCTCCAGGAAACCACACAGACCAGAAACCACCATCAGACAAGAAGACATCTTTAAAGTCCCACCTGGAAGACATGGACCAATCAGAACAGTGATGACAAAGGGCGTGGCCGGCATCGGGAAAACGGTCTTAACTCAGAAGTTCACTCTGGACTGGGCTGAAGACAAAGCCAACCACAACATCCACTTCCTGTTTCCATTCACCTTCAGAGAGCTGAATGTGCTGAAGGAGAAAAAGTTCAGCTTGGTGGAACTCGTTCATCACTTCTTCACTGAAACCAGAAGAATCCACAGCTTTGAAGACTTCCAGGTGGTCTTCATCTTTGATGGTCTGGATGAGTGTCGACTTCCTCTGGACTTCCACAACCAGGAGGTCCTGACTGATGTCACAGAGTCCACCTCAGTGGATGTTCTGCTGACAAACCTCATCAGGGGGAACCTGCTTCCCTCTGCTGGCCTCTGGATCACCACACGACCTGCAGCAGCCAATCAGATCCCTCCTCAGTGTGTTGGCATGGTGACAGAGGTCAGAGGGTTCACTGAGCCACAGAAGGAGGAGTACTTCAGGAAGAGGTTCAGAGATGAGGAGCAGGCCAGCAGGATCATCTCCCACATCAAGACATCACGAAGCGTCCACATCATGTGTCACATCCCAGTCTTCTGCTGGATCACTGCTACAGTTCTGGAGGACGTGTTGAAGACCAGAGAGGGAGGAGAGCTGCCCAAGACCCTGACTGAGATGTACATCCACTTCCTGGTGGTTCAGACCAAAGTCAAGAAGGTCAAGTATGATGGAGGAGCTGAGACAGATCCAGACTGGAGTCCAGAGAGCAGGAAGATGATTGAGTCTCTGGGAAAACTGGCTTTTGATCAGCTGGAGAAAGGAAACCTGATCTTCTATGAATCAGACCTGACAGAGTGTGGCATCCATATCAGAGCAGCCTCAGTTTACTCAGGAGTGTTCACACAGNAAATGAGGCTGACATGAACATGTCTGGTAGTGCACGTTGTAAAACACACACACACTAGTGTGATTCAGTAGCTCTCAAACAGATAACAGAGCTCACACCTTAAGGCCTATTCATACTCCACGAGAAGAAAGAATTTTGTTCTCGCTGGGGAGCGCCGAGAACAAGAAAAAAGTTAGTTTCGGCAGGGAGCGTTCATACTCCCCGAGAACTCAGCTGTCGAACTGCTTCAGTGACGTATCAAATGGGTGTGCGTATCAGGTGTGTGTGTGTGTGCAATTTAAAACGATCCGTCCTCGCTATGTGAGGAGCGGAGGCATACGGGTCTCCGGCGCAAACCCTCGCGGTCCGCGCTGGTCCTCCTAGCTCGGGTCGATCCAGACCGTCAGCCTTCAAGTCCGTCCGCACAAAGCAGCACAGCAGGCGCCGGAGAAAAACGTCAACCACTACCCGGAAAACCACGCTCATCCTCCCTTTCTGACCAATCACAGCAGTTGTTCTCGGACATCCTGCCGAACAAAGTTCAGCCCGGCTGATGTGCACAAGAACAAGCCGTTAGCGCTGCCGAACTGGGTCTGCGAGAACAAAATGGCGTCATTTTGTTCTCGCAGCCCCACAGCGAGAACAAAATTCTTTCTTCTCGTGGAGTATGAATAGGCCTTTAAGATTTTTGGTCAAGAAGACCAACATATCTACAGTGGCTGGTTTCAGAAGAGCCCTTTGGCATGTCACTACATTTCCAGCAGCGCTGAAGACTCTCTCCGAGGGCGTACTAGTGGCGGGGATGCACAAGTACTTTTTTGCCAAACGACTGATGTTGGGGAAATTCACCTCATGTACCTTCCACCACGTAAGAGGATTGCTTTCACCATCTGCAAGTGGCCCATGCAGGTAGATGTTTAGTTCAGCCTCAGTTTTCTCCATTTCAGAAAGGGTGGTCACCTCAGCAGCTGGTTTCTTGAAAAAACTTCCAAGACTTTTCTTCTGCCTTTTAGATGCACTCTGAGCTTCTTTTGTTGATTCAGCTGGTGTTACAGGGGTAGCAGAGCCAGCTTCACTTGGCATTTCAGAAAGGGATTCCACCTCTCTGACAACTCTGGCTCTGATAACCAGGATCTCTTCTTGACTCATGTACTGAGTGCAGAATCAACAATTGTTGCCATGTTGATCAGCTCCTGAACCTCTTGGTCACCATATTTGGTGTTCATGTAGTCCAATACTGAACTTTTGATGTTCCTTGTGAGCTCTGTGTCTTCATCTTTCCCCTGCAGCAGCTCACTGTTGAATAGGTGAAGAGTAGGCTTCAGGCATGACACCGTGACGTAGTTTTCAGAAGAGAGGGCATCTGTAAAATCAAGAAGAGGACCAAGTGCTTTACTCACAGAGTCTAGGACATCATTATCCTGCCAAGTAGGCACCAGATGCCTGGTTGATCTGTCAGCAGCCAGGACTTGCGTAATGGCCTTCTCCTGCTCAAGTATTCGCTGAATCATCTTCTGCCTTGATCCCCATCATGTTGGTGATTCAGTCACAAGTTTGTGTGGTGGAAGGCCAAGTTCTACCTGAGCATCTTTGAGTTGTCGCTGCTTTTTCCAGCTGTGCGAAAAAACACCGACAATCCTCTTACAGACTCCCACAGCTTTGTCGATCCTGGTGTCCCTCATGCTTCTCTCTGTAAAATAACAAACAAAACAAAACAAGTTGAGAAAAAGGTTAAAGTTCAGTTGAAATTAAAATAGATGAAACAAAAAACTAATTTAAATACATTTACATTTAATATAAAATGAACGTGTAAAGAAGTTTATATTATGTGCATTTAATATTAAATGTAAATTTTTTACATTAACTAATGTAATGAATTACTGTTCAAAATACTGTATAGCAGTGGTTTTCAACCTTTTTTTGGATCCTGGACTTCCTGCATAGTTTTGATCAATTGATCATATTTCTGAAGACTACTGTAGGTTACAGAAACATGTATGTAATAGATTTTTATGCAGTAGCTTTCAGAATCCTGTCAAAGATATGCAATATGTACTTGCTCATACTTTTCCTGTTCATACTTCAGATGGCCAACGTTTCTAAAAATGGTCTTAATTTATATTCTTATTTTCTGATGCTGATTTTGGGACTTTCATTAATTGTCAGTTCTCATAGCAAATAAAATAAACATTTGAAATAAATCAGTTTGTGTGTAATGAATGAATATAATATTCAAGTTTCACTTATCGAATAGAATTATGGAAATAAACTTTTTCATGATCTTTAAATTTTATGACTAGCACCAAATTACACTTGTGAAAGAGGAAAAAAGAAAGGTCAAGGTATTTTCAGTAGTTTAGGTAGATAAACGTCTCAATCACCTCCAAGTAAAATTTCTATAAATGTCAGGACCTTTTTAAATTATCCCAGCAGACCCACACTGACCACTACCACTAGGGGTCCTCGGATCCCCGCGATGGAGAGACACTGCTGAACAGTACATTACAAATGCAGAATCAAATCCATAAATACAGTTAAAATTCAAGTTAAAAACGTAAAAAAGAAGGTAAACAAGAACTTGCCTACACCTTGCATGTCTGAACAAAAAGAACAACATAATTTCGTACAGTTAAAATTAATAAGCTCATGTTTGCTCAGTGTGCATACATTAAATATAGGGTAAACTTACCAATAGCAATGTGTAGACAATGGCCGAAGCAAGACAGTCTTGTCCACTTGTTTAGCGTGACTGCTTTTACTATATTGGCCCCGCTGTCNAGGACTACTAGTCTGTGGAGCGTGACGCCACATGGACCTTGACCTTGTGTTTGTCTCTGTGTGGACAGACAGAAGGTCAGCTGATTCTTCCTGATTCTCCACAGAGTGGACCAGCAGAGCTCAGAGGGTCCCAGTGGTCAGTCTGCCCAGCAGCATCAAACACAGCTGGACTCCATATTTCAGGTCTGTACATGGACAACAACTACTTTAACATCAGTCCTCTCCATGCTGCTCTCTGGAGACCAGTGGACTGTCAGTCTGTCCAACACTGATCTGATGTTTGGCTCCATGCTTTCAGGATGATTCACATAGGATTCTGTTCCAGGAGCTGGAGGACCACATCCTGACTTTTGTGAAGAACCAGCTGAAGAGGATCCAGAAGCTTCTGAGTCCAGATGACCCAGAATGCTCAGAGAGTCAGAGGGAGGATGAGGAGGTGTTGGAGGGTGAGGATGAAGAGCAGAGGAGGAGCAGAGAGGCGTTTGAGAAGATGACAGTTTCCTTCCTGAGGAGGATGAAGCAGGAGGAGCTGGCTGAGCGTCTGCAGAGCAGTAAGAGGATTTCTCTAAAGATTGAACCTGCTGGAGGAATGAAGCACAAACTGATGATCAAACATTCACTTCATCATGTTTTGTCTTCATTCAGGACGTGCTGCTGCAGTTGGTCAACATCAACTTAAAGGTGTTCTGAAGGAGAAGTTCCAGTGTGTGTTTGAGGGGATCGCTACAGCAGGAAGTCCAACCCTCCTGAAGCAGATCTACACAGAGCTCTACATCACAGAGGGAGGGACTGGAGAGGTCAATGATCAACATGAGGTCAGACAGATTGAAACAGCCTCCAGGAAACCACACAGACCAGAAACCACCATCAGACAAGAAGACATCTTTAAAGTCCCACCTGGAAGACATGGACCAATCAGAACAGTGATGACAAAGGGCGTGGCCGGCATCGGGAAAACGGTCTTAACTCAGAAGTTCACTCTGGACTGGGCTGAAGACAAAGCCAACCACAACATCCACTTCCTGTTTCCATTCACCTTCAGAGAGCTGAATGTGCTGAAGGAGAAAAAGTTCAGCTTGGTGGAACTCGTTCATCACTTCTTCACTGAAACCAGAAGAATCCACAGCTTTGAAGACTTCCAGGTGGTCTTCATCTTTGATGGTCTGGATGAGTGTCGACTTCCTCTGGACTTCCACAACCAGGAGGTCCTGACTGATGTTACAGAGTCCACCTCAGTGGATGTTCTGCTGACAAACCTCATCAGGGGGAACCTGCTTCCCTCTGCTGGCCTCTGGATCACCACACGACCTGCAGCAGCCAATCAGATCCCTCCTCAGTCTGTTGGCATGGTGACAGAGGTCAGAGGGTTCACTGATCCACAGAAGGAGGAGTACTTCAGGAAGAGGTTCAGAGATGAGGAGCAGGCCAGCAGGATCATCTCCCACATCAAGACATCACGAAGCGTCCACATCATGTGTCACATCCCAGTCTTCTGCTGGATCACTGCTACAGTTCTGGAGGACGTGTTGAAGACCAGAAAGGGAGGAGGTCTCCCAAGGACCCTGACTGAGATGTACATCCACTTCCTGGTGGTTCAGACCAAAGTCAAGAAGGTCAAGTATGATGGAGGAGCTGAGACAGATCCAGACTGGAGTCCAGAGAGCAGGGAGATGATTGAGTCTCTGGGAAAACTGGCTTTTGATCAGCTGGAGAAAGGAAACCTGATCTTCTATGAATCAGACCTGACAGAGTGTGGCATCCATATCAGAGCAGCCTCAGTTTACTCAGGAGTGTTGACACAGATCTTCAGAGAGGAGAGAGGAGGACTGTACCAGGACAAGGTCTTCTGCTTCGTCCATCTGAGTGTTCAGGAGTTTCTGGCTGCTCTTCATGTCCATCTGACCTTCAGCACCTCTGGAGTCAATCTGATGGAGGAACCTTTTAGGATAAATTTGAGAACATTGTTTACAAAAACTATGAAAGGCAAAGATACACTATTTTATGAAAGTGGCTTGAGGAAGGCCTTAGAGAGTCCAAATGGACACCTGGACTTGTTCCTCCGGTTCCTCCTGGGTCTTTCACTGCAGACCAATCAGACTCTCCTACGAGGTCTGCTGACTCAGACAGGAAGTAGCTCACAGACCAATCAGGAAACAGTCCAGCACATAAAGGAGCTGATCAGTGAGAATCAGTCTCCAGAGAAAAGCATCAACCTGTTCCACTGTCTGAATGAACTGAATGATGCTTCTCTAGTGGACGAGATCCAACAGTCTCTGAGGTCAGGAAGTCTCTCCACAGATGAACTGTCTCCTGCTCAGTGGTCAGCTCTGGCCTTCATCTTACTGTCATCAGAAAAAGATCTGGATGTGTTCGACCTGAAGAAATACTCTGCTTCAGAGGAGGCTCTTCTGAGGCTGTTGCCAGTGGTCAAAGCCTCCAACAAAGCTCTGTGAGTCCAGATCCAGTTAGATGTTTCTAAATAGATTACTGTTGTTTTTACAGGAGAGAAAGTTACTAAATTCTTTTGCTTCTATTTCTTTTTCAGGCTGAGTGATTGCATCCTCTACAAGAGAAGCTGTGAAGCTCTGTCCTCAGTTCTCAGCTCCCAGTCCTCCAGTCTGAGAGAACTGGACCTGAGGATCCAGGATTCAGGAGTGATGCCTCTGTCTGATGGACTGAAGAGTCCAAACTGCAAACTGGAAACTCTCAGGTCAGTTTTCTGTAGTGGTCTAATAAAATGAGTGTACATATTTACATCAATTTTTCAAAGTCAACAGGAAATTATGTCAGTATCTGGAGTTTCAGTGGCTCATAAGTTTTAACAGGTTGTTCAATGAATGGAGGGTTGGCTGTTTGAACCCAGCTCCATCCTAGTCAAACACAAGTTTCTTAAAGAGTGTGAAGTTGGGCAAATATAAAGAATGCAAAAGTATGAGCTTTGTTGGGTCTGACAGCCAGGTGTGGAGTGCTGGCTTTAGAAGAGTGGCTGTTAATAAAGTCAGTCAGACCCAGCTAAAGCTTTTAAAACTTCAGATTAATATGTTTTGATTTCCCTCCTGGCTGGCTCGCCATTATGCAACGTTTGTAAGGTTGTCACACTTAAACTGTCAATAAAATAACCAAAGTATTGAACAGAGTATGATGCCTCATCAGCTATGAGTCATTAACCTAGACATTTAATATCTGACTGACTATAGAAATAGGTTCTTTTGAGTAACCAGGGAATCAGTACTTATTAATTTGTCACAGAGGCAAAATATATTTTATAAAAATCATTTCATTACTATATTTTCCTAACTATTTTATTTACAAAATAAAACATTAATTAACATTTATCAAAATGATAAGAGATGTTATAAATGGGTCTAATTACAGTGTGTGAAGTTGAGCAATTATAAAGAATGCAAGATGGGCTTTGCTGTGTCTGAAAGCCAGGTGTGGAGTGCTGGCTTTGGTGGAGTGGCTGTAAACAAAGCTTTTGTTTTGGTTTGGTTAGGATGTCTGACTTAATCCAACGTCGTTTTGCTTACAATCTAGGTTTAATGTTCTGTGAAGATTTTAATGTCTTTAGTTTGAACACGAGGCTGAAGAATCCTGACACTTCTAGAGTTCAAACAGAGGCAGGGTTTGTAAAGACAGCTGAACTTGACTCTCCCTGATCCACTGTTTGAATCATTTGTTACCTAACAAGAAATATTAAAACCTATTAAAAAATACCTCAAAAACTCAGCAGACCTGAGTCACAAACCCAAGAACCAACAAACCAGATGAACTCTGAACTCATTTTAACAGCTTCGTTTCTCAATATCAGCAAATTTACACTTAGTAGGTATAATAAACTAATGTTATCCAAAGCATTTAACTACCTGTGAATAAGTTACTAAAGTTTTGTCACAAAACTAGAACAATGTTAAAATAAAAACATTAGATCAGTTCAGCTGTTTCTGATCAATTTTAACTCCAGTGAGGATGTAAATCAACCTTTGATGTTTGATAAAGTTACCAATATGAAATGTGTCTAATTAAACAATTTAAACATTAAAACACATTGATCTGTCAGGACTCCAGCAGAGGTTTGCCTTCCTTTAAATGTTTTCAAAGGCTCACCCTGTTTTCATAGTTTTTACAAATAATTAGTTAATTTCATTATCCACATTACAGCATGCAGGGCTCTGCATCATGTTTCTAGTTAATGAAACTACTTTTGGGGGTATTTAAACATTAGTATTTATATTTAAACATTAGTATTTAACGTGAGTCTCTGAAAACAACTGAAGTTAAAGGAAGACTAACTTCTGATAAAGTCATTGACAGATAAATGTGTGTTTTTAATGTTAATATTGTTTATTGGGCTACTTTTAAGCCACAGCTGTTGTCAGGTATACTGAGAAACACAGATGAGTGACGCGCGCTTGCGTGGCAAACAATCAGTTTATTATGATGATGACAGCACAGCTGTGATCAGAAAATGGTAGCTTCATCCTTCAGCCAAACCAGCCCACCAGGAAACACTCATAGTCAGTCCATACCTGGCTGACACAGAGCATGGCCGGTTTTCTGCATGAACTCTACCAAGGACTACTACATTGCACGACTGGTTGGGCACCCGGCCGCACCCCTCCAAGCTGAACCGAGCTCTAATCGAGGTCCAGTTCAAGGGGAGGGTGCGTGCAAGGCGTGCGGGCCCACGGTAGCTCCTCAGGGGCATTTGAGTGTCTCCATGGATGCGCGCTATTCTCCTGACTGGGTCCCGGATTTTCCCGTGATCCGGAACGAACTGGATCTGGATTCGGATCCGGACCAGAGTCCGCCATTTGTTTGATGCCTAATACATAAACAAATAAATAATACAAACTCTGAGACCTACAGCAACTCATTCTGCTGAATTTGGAGAATAGACCAGCAGGATGCTTCTGTTTGGGATTATTGTTGTTTTTTTTGTATCCTTTGATGATAGTTGTAAAAACATTGTGGATTACACATAAACACCTGTAACACATGTTGGTTCACCTGTGGAGACATCACGGACAGGAAGTGAGCATCATGAAGGACAGGAAAATTCCTTCTTCCTGCAGCTTTTAAACGTCCCATATTATGCACTTTATATCCACTCTGAATCATTTATTTTTCGATACCCTTGTTAATCTCTCTTCTCCGTGCATGTCCATGAGACGTTGGTGGGTCTTCAGAGACTCCGATAAAGAGAGTAAAAAAAAAGACTTTTGTTCTTGTTGATGCAACCATCTATGAAGCAACTGCAGTGCTTTGCTCATAGCTTCACCATGACTGCTAACGTTTGTGAGGATGCACGCGCTTGTGATTTTTAAAGGTGGGCTCAGGTAGCCAAAGGTGCTTTTGTGATTGGCTCTGTCCTCTAGAGAGAAGTGGTCTTGTCCCTTCTTGATGTCAGCAGGGGAAAGATTTTGAAACCACCTGTTTTAGAATTAGCTCAAAACACATTTCCCAAAAATGAGAATAAGGAAGTGAAAATGGTGAAAATATTTGAACACTTTTGGGTCTCAGACACAGTTTTTGGGACTGGTATTAGAAAGTGAATTTTGCATAATATGGGACCTTCAAACAACACCTCAGTGGAAAATCAGAACAAAAACCAGAACTAAAGCTTTGGAATGTTTCATAGATAATGATCTGCAGCCTCATGATGGTGGAGGATTCAGGATTTCACATTAATGATTATAGCTGACCCGAGGCATTAGTAGGTCAAGTAATTGCTTAGGGCCTCCAGGCCAGAAGATGGCCTCCAGGAGCACCAAAGTATCCACATGAATCAGTCTGACCAATGATTTAATTTACATTATCTGTCATCATGTGAAAGAAAATAGATAATTTGAATTCTGCTGCTCGTATCTGAGCTGGGTTACATTTCAGACATACTGCCTCTGGTTGCTGTTAGATCTCAAAAAGCAATTGTCTTTTAAAAGTAGCCCCTCCTTTCTGGTCTGCTGTAATGACGTTGTGTAATGATTATATTGAGGTATTCAGGTCTGATCAGAGTTGGGATGGTTACTTTGGAAATGTCATTAGTTAAAGTTACTGGTTACAAACTGTAAAGGTATTTAACTATTAGGATATGTATTCATTATTATAACTAATTATCATTTTAATAATTTTTTTCTACATTTCCCTCTCCAGACTGAGTATCCATCACCTCTCAGAGAGAAGCTGTGAAGTTCTGTCCTCAAGTCTCAGCTCCCAGTCTTCCAGTCTCAAAGAACTGGACCTGAGGGACACCAACCTGCAGGATTTAGGACGGAAGCTGCTTTCTTTCCTGAAGAGTCCAAACTGTCCTCTGGAGACTCTCAGGTCAGGATTTCTTGATGATGAAATGAAGTTTTGTAGCCAAGCAACAGCTGACCTCTGGAAGGTGTTTGTATGACTGACAGACATTAGAGTTTTAACACAATCAGACCAACATGATCTTGTTATTTAGTTCTCATTCAGCCCCTCTGTCTAACTCTAGGGGACCTTGTGTTTCCAGGGACATTGCATGATGACTTAATACACAAATATTTATAACAGAATCTTCTTGGTAACAAAACTTCTCTGGGTTTTTTGCAATATTAGTTTAAAATGAACTATTCTTTTACACTGATTCTCTTAAGTGAACATAGAGCTCCACACCAACATCTGGTGGTGAGGCCGAGCCCTACAGGTCCCTAACGTAGAGAGTGCTGATGGTATTTGTTAATGCTTAACACTGAGCCCTATACAAATAAAGAAATTCATTTCAATGTCTTCAGTTTCAGGAGCTGATTTCTGATTTTCTTATTACTTGGATCATTTTAGTTTACAAATTCCTAAATGAATGTTCTAAATCATAAAGCAGATGTGAAGTAACAGCTGCTCATCTAAAGCTTCCAGGCTAATGACTGTCAACAGAAACATTCTTTGTGTTCCTGCTCAAACATCAGTCCCATTAACTCCAACTCATAGTGCCAATGAAACAGGTCTCATTCATCATCAATAAATAAACCAACAATGTGCTAATATTAGCTGGTTCTCGTTTTATTTAGTTTTATTTTTGTAGCATTTTTAATAATTACACAACAAATGTAATACAAAAGTAAATGATCGTTATATTAACGGTAGCCAACGTTTTTAAAAAGCCAATGTTTAACACTTTAAAAATTTGAGTTTTCAGATTATTATTTCACGAATCAGGCTTTAAAGGGTTACCTGTCTGTAGGCTAATGATATCTTTTCACAAGGCTGCAGTTTTCTCTGACAGAGTTTCAGCTGATGTCAGACATGCTATTCTGGGAGACTATAAGGGAGTGGACAGTTTGTTGTTCAGTTTCTTTGCATACCAAGTTAATCAGAGCTACAGATGGTTTTAACCTGCTGTATGTTGAGTGCAAAAGCATAGGATTGCCATTAATGTTATTACAATGGACTCATTTCACTAACAGACTTAACTTTAAGTGACTTACAAGTTTCTGTGAAAAAAAAAAGATCCTTGTGTCTTACTTTTAATTTTTCCTGCCATTTTGACTCACTTTTGGCCCCATGTGTTTAAAAAAATCTTTTTTTAAGAGAGATTGAAATATTGGTTGGGACAATTCGATAATTGCTGGATATCGGTGGGGACCCGTCACTTACGTCCATGCTAATTCTGTGCCCTTGCTGTGATAGTTTAGTAGACAGGACAGAGGAAGACATTACTGGAATCAAAGCCATCAGCTGCAATAAAGGCTCAAGCCTAGTTTATGCATCTCCGACAACATGTTTGCGCTCACACGCACATGTACTGACAAAGACAATTTTGATTTATACTTCTTCATTGGTGTTGTGAAGCAATTCCTTGCCAGGATAGAAGAAGGCATATAACTTTTCTGCAGTAATGTCTCCGGTTGACCAAAGTTTGTTTACTTCAGCTGACAGAGAGCAAATTTTGATTGAGCTAGAACGGATTTATCTCAAGGAACAAACAATGTTGTTTTAAAAAGAATTAAACGGGAGTGAAGGAAACAGAGGCGTCAGTGGAATGTCCAGCTCTTGTTCAAACTTTGAGGGACACTGATAGATTATATATAAATGTCCGTACGTTTGTACTTCTTCTGCCAGACATTCCTTGAGCTGATCCGTGTCTGCTTCTGTGAGATTCTACTTCTACTTACTCTGTCGATACCAGCGTCAAGCCGGAAACAATCTTGGGTTGTTGGGCTAACCAATCAGAGACATGCCCTCTCTGTCTCGTTCAACAGATAGTTAGAAAAGTGATCTAGACTCCGCCTGTCCTTGCGAGCCTGTTGGAGAGCCCTTGCAACGACGGATAATGGCGTTGCGTGTCTTTTGTACTGACGCAGATGGAGAAATATAAAAGAAAAGAAACTAGACAAAAAACACCAAGGGCCCCTCCCTTCACCTCCAGTTTACAACACAAGAAAACTGCAAGTCTTAAAGACTCTGATGAGAAAGTTTTACAGATCAAACAGATCAGATGAACTGAACCACTGAAGTGAAGAAAAAAGTCCAACAAGCAGTGTTCAAGTGTTTTCTCTTCAGATGGAATTATAAATGGTCTTTTTTTCATCATCAAATCATTCGTTTTTTTGTTTCCTGACAGACTCTTTAACTGCGTACTCTCAGAGACTCACTGTGAAGTCGTGGCCTCAGCTCTGAAATCCAACCACTCCCAACTGACTCATCTGGACCTGAGTCAGAACCACCTGAAGAATTCAGGAGTAAAGATTCTCTCTGCTGGACTGGAGAGTCCAAACTGTAGACTGGAGAAGCTAAAGTCAGTTAAATTACACTTTGATTTTCAGTCTAATGATTTAAATGCATACTATGTAACTTTTTCATATTTTTAAATCTTTTCCTTGAGCCAGTATGTGCTAATATGACCCTTTACAGGGTTAATAAAAATACACTTGGCCCCATCTGCTGCTTGTGTCCAGAATACCACATTTGCAACTTCTGAGTCTCCAGTCCGGTGCCCTGAAGTCTCACAAAGTCACATATCTCATGAGAATTAGGCTAACCCAATGTGGCCTAGCTGATATGCTAGTGCTAGAGTGTTTTTAGCTCATGACTCCTGTATTTTTTTCAATCTCTCCCTGCTTGAAAACAGCTCGTAACAAGCTGTAACCATAACAGCAGAATAATCTGTGGAGAACACAGATTATTCTGCTTTTCTCCCTCCCTCATTCATTCATCTCTTTCTTTTGTAGACTGACTTCCTACATCCAGTAACAGTGTTAATAGAGTTACTAGTTACTATATTGGCTTATAGGGAAGCAGTCAGCATCTCTTTCAGGTGAAACTTCAACAGCTGTTCTAATCAGGTGTCTCATCACCAGGAAGTGATCATGTTGGACAGTCGGACATTACAGATGTATTTTAATTAGTGCTGGGCCGATAACGCCGTTAACGCGCTGCGTTAACGCGAAACTGTTATCGCGCGATAAAAAAAATAACGCCGTTAATCTAAATTGGGTCGCTGGGTCTAGGAGATGTACAGGCATTACCAAATGGCAGACTCCGATCCTGGCCCGGATCTTTCCGGAGTCCGGACCTGCAGCAGGACCCGCTCCCCCGGTCTAGCTGAAGGAGGCGCGGCTCCTGTCTCCCGAACGCTCGCTTCACCTGGAGCGGCTCCAGGTAAAGCGCGCGTTCGGGAGACGTGAGGCGTGTCTCCTTCACCGGGAGCCGGTTCCGGTCCAGGATTTTCACCTGGACCCAAGGAGGTGAAAGAGGCGCGTCCGGGAGCCGCGCGCCCGTGCCAACCTCGGCATACGCTCCCTCCTCCTGAACTGGACCGTGTGGTTCGGACTTGATCCAGGTTGGAGTAGACGCAGCAGAGCGCTGACCGAGTCACAAACCCGCGGCAACAACTTGGTAGAGTTCCCGCAGAACTTCGACCAAGTCATCAACCAGGTCTGGACTGGCTGTCTGGTTCCAGGTGTTTCCTGGTGAACCGACGTGCTGTTTGGGCCGACAGCCTCAGCTGTGCACGCGCCTCTCGTTAAAGTGAATGTGGCAGCGCGTGCTGCGTTTCTCAGCAGAACTGACAGCTGAACATTCAACAAATCAAACAACATCAACACTAAAACACATTGATCTGTCAGTGACTTTATCAGAGGGTTGTCTTTAGTTTTCAGACTCGTTAATGTTTAAATCCCCTAAAGTGGTTTTATTTAACAAAAACACGATAAACAGCCCTATGGGATCATGTGAAATAAACAGCAGAGAAATTAAGTCATTTTAAGGCAGATTTAATCCATTACAGATAAACTGGATGCTACAATCATTTTTTGACAGCTAAAAAAAATCAGCACGAAGTTATTTAATGTAAAAAAGAGAGTTGATGCTTTAATCAGGTGACCTGTAAACTATAAATGTAATCCTTTACTGTCAGGAGATGAGAAGGTTTCTACAGTAAAACTATTAAAACAGAGTGAGCCTTAGAAAACAGCTGTAAAGTTAAAGGAGACAGACCTCTGATTACAGATCAATGTGTTTTAGTGTTAAAATGTTTCATCCTGATAACTTGATCAACCATCAGAGGTTGTTAAAATGAGCTCAGAGCTCATCTGGTCTGGGGGTTCTGGTTTGTGACTCAGGTCTGGGTTTCTGAGGGAAGTTCTGACAGGTTTAGTATTTCTAGTTAGGTTAGTAACAGCTGATCCAAACAGTGGATCAGCTGTTACTAACCTTAAACTCTAGACTTGAAGTATCACGACTCTTCAGCCTCATGAACACACATACCGGTATTATGAACCCTTTGGCAGAATTCAAATGAGCCATTTTAATCTAGATTACTCTAGATTAATTTCAAAATTAATCTAGATTTAAAAAATTAATCTATGCCCACCTCTAATTTTAATACTGTCTGATGGATTTGTGTTTTGATCATTAAATGAAGGTGGACAAGGATGGACAGACTGAATAAAAACTCAATCACAGCCTTTACAGTTTGTTCTAAAGCTTTTAAAGAAGACAGATGCCGACTTGACGCAGGTCATTCTGAATCCGTACAGTTGTTACATCCAACATGTCTACATCCACCAAGAAGCCCCAGAGGAAATTAAAACACCCAGAACCTCCTAAATGATCAGAGGCAATGACATCTGCAGGAAAACTTTGACATTTCTCATTGGATGGGTTTCAACGCGAGCAAAAGGCAATTGAACGAGAGAGGGGCAGAAATGAGAGGCGCCGCCTCTGAGTGAGAGAATGACAAAAGGAGAAAGAGATGCAGTGAGCGAGTGATACAACTTAGATGAGAAGCACGTTGGTCAACATGTCTGACTATTTTAAGTTTTTCGTCGGACAATTTTAAATTATGTCGATATTGTCCGATTGTCCGACGTGTTTTCGCAAACACTGAATATGGAGCTGATCATGTAAAATCAGAACACACGTGAAGGAGTTAGAAATGATTTGATTTAACTCTTTTATTCTTCACTCAGATTGGAGGCCTGCAGGTTGTCAGAGATCAGCTGTTCTTCTCTAATCTCAGCTCTGAAGTCCAACCCATCCCATCTGGTAGAACTGGACCTGAGTCAGAATAAGTTGAAGCCTCCAGATGTTCATCACCTGTTTTGTCTTGTGAGGAGTTCAGACTACAGACTGGAGACTCTGAGGTCAGTAGAAGGTTGGAGTCGTTGGTGCTGCTTTCAGCAGAGTCTGACTAAATGCAGTCTATCTCAAAGCAAAAATTCAAAGTTTTCTGTGAACCTGCAGCTTCTCAGTAACTGTGTTTTTGAATGACTTGCCGAGAGAAGAACAGTGACAGGTTTCAGGATTGGACAGAAAGTTCACTCCAGCATGGTAACATGAGCTGGGAGGAAGCTGGTTTCAGACTGAAGTCCTGTTGATCTTTGTACTGAATGTGATGCTTCACTAACTCTAACTCATTCATCACTTCACTTCTTTTATCTTTTCTCTATAGATGGCGGTCATGTTGACCCTGACCCAGAATCAGTGTTTAGTGGAGGAGAGGAGGTGTGTGTCCTGATGATCAGGGAGGTTGAAGCAGCAGCAGCTGCTCTCAGAGAAACTCTGACTGGACCATGTTTTTGTGAGGTGGAGAAGAGAGGAGAGCTTCATCTATCACTGACTGACAGATGAATCAGAAGAAGAGCAGATGACTCTCAGAGCTGTTTTCAGGGAGGAGGAGAAAAACTTTGATAATCTTCATGACCAGATCTAATCCAGTAGAAGGTCTTCATCAAAGATCCATCAGAGTCTGGTGATAAGACAACAGTAGAGCATGAATCTACTGATTGATGAGGACAACAACATGACAGGAACACACAGAGTTGTCAGCATCAGACAGCAGCACCATCTTCTCCTGATTGGTCCATTTAGGAAACCAGTTCCAGGCTGCAGTGAAACCAGTCAGTCTCATCAGGACTTTGAGCTTCTTGAAACCTGGAGAAACAGATGAGCTCCTGGTAAAGCTGAGAGAAAGGATGAGCTCTGGTTACCCTCTGACTCTGATGATAAACTCACTTTGATTTGTTCCCTTTGATAACTGATGCTTTCTTTTACAATTTATCTTTATTACACCCATCATATAAAAGGTTATAAAATATAATTGATTATCCTTAGACTACGTCTAACTGACCTGTAAAAATCAAGGGTTGGAATCTTTTTTTTTTCTTCTGTCTTCAGAGGGGGACCAGGCAGGGATGTCCACTCTCCCCCTCTCTGTTTGCTATTTTTATTGAACCGCTAGCAGCAGCAATCAGGCAAAGTAAAGATATTAAAGGAATAAAATGTAAAGACATAGAACATAGAATCAGTCTTTATGCAGATGATGTATTACTGTTTCTCCAGCATTCACAATCCTCCCTCTCTCAGGTCATTGAATTGATAAACTCTTTTTCCAAAGTTTCAGATTATTCAATAAACTGGTTAAAATCTACAGTTCTTCCAATTAATTGCTCCTTTTCCAACTGTCCTAATACACAGTTGCAGTCAGGGAATATTACATACTTAGGTGTTAATATCTCTCCTAGACTGGTAGATTTAACTAAACTAAACCACATCCCACTCTTAAAGAAAGTGGAA
Organism: Callopanchax toddi; assembly: GCA_006937965.1. NCBI lineage: Eukaryota > Metazoa > Chordata > Actinopteri > Cyprinodontiformes > Nothobranchiidae > Callopanchax > Callopanchax toddi. The sequence goes on from SSNR01000134.1 coordinate 1,068,681, forward strand.
GATCATCTGGCCAGATGGAAATCTCTACCCATATCGCTCATGGGGAGAGTTGCTTCACTTAAAATGATGGTTTTACCAAGAATCAATTACCTATTTTCAATGATTCCAAATAAACCATCATCTGACTGGTTTAGATCTCTGGACTCGTCTATTTCTACATTTCTTTGGAAGGATAAACCTCCACGTATTAGCCTGAAAACGCTACAGAAGACCAAAGATAGAGGAGGACTAGACGTACCTAATTTTTATCATTACTTCTTAGTCAACAGGCTACAATACATCTCAAGATGGATTAAGCAGGACCCACTAGACGATTAACAGACAATATGCAACAATATAGAGATTTCAGATCTACCATTTATTAGCTCAAACATTAAACGAAATGCTTGCTTTAAAAGCCCTAACATCAGCTCTTCTCTGGCAGCATGGTGGGAGTATCTGAAAATGACTGAGTCTTCACTGATTCCATGCAGGCGTACACCCATCTGGAACAATCCTGACATCCTACAAAACAACAATATGATCAACTTCTCAGACTGGAGGAGTAAAGGAATCGTATACCTGGAACATTTCTTTGATGGAACCGATTTCATCCCGTTTAACAGGATAGTCTCACAATATGGGGTTGACAGGAATAGATTTTTAGAATATCAGCAAATTAAATCTATAATAAAACATAAATTTAAGCATAATAGAACAGAGCTACAAACACCATCAAGGGTATTAGATTTCCTTAATCTCAAATCTCCTAAATTACTGTCTAAAATATATAGGTTACTGTCTAAAGTAGATGATTCGATATCTCTTCCTATAGCTAAGTGGGAGGCAGACCTGTCAGTCAGTTATGACCAAAACTTCTGGTCTCAGACATGTTTAAAATCTTTTAGAATGACTAGAAACCCCAGTTTACAATTAATCCAATATAAAATCCTACATAGAGTTCACTATACAGGTCAACGGATGTTCAGGATGGGTTATGCACCATCTGAAATTTGCACAAGCTGCACAGACAACACCCCTGACACCTATATTCATGCACTTTGGTATTGTCCACCTGTGCAGAAATTTTGGTCCCAGATATGTGAAGATCTGTCAAAGTGTCTGAAATGTAATATTCCAGCTTCCTCTCCAGTTTGCTTACTGGGAGATTTAGATGATGTCATCACAGAGATTAATTCAGCTCACATGGTTCTAACGGCCCTATGCATCGCTAAGAAAACGATCTGCTTCCGCTCCCAAAAAATCTCTTTGGGCAACTTTAATCAGTTCCATCACATAGTGAGGATGTGGGGGGGGGGGGGGG
>SSNR01000134.1:1078552-1101804 GCA_006937965.1 Callopanchax toddi
GGGACGAAACCTGACAGAAAAACAGTCACACACAGACACAATCACTCTCCCTCCCTCATGCGTGCACACACACATTCCTGCAAACATACCAAGACACACAATAGACGCTGTACACCCACTCTCGCTCCCCATGCACACTCTATGTTCAGGACCAGGGACCAGCGCCCTAAGGGTGAAGCCGGCCCTGAGATCCAGAAGATGGTCCCTCCCTTACTGAAGTGGGGATAAGCAGACCACCGCGCACCCCGCCACAGCCGAGCAGCCCCCCACCGCAGACCCCGACCAGACAGCCCGCTCCACTCCAGGCCCCAGGCAGCAAGCAGAGAACAGGGGTGTGTGAAGACCCCAAGTCTCCCCCCACCTGCTCCAATGTGGTGTTGATGCGTGTTGTAGTAAGATGCTTTTAAAAAGAGTGGGGGGCGGCCCGCCATGCCCCGCCCTGGATCCTAAGTGTCTAAATGCGTGGAGATGGGTAATGACACCGGAGGAGAGGTTAGCCGGCTAGACCTCCCTCCCCCCGGGTATTACTGGGTGTAATTTCTCCAAAGACCCTAGATGCATAATGTAAGAATGGCTGGGGTAGAAGTGTTTAAATTGTGCAATAAAATTGGGCCACAGGACTGCAGAGATGGTGTTCACACCCATGACGTACCCGTGACTCAAAGCCTTGTGTGTGTGGTGACGTGACTGAGCAGAGGGAGGGAAAAATCCGGGGATGGGGAGGCAAGACTGGGGGGACAAGCCCTCCCAGGGGGCCAGCTCCCCCGCTGGCCCCAGTAAGCACCCCCGTTCCCCAAAACCACCCAGGGCAGGGAGATCGCCGGCCCACCCATCCAGGTCCACGGCAGGAGCCCCACACAGCGCCACGGAGCCCACGGAGTCCCCCACCCCCACCCCAGCAGGGTAACTATACCTCCCTGTCTGACCCCCCAACGAGCCCAGCCCCAGGCAATCCCCAGACGGCCCAGACACCCCCCCACACCGCCCCGGTGGACAAAGCCCAGAACTCCCCCCATCCTTACTATGTGATGGAACTGATCAAAGTTGCCCAGAGAGACTTTTTTGGAGCGGAGGCAGAGGTCGTCTCAAGGTTAATATAGTCCAACAACAGATTCCTATACTGGTTCAAACTAAGATTATTTTTGTTTTTCCAGTTCATGAGGATCGTTTTCTTAGCGATGCATAGGGCCGTTAGAACCATGTGAGCTGAATTAATCTCTGTGATGACATCATCTAAATCTCCCAGTAAGCAAACTGGAGGGGAAGCTGGAATATTACACTTCAGACACTTTGACAGATCTTCACATATCCGGGACCAACATCTCTGCACAGGTGGACAAAACCAAAGTGCATGAATATAGGTGTCAGGGGTGTTGTCTGTGCAGCTTGTGCAAATTTCAGATGGTGCATAACCCATCCTGAACATCCGAATAGTATACACCTGTATCACCTGTATAGTGAACTCTATGTAGGATTTTATATTGGATTAATTGTAAACTGGGGTTTCTAGTCATTCTAAAAGATTTTAAACATGTCTGAGACCAGAAGTTTTGGTCATAACTGACTGACAGGTCTGCCTCCCACTTAGCTATAGGAAGAGATATCGAATCATCTACTTTAGACAGTAACCTATATATTTTAGATAGTAACTTCGGAGATTTGAGATTAAGGAAATCTAATACCCTTGATGGTGTTTGTAGCTCTGTTCTATTAAACTTAAATTTATGTTTTATTATAGATTTAATTTGCTGATATTCTAAAAATCTATTCCTGTCAACCCCATATTGTGAGACTATCCTGTTAAACGGGATGAAGTCAGTTCCCTCAAAGAAATGTTCCAGGTATACGATTCCTTTACTCCTCCAGTCTGAGAAGTTGATCATATTGTTGTTTTGTAGGATGTCAGGATTGTTCCAGTTTGTGTACGCCTGCATGGAATCAGTGAAGACTCAGTCATTTTCAGATACTCCCACCATGCTGTCAGAGAAGAGCTGATGTTAGGGCTTTTAAAGCAAGCATTTCGTTTAATGTTTGAGCTAATAAATGGTAGATCTGAAATCTCTATATTGTTGCATATTGTCTGTTCTACGTCTAACCAGGACTCATCTAGTGGGTCCTGCTTAATCCATCTTGAGATGTATTGTAGCCTGTTGGCTAAGAAGTAATGATAAAAATTAGGTACATCTAGTCCTCCTCTATCTTTGGTTTTCTGTAGCGTTTTCAGGCTAATACGTGGAGGTTTATCCTTCCAAAGAAATTTAGAAATAGACGAGTCCAGAGATCTAAACCAGTCAGATGATGGTTTATTTGGAATCATTGAAAATAGGTAATTGATTCTTGGTAAAACCATCATTTTAATTGAAGCAACTCTCCCCATGAGCGATATGGGTAGAGACTTCCATCTGACCAGATCATCTTCCACTTTCTTTAAGAGTGGGATGTGGTTTAGTTTAGTTAAATCTGCCAGTCTAGGAGAGATATTAACACCTAAGTATGTAATATTCCCTGACTGCAACTGTGTATTAGGACAGTTGGTAAAGGAGCAATTAATTGGAAGAACTGTAGATTTTAACCAGTTTATTGAATAATCTGAAACTTTTGAAAAAGAGTTTATCAATTCAATGACCTGAGAGAGGGAGGATTGTGAATGCTGGAGAAACAGTAATACATCATCTGCATAAAGACTGATTTTATGTTCTATGTCTTTACATTTTATTCCTTTAATATCTTTACTTTGCCTGATTGCTGCTGCTAGCGGTTCAATAAAAACAGCAAACAGTGAGGGGGAGAGTGGACATCCCTGCCTGGTCCCCCTCTGAAGACAGAAGCTGGCTGATGTCCGGTCGTTTGTCCTGACACGAGCTGTTGGAGAACTGTATAAGATTTTTAACCAGTTTATAAAANCCAAAACCAAATTTATGTAGGGTTGCAAATAAAAATTTCCAGTTTACTCTATCAAAAGCTTTTTCTGCATCTAGAGATAAAATATTAGTTTCAATGTTTTTACTGTTAGAGTAATCTATTAAACTAAGTAATCTACGTGAGTTTGTGGACGAGTGTCTTCCTTTGATGAAGCCCGTCTGATCAGGATGTATTATGAGGGGAGTCACCTTCTCTAATCTTCTAGCGAGGGCTTTACAGATGATTTTGAGATCAGCATTAATAAGTGATATGGGACGATAACTGGTAGGAAGTACAGGGTCTTTACCTGGTTTTAACAGGAGACTAATGTTGGCAGAGTTCATATTTGGTGGTAGTCTGCCATTTCCTTCTATTTCCTGTATCATTCTGAAGAAGATTGGAGCTAGAGTATCCCAGAATTCTTTATAGAATTCAGCTGGAAATCCATCTGGACCTGGAGCCTTCTTATTGGGCCTCCTGGAGGTTTAAAGGCCTCCTGGAGGTTTTAAGGGCCTCCTGGAGGTTTTAAGGGCCTCCTGGAGGTTTTAAAGGCCTCCTGGAGGTTTTAAGGGCCTCCTGGAGGTTTTAAGGGCCTCCTGGAGGTTTTAAAGGCCTCCTGGAGGTTTTAAGGGCCTCCTGGAGGTTTTAAGGGCCTCCTGGAGGTTAGCTGGAGTTAATGGTGAGTCCAGGGCCGTCGCTTGACCATCTGACAGTTTAGGAAGTACTATTCTGTCTAGAAACTGATTAATCTCATTATCTGATGGGTTAACCTGTGGAGAGTATAAGGTTTTATAAAAATCTCTGAAAGTGTTGTTTATACCTTCAGGATCATAAACTGTATTCCCAGTCACGTCTTTAACTGCAGATATAGTTGTTTTTTCTTTATTTTTTTTCAACTGGTTGGCTAGAAATCTACCTGATTTATTACTATGTTCAAAGTTTTCCATTCGAAGTCTTTGTGCTAAAAATTTAAATTTTTTATTAATAATTTCATTTAGTTCTAGCTTTGCTTTCCGTACTTTGCCCTGTATTTCTTCTTCCTGGGAAGTCTCTAGAGATTTAATGATTTCTTCTAATTCCTGAGTTCGTTTGTTCTCTGTTCTTTTCTTATGCGTTGAAAATGACATTATTTTACCTCTAATTACAGCCTTCCCAGCTTCCCAGAGAACCGATGCTGGTGTTCCAGGCAGGTCGTTATATTCTATTATATTCGTTATATTCTATTATATTCGTTATATTCACTCTGGGAGTGACGACACTGCAGAAGTGGGAATACAAACAAATCAGTAGCGGTAAAAGACGATAGCAGCAAAAACAAACGGACAGCTTGCCAGCGCTGGGTACACGAAGACGGCCGATCAAATTTGTGACCGATAGAAGCGTTTAGAACAAGAGTTTTTAAACGCTAAGAAAACAACCGGCAGAAGACCAACAGGAAAGGGCGCATGTCGCCCCCTATCGTAGCGGAGTGGAACGAACTTCATTTAAGAGTTCGGTTTTCTAACAGACGTGTAAACTAGGATAAAGGCTCCCAGTTTATTAACATAAGATCGACCTAGACCGATCTAGCTCGACTTAGATGTGCATGTAAACGCACTGAGTGTGTTTAAGTGTGTCTCTGTGTGATTGGACCTTGATTGGCTTTTGGCTGGATGTTTAGCTTGAGAAGCGACTATATGTGAGACTAGACTTTATTCATTCGATCCAAACATGAGTGAATAGGAATGTTTTTGGGTGGAGTTGTAGTACGTATAATGTCTTTGATTTTGTAAACTGTTAATCAGCTTGCTGTATAAAGTGCTGTGCAAATGAAGACTGATGAGTGGATTGTAATTCTACGTTCAAAACTGTGTCTATCTAAAACTGAGTTATTAGGTATATCATAATTTTGTATGACAAGAATATAAATATTACAGAAAAATATTTTCTAGGTAAAACATACCAAATTATTTTTAAAATGTTTCCCTAAGTGAGGCTTTTTTCCTGCACTTTTACATGTTTTGTTGGCAATGGAAGCCTCTACAAATGAGTCTAATTTTAACATTTGTGAAGATCTATTAGTGATGTATTAATTCACATTTTGACTTGATATTTCAGCCTCAATCACACAAACTTGAGGCCAAAATTGCAACTTTTAAACCTCTTTCTCCGTGATTTTTGAAATGATTCTTTTTATTACTTGATGTCTGGATGAGTCTGTCAGTCAGACATGGTGATTTGATTGGCTATATTCTCTTTGTAGTGGACTTTTTTTCCCTTCCAGTCACTGTATGTGGAGAAAGGTTATTAGAAAACATTAGGGTGTGTTGCTGTTTTTCTGAGCAGTTGTTTGTGTAGATCTGTTGTGTGTACATAGGGTCACATAAACTGTTAGACAGGCTCACACATGTCTCAGGTTTTTCAGTTACATCAGAAGAGTTCCAATGAAGTGTAAACAAACGCCTTATCTCCAGGACAAAATTCCAATGACATCGTTTTCATTAAAGTTCTGAAGAAGTGCCATTGTAGAGTTCTGAGGAAGTGTCAATGTCATATAAAAAGGCTGCGGGAGACAATCTGAATCAGATCCAGACAACAGCTGCAGCGTTATTCTACTTCAACTACAGCTCATCATGGCAGGTTTGTTACAACTTCGTGCTGATCAGGTATGTCACATTCAGGAAAAACTGACTCCATACAGAGAAACTCAGGACTTTAGGTACTAGCAAGACGACAACATTAACATTTGTTTATTATTTGCAAATTTATTATTTATTTTAGAAGTTTTAAAATGAAAGAAAATGATTCATCTTCAAATGTTTAAGATACTTTAGAAAAGAACGAATCATTCTTTTAGGATTGGAGGGAACTGGCTTCTTCATTTGTTCCAAATGTGAAGAGATTTTGAAGCCTGTCTAACTATTTAGAGCAGTGGTTCCCAATTAGTGGGGCGCGGGATGAAGGAGAATTCATTCTTTTTTAGCACATTTTCTTCAAAATGGAATGCTAAACCACCCCCAGTCGCTAGGTGGTAGCAGCGTTCAATCTAATCAATAGGCTTCCCTTTTAACCCAGCAGAAGTAGACAAACACAGTGCCCCAGTGTACAGAGTGAGAGCGCTGATGGAGTAGAGATGGAGAAGTTTATGACGGTGAAAAGAAAAACAGTGGAGACACATGTAGGGGTGGCAATCGAGAACTGGTTCCGACTTAGAACCGGTTCCAACAGACCAGTTCCATCAGAATTGTTCACCTCCAACTTTAACAATTCTTCTTAACGATTCTCTTGTTTCCGTTTTCCCAAAATTTGCTGGTCAGTAATCTTTCCCACGGAGAAATTAGACTTTTATACACCTCTCACTGGTCCGACAGAACAATAACCCGGTTTTTGTCGGACCAGTGCAGCGTGAGCAGCGGAGAGGGCTTAACGAGGTGAGGTCCAGATGGAATCACACCCGACCCGCTGCAGTTTACAGATGAAGTCACAACAAACGCCAAGTCCCCCACTCCGCTTTACACAAGTCACACTCTGCAGTCTCTGAGAGACTCAGGAGGCTGAAGGCTCTGCAGAGGTTTGAGTCCAGAAGCGGGACCGGGTGACCCGGATTCGTCTGATCCCGGACCTCACCTCGTCATGCAGCTGTGATGCGCTCACTGCTGTGGCAAGCCCTTTTAACATTTAATCAACAATCGGACCTCTCTGTAGTTTTTGTTTTATACAACAATAACTTAATTTATCCTAGTACTTGAAAAAAAATTAAATCACACACAAATCACACCATGCTTGCTTGTGGTGCAGAAGACTGAGTAGAACTTTTTTTTGCCGCTTAACAACAACTGAAGAATTGATAAGGAATCTGATCAATAAGCAGAATCAACAATGGCATTGATATTGATAAAAACCTATCAATTCCCACTCCTACACAAGAGGCAAGTAGTGATGGTAGCCTGCAAAAGAAAAATACTGACCCGTTAGTTTTCTGCCTAAAAACCTCGGCAGCTATATGAAACCAAAGCAGCACCTGGAGACCTCATAGCCCAGTTATGTTAACAAGCCCCTGGACTTTTAAAAAAAGAAAAGTTGAAGAATATCGCTAGTCTGGTTAAAAATTTGTTTAAAATGTAAAAAATTATTTGAGGTTTTGAAAAAGAATTCGATGTTGAAGTGGTGGACAGCTAATGTTTACAATTAATAAAAAAAAAAGCTTTGAAAAAGTTAATAAACTAAACTTTGAAATAGTTTTAAAGTGTTGAAGCTCATTTCTTAACTTGATAATCATATTTGTGATGCCAGAAACCATCCAGTGGTTTTTACAGATAAATAATTAAATGTTCTCCGGTTCTATAGCAGATTTCAATTCGGGGGGGGGGGGGGGGGGGGGGGGCGTGAATTTTTTTCTTACCCCAAACGGGGGTCACGACAGAAAATAATTGGGAACCACTGATTTAGAGGAAGTTGATTTGAAGTCACTTTAAGTCATTGATCTTTGGTTTTGTATGTAGACTTAAAGTATTTCTAGTTTTAGGTGCATCTTTACCTGCAGCCATTAAGTGTATATTTATCCTAAAATTAATGTCTTTTGTTTGTTATGTATTTGTTTTTTTACAGGGTTTTCCAAGTTTAACTAAAACAGTTCTGAAAAAACTGGGCATCCGTCTCTCCTATAATGATGACTTAAACAATAAATGGGAGATGATGACTCTGGTCAAGGTTCAAAAGAGTTTCACACCGTGGTTTTTTCCTCCCAAACTCACACTGCTGGACACAGACCTGAGCAGACTTATCAATGAAAACATCTCCCAAAGTATGTAGTAACACACACACAAACGCACGCACACACACACACATGTGCACGCATTCACACACACATTACAATCCTGATTGTAACAGATAAATATAAAAAGAACATCTTAGTTTAATGAGGGAAACATTTTTTATTTATATATTTTTGGAGGATAAAACCTCTTGAGATGCATCGTCTCCTTTGCGAGATGGTCCTCCTTCCAATCCAAACAAAACAGGAAAATGACAAGACAGCAAGTAGCTAAACCAGCTAACAAAAAACTATATTAACTGAAAATAATAGACTGAAATTAAATAAAAGCAAAACCATTATAAATATCCAAATCAAAATAACTTACCCTAACCCATATACATGATGAAGCCATACACATTAGATAGATACAGTGATAAGTTAACATGAACAGATTTGGTACAGCCCAACCTTCACATACACACTTAAAAACAATTACAAATAGGAGAGACATGTAAATAAATAGTGTTCTTAAATAAACCAAAAGAAGTACTCACACGTATATCAGCAGGGAGATTATTCCAGTCAAGTGGAGCCTTAACTCCAAAAGCTAGTCTACCAACTTCTTTTTTGAATGGCGGGACAACAAAAGATATCTGCTATCTTGCTAGAAATTCAGCTCCAGACTTTTAAAACTCAGTTTAGTATTTTCTTCTGATGCTGATAAGGTACAGATAATGGGTGCAAATGATGCACAATAAATGGAACAAAAAAAAAGACCAAGACATATGTGCAGATCCTTCTTATTTAATCTGGTTCAGAATAGTTTAATTACTCCAAACATGCTGACTGAAACATATCTGATGAAAACATCTAAGACTATTTTATCTCCATTCTTCCAGATTACACACGTGAAGTCTTGGTGAAAGATTTCCAAAGCGTTATCTCGGGTGATGTGGGCGCGATAGTGAAAGGAGATGAGGTGGTGGATCTAAACACTGGGAAAAAAGACATGAAAGCAGCATCCCCTGCAACCCTGATAAGTGAGGAAATGGAACAAAGAGTAATTCGAGATCTGGCCGTTGGAACCCCTAAGAAGTGGGTGTCTTTCTCTGAACCATCTTCATGTAACTCTAACCACTTGTGTGTGCATGTAGACTACACCAGCATTTACTGCACACCCAAGACAAAGCTACAATGTCTGGGAACATTTTTGATATAATTTTTGTTTTGGTTTCAAACAAATAATCCCTTACACTCAGTCTGTTGGTGTTTCTGCAGGAAGGTAGACCCGGTTATTCTGGACTACATTAAGCTGAAGGATGGGGAAAAACTGGCTTTTGTGATGCAAAGAGTCTACAACAAAAGTGACATCGAAGTCTACTGTGGAACCTCCATTAGTGATTCCATTGGAAACAAAATATTAAAGTTTGTCGATGTTTGTTTTAGGGTAAGTGTATTACACAACATATGAAGGATTTTTCAGGAGTTTGTGTTAGTATCCCAAAGGACAATGACAGGATTACTTCTCAGTCACCAGATAACAGCTGGCTGTTATTTTGAGACATTGGCCTGTATTCCAAAATTATTCTCTTGTAGTTCACTGGCTTGTTTTGGTCATCATGTCTGTCAGTGTTGCCACAGTTACTTTGAAAAAGTAATCCGACTACTGATTAATGTTTACTCCTTTAAAAAGTAACTTAGTTACTTTACTTATTACTTGATTATAAAAGTAACTAAGTTAGATTACTAGTTACTTTTGTAGTTACTTTATTAGTGACATTCAGCTGCCGATGACTAGGGATGGACGATATTTTATTGTTTGCAATATACCGTTAAAGATTCTCTTCACAATAAAAATTTGTCCTCCCGCGATAATAACGATAAGTCTAGTTGATGACGTAGTTTTACGTGCACCTAATTCACGTGTGGAATGAAAACAAGCATGGCAGAAGGCGAAGGAGAGGCTGAGGAGGAGCTCATTTTAAAACGAGGAGCTACACTTAACTTTTATCTGCAGTCCGGACCCAGAGCACTGGACCGGACAGCAAATCCAGGACCTGGTCCCTAGGCCATGAAGAGTGGACGTGTCCGAGGAGATGCGCGAGCGCTAATGAGAAGCTACCGCGGGTTTGATGCTCACTCGGAACCCACGGCCGCAGGACTCGCCCTCACCCTACATGCATGGTTCGGAACAAGGCCGAGTGCCAAGCAAGTGGTGCGCCGCAGCAACTCCAAGGCCGGGTGGCCCCTCCTGCAGCTCCAGGAAGAGATTCTCTTGCTGCACATAGGAACGCCACACAACACCCCTGGGTACCGCTGTCAGGAAGCTGCAGAGTTCTTCAAATTGGTTAATAAATGAGTTGGAAAGAGCTCGCACACTCATGCGCCTGGCAGAGAGGATCTGCAGAGGTGCTGGAGAAGAAAGGAGGAGAGGAGAAGAAAGGTAGCCTAGTATACTAGACCGTCGGTTCTGCTCTGCAGACTTTGGTCTAGCCACGCTCATTGAAACCTCTGCAGCCCACTGATTGGTCTGGTCAATCACGTACCGGGCCAATCACAGCGCTCTAATGGTTTGGTGGGCGGGATTAACCGATGACGTCAGCGCTCCGGCTGAATTTACACAACATGGCGGCAGCTCGTGAACCGCGTTCGTCTGAAACGTCTTTATTATGAAATTTGGACGATTTAGATTGGGGCTTTTCTTTAAAATGTGAACAGATAGAGGAACTTAAGTCTTTTATTTTGAAAGAGGATTTATTGGCCGCTTTGCCGACGGGACACGGTAAAAGTTTAATCTACCAGCTGGTTCCGATTGTTGCTAAATGGCTCTAGCGCTATCCAATAGCATGTGAAGACGGTTTGATTGACAACCGTTGGTCCCGCCCCTATGAATGAGTCGTTTCAGTGGACCGTGGCCAGACTATATATCCACATATAGTTTGGTTTACCAGGCTAGAAGAAAGGAGGAATGAAGGAGAAGTTCAGAGCAGGTAGATGACTCAAGCAATGATCCAGGCTAGTGATGCGCGGGGTTGTCTTTTACCCCACAGGGACCGTGGGTTACCTGTGGGTCAGGATAATAAATTTTTACCTTCAGTGTGGGGCAGTTTCAATTCAGGGGTTGCGTTATCGGAAAAATTTACGTATGTACAGTGGTGTGAAAAACTATTTGCCCCCTTCCTGATTTCTTATTCTTTTGCATGTTTGTACAGAGAGAAGGGTTTAATTTCTTCATCAAACCTCTCTCACGGTTTTAGGAAAACGGTAGAAGCTATCGACATGATTCCTCCATATGCATAGCACGCCCTGATAAAAAACATGGCCAAATTCCTAAACAACACTAGATTACAATCATTGCACCTAAATGACTTTGCATCAAAGTTTTTCAACCAGTCTAATTTGCATCCAGGACATGTTTTCTTTTACAGAAGAAATAAATGTGTGTTTGTGTGTGTGTGTCTGATGCTGCTTTGTTTTTTAATATGATTCATCAGAGGGAGAAGGAAGAAAAGACAACCTTCACTGTGCCAGAAAACACTGTCTTTGCTTTTGGTCTCAGGGAGATTCAGATAAAGGATGGTTTCCTGGGTAAGATGGTGGCTTGCTTGTGTCTGACTATACATGTGTCACATGAGTAATATCAGAATGGGTTTGGGATCTTCGTCTTATTTATTGGTACAAAGCATGTTTGTTGTATTAGCATTTTTGGTTTACCTAAATTTGATTTCTTTTCTCAATAGACATCCCTATATCGTGTATCATGGAGACACTGTCAAGTATGTTCTTTCTTTATTACAAATTTATCTGAATTAGTTTTTAGAAACTGTATTATGAACTAAACCTCTAGGTCAGTTTTATATTTTGTGGTGCTTGAGTTGAGTTGAGTGCTTGAGATTGTAATTGTCTTTGATTATAAAGAGTTAATAGAACTAAGGTTTTAACAGTTAGGGTTAAAATTATGTTAGAGTATTATTTCTGATAGATAAAGGTACTCTAGGGGCTGAATAAAGATCTCATGAGTCTACAGGTTTAGTACAAACCACCAATTAAATTCAATTTATTGTCATATTTGTATTTTTGCACATTTAGTTCCACCCACAGCTTCACATAGAACCTGAAACATTACCCTGAATCCAGCAGTGTTAAAGTGCCCATGACATCGATTTCCATGTTTTCTGACTTATCTATCATGTTGCAACGTTGAGTTCTCACCTTAAACCTGCCAGAAAGAGCAAAAAACGACGTCCATCTGTCTCCTAGTACAGCCAGTGAGAAGCTCTTCCAGATTTCAGACCCAGGTTTCAAACAGTTTTTTTCACTCCAGCCCGCTATGAGGTCATAGTGATCCGGACTTGCTTATATGGTAAATTCTCCGCCCACATGCACGTTCACGACAACTGGAGCGAGGCAGTGCCGCCGCCATTGCCCATAGACCGTGTAGTGTTTAGTTTCAGTTTCGTTTCTCTTTCACGCGACGCCACTGCCCCCTACTGGGCACTGCCCCCTGCTGGACACTGCCCCCTGCTGCAGCAGAAGTGTCAGGCTGCCAAATAAGGAGAATCCCAGCAGAACCGGAAGGCGGCGCTTTCTTCTGATCTCTGAGTTGCTCGTTAGGAAATAATTACAGCATATTTTGAGTTATAATGGTGCAACGCTAATCTAGAGGCATCAAAGATTACACCTGTTTAATATAAAGTGATTTAAATATGGAGTCACAGGCACTTTAAGAAATGACTGTGTTGTACAGCGCTTTGGAGAGTGGAGAATTCTCTAGAAAGTCCCATATAAGTACAGGACATTTACCCTTTTGAAAAATGAATGATGACAAACTTTACAGTCTTTGAGTTAAATTGAAAAGTTTATTTGATGTTGATGCTTAAACATTTTCTGTTTACCGATGCAGGTGATAGCGAACCCTTCATCGTGTATAAAGGTAAGTTTCTGGGGCCTCATATATAAAACTGTGCGTAGAATCATTAATAAAAACGTGCTTTAGCTCAGCCAGGAAATTTACTTACGCAAAATCCATGTCAGACCTATACAACCCTGCGTACGCACAGATCCCAAAAAAAATCCTGCTTTAAAAATTGCTCTCATATGTAGAATTGCACTCAGCTGTTTTTGGATCACAACCTGCCTCCTACACACCCACAGTCACTTCACTTCACTTCACTTTATTATAGAAGTCCCCGTAGGGAAATTCATCTTGCAGACAGGTGAACAATGAAACACAATCCCAGACACAATTAGTAAAAACAGTAAAAGCATTTAAAAACATTTAAAAATAAAAACATAATAAATAAAAAAATAAAAATACTGGGTTAAAAGCAAATATCATCACAAATCAATAAAAATCAAAATTAAAACCATCAGACTAAAAGACCTAAAACAATCGAACCTACTCCCGTTTTAAGTTCAGTTGAATGATGGCCTGAGTTATAAAGGAGTGTTTCCATCTGTTGGTCCTCGCTTTGGGCTGACGGTACCTTTTTCCTGATGGGAGGAGCTCAAACTCTCCCTGCAGTGGATGATGAGGGGAGTGGAGGACGACCTTAGCTCTCCGCAGTCTGCCATATTTGGTCAATGCCCGATGAATTATTTATATGTACAGAAGCCAGTAAATTTCAAGCATTTCATGGTAAATCATGACAACGGAAAGGTTTAGAAAACGTAATTTCACAGAGACAGAAATCAAGATGCTTGCGGTGAGAGAACGGAAAAATGTTTTATTTGGTGAGCACAAGTTTACGCATCACAAATACCGTACACGGAAGCGCTGTGAGTGTCACCTGGTGCTGCAGCGCTGCTATGAGTGTGATGGAGAGATAGTGCAGGATCTAAGGGGAATATTTATTGAAAGCATTTACAGTAATTTAATCAAAAGGAGCATCAGGCAGGAAGTGTCATGTTGTTTATCCTATCAAACAAATATCAGCCAATCTATTGGATAAATCCTGCTGGAAACCTGACAGTGGTGAGAAGCTGCAGGAGTGCTGCTGGATTGCAGTTTCAATGGTTCTGTTGATCTAACACTGGGCCCCAACTGGAAATGTTGCACAGTTTATGCCTGGCTTTAGAGGCCGGAGTGACACGCCTTGTGCACGTGCGTGTAGAGGTGGAGTTATAGGGAGCAGGAAGCGAAGAGAATTTATGTTTTAGGAGGAGCCATGGTAAGTTTGATTTAAAAAATGCTCTCGCCGACAGTGTCTTTAATGCACCAAAAGTGCAGTTGTTATATCATTTGAAGACACATACTGTGATATAACTCCATCGTTGCGACATATTTTTGTTCAGATTTTCATTTTTACTTTGTTCCGAGCTGCAGCACCCCCTTCCCGGTGACCTCAAAGCAGAACAAAGTTCTCAATGGGCCCAACATTTCAACTCGAATCCAAATCAACCCGAAGGTTTAAAAGTTCAAACTGACACAGCCCGACACGATCGCGTGTAACATCAGGCCCAACCAGACCGAACCCGAGTTTTTATTTATTTTGGAAAAACAGTTAGCGGACAATACTTCCACTCAAACATTAAACTAAACACTAAACTTTCAGAACCTGAACAGCGAATAAAACAAAAATAATTTTCTAATAATATATTACAAACGTCTGTATCGGACTGGGCTCGGCCAGCTGGGAATTCCCGCAAACTCAGCGGCGCACCACCGCACCCCACAGAGCCTGAAATTAAATGTGCATTCTTTTTAGTTGCTAAATACTTTTAAAAAATAGAATGAACATGTACACAAAGAGTGCTAATTTACAAGACATCGTGAAGAAATAACAATGTGTCCACAGAGTCTGGAGACTGGTCCTCCTCTCCTCTTGCGCGGCCAGCCACACTAAAAGTCCTCTAGCTGCTGCTGCTCGCTGGCAAAACCGGGGCTTCTTACATTCATCATCTTTTACAGCAAACAATGAAAATCTACACTTTTACAAGTAGAAAAGATGTTTATCTATATCTATCTCTGTGTCCATCCTGACCTAAAATAATTAACGTAATAACTTGTCAGGTCGGGCTGAAATTGAGACCTACGGCAGACTGAGGTTCCGCCGTGGGCGGACCTGTGTCCTGGGGAAAGAGGGGTGTCTGGATCGACCAGCGGGCCCCTGGCTCAGTGATGCATGCTGCAGTCCGTGCTCCCAGGCGCACCCCCTCCCCCTGGACAGAGGTCTGCACCGAGCCGCTCACGCTGATGACACCATCATGCTCTGGGTGTTGATGTGGACTGATGTGGCCACTGGACATACACCCCAGTGGACCTATGGTGACTTTGGGCTGGTCCAGATCGGGATCCTGGCTCTGTTTTAATCAGCGCAGCCTGTTTTGGATGCGCTGCCAGGTTTCTTGTCTCCAAACTGTGCTTATGCAAGGTTCAAACGTAAAGTCACACGCATTTTTCCGTCAAGTTTTTTTCAATGAATCCCAAAGTTTGAGGGAAAAGTGACTCACACAACTTTCTGTCCCATTTTTTTTGCATAAGCAAGTTTTATATATGAGGCCCGCGGTATTTAAAAATACATTGTTTGTTTGTTGAACAGAAAAAAACCCCTCCTGTGGTGATTGGTCATTTCAACATTCCCATACTCACAACAGCTTTAAGTAATTTCGATGATTTAACCACATTTGTTTTGTTCCAAGCAGCCATGTATTATGACCAGTGGCCTCTAAACATTTATTATGTTATTTTTACTGATGTTTGTTTTACCAGATGATGACGCCGTGAACCAGTTTTTTCCAATGAAGTTTGGGCCAAGAGGCATTGCAGGTAGACATAAAACATAAAGGAAAACAAACACTAACATTTTTCAGCAGAATGCACCAAATCCTGTAGAGAGCAACAGGGACGATATCAACACTAACAAGTACTGTAAAACAGGTGGCTAATTGCAAGTGCACTGATCTTGTACTGATAATTGATGTCTTTTTATTAGAGAAGACAAAACAAATGAGCCAGTCACCTGCAGCAGAGAACTGAAATGAGAAGCAACAGGGTGAAAATGTTTTGGCTATGAGGACATTGTTGAGGCTTCTAGAACACAGAGTGATTCATGTTGTGAGTAGGAAGAGATGACTAGATTTAGCTAGTTTTCTCTGTGAGAGTTTTATAAATAAACAGACATCTGTGAGTTTGTCTGAGAGAGAGGAGAGAGAAGGCCAGTTTAACAGGGTGTGTGTTAAATGAACTCTTTCGTTTTATAGTTGTCGTTGCCTCGTTTTGCTTCGTTTTCAGTTCTAGCTTCAGAGCGGGAGCTTTTTCTAAGTTCAGCATGAACCTATAGGTAATATGACTGAATGTGTTGGTCCAGTTATCAGTGTGTCAATGGAATAAACTAGGCACAAGTCAATAAAAAACAGGAAAATATCACAAGAACAAGACATCTTTAGTCAGCTGTTGCTTTTCACTGGGGGGGGGGGGGTGTTGCATTTAACAGCTTGAAGGTCAGTGCTGTTTTTCAGTGGATTTGATGCAGCTTTGATGTGTCAGTATTTCTCTTTAATATTATTGCATCCTGTGTTGTTTTTGTTTCCTGCAGAAACAAGTAATATCCTGAATCTGGACCTGAAGCCACTGGCTGAACTTCCTGAGTCATCTCAGAGTGACCTGCTGAGCAAACTGGTGAAGATCCTGGAGGACAAAGATGCTCTGACTCTGCTGAAGAACACAGTAAGAGACAACATGAGAACAAAGAACAACAATAGCAGGTGTAAATCACACCTCTCCTATTCTCCTCTCAGCTGGATCAGAGGTATGAGGGAGAAGGTCAGCGTCCACAGCCGGAGGAAGTTGCCTCGTTCATGGATCTTCTTGATCGTTCCAGCAGTTCCAAAACTCTGATGAAAGCTGTTCACCTGCTGGTCAGCGCAATGGAGGGTAATTAGCAACTCACACTGAACACTTCTGTTCAAATCTGGAGACTTTACGGAAACTCAAATGTTTAGATCTGTGATTTTCAGCATGGATCTTAATAGCACTCACTGGTCCCTCCAGTAAATTCATTATCATTGTTCTACATGACATTCAGGCGTTTTTGAGTGTGTTTATTTTAATGTATTTAACTCTCAAACTGCATTTTAGTCATGCACAATACTGCATTTTGCACATATCTAACATTCTGTGACAGATCCATCACCAGTGCTGATCATCACCTGTAGTGGAAATAATTAACATGTTGGCTCAAAAGTCAGAGGCAGCTGATACAAAAGTATTATTTCATTTGAAATATGCAGTAGGACTTCCGGTGACGCCATGAAAGACACAAGAGCAGAGCTCTGTCAGAAAAACTAGAAATGCAAAGACAACTGCAGCATTTGAGAATATCTACACCCTCAAAAATTAATTAAATAAGATTAGTTTTTCTACGAGACAAAAGACAGCCGGTAAGCAGGGGGCTTCGAAAAACGTGGATGATGAACGATGAAAACCACCTAGCCCAGTTGAAGTAAGCCCAGCTGCTACTAGCTGCCAGCTATCCGGTGAAGCAACACTACTGGGAGAGATTAAAAAGCTTTGTGTCAAAAACTAAGAGGGTCTTAATCAGACATTTGGAACAGGCGATGGCAGAGATGAGAATCCAAATTGGTGGACACAAAGAGAGAAGAGCAGGCCTAGAAGAAAGAGTAAGTGAGGTGGAAGACACAGAAAAACGCGACAGCAAAGAGTTATGAGACACCTGCTGCGTCGAGAGACAGAGCTAACCATAATTTAGAGCTAATCTAAGTTTGATTATTTTGTGTACAAAGTGCTAATACTAACCCCTGAAGGTGACATTAAGATAGAGAGGGCGCATCGCTCACTTCAAACAAAACCAACGAATCCTGCAGCGCCTCCCAGGTCCATTACAGTCAGATTCCTGGATGCAGCAGTAAAGGATCGTGTCTTGAAACAAGCATGGTGCCAAGGCCGGGTATTATTCCAGGATAAGAGGATCTTTTTCAACCAGGATCATTCACCTGAGCTACAGAAGAAGCGAGCCAGAGAGCATGCGGTTATTAAACAACTTCATCAGAAGGGCGTCAGAGCAAAATGCTTGTATCCTGCACGAATTAAGTTGAAGCTGGACTCAGGAGAGTAAACTTTCACTACCCTGCTGAATGCCACAGAAGCACTGAAGGAGCTGGTACACCTTGGAGAAGAGGAGCACATCGAGAAGAGACTGAAAGAAGGATGGATCAGCAACAAGAGAAAAAGAAAAAAGAGAGAAATATTGTCATCCTCAGATCTGGAAGCAATTATTCAGGAGGACTAACTCACCAGATATTAGGTACTAAAGAGCCCACAGATCTAAAGTCCAGTAGTTCCTGTAATTATGGGGCCCAGTATAAATATAGGGCTATATAAGTGAGAAGAAAGGGGGGGGGGGGGGGGGGGGTCAAAGATAACTAGAAGTTACTTTAACTCAAGAACTCTGACGTGAACAGTTTCATTTTGTTTTGTTTACGGTTCTCCTCGCTCACAGTGAAGAACTGCGCAAAAGATTTAAGTCGTTCATGAACGTCACATCACTACGAGAGGAGAGAGGAGGAAGTGAAGCCATTTTCTGTTTTATTTTGACCAGTTTTGATTTGTTTAGGTCTGACTTTGACCAACAGCAGTCTGTTTATTAAAAAAGCACAGAGAATTACTGTTTTTAAGATGGTAGAGCATTATAATAGCATTAAATAAGCTACTTCTGTGTTTATTTACCGGGGTTACTGTACCGAGCATCCAGTAAACTGGCAACAGATTAGAGGGATTAACTTTGATGCTACTAAATCGCCTGCTGACAGCTTGGAGGAGCGTGTTTTTTACTGTTTTGATGCCGTAGTCAGTGTTCTCCTCGGCTAGCAGGAGTTTTTAAACTGTGACGGCTGAGATTACATTGGAGGATGCTAAACCGAGTTTCCTTGTTTTCTCGGAACAGCGGCTTCGCAAACATTGCAGGTTGCCATCTTGCTTTGCCACGTTTGGACCATTAAATATTTCCACACTGTGGACATGTTGTGTGGAAAAGTTCAACACTGCTCAGTGCTACCCTGCTAGCTGCTACCTGCAAACTGCAGTGGGTGTCCTGAAAGGAGGCGTGTCATCTCCGTCTGTGTTTGTCGGGGGCACAGACACATCACCTAGCCCAGTGGTGTAGTCATTTCAGCAGCCAGCTGGATCGGAAATTTCTCCAGGTTGGATAGGAAGTTTGGATCGGAACCCGATCCGGATCCTGGATCGGATCAGCCCCATCCCTAATGAGGACTTGTTCTGTGTCCTCCTCTGTTTCTGGAACTGGCAGCCTGCTCAAAGCATCTGCGTTAGCGTGAACACTTCCTGGTTTGTATATAAATTTATACTCATATGCTGTCAGTAGGGTAGCCCACCTTTGCACCCTCGGTGACCTCATCAGTGGCACTGACTTCTTTTCATGGGGCGGCGTTAGCTCAGTTGGGAGAGTGGCCGGTCTGGTAACCAGAGGGTCGCCAGCTCAATCCCCAGCTCCAGCTGGGTTAGATTGTCGTTGTGTCCTTGGGCAAGACACTTCACCCAACTTGCCTGTGTGAATGTGAGTGTGACTGTGTGTGAATGTTGGTGGTGGTCAGAAGGGCCGATGGCGCAGAATGGCAGCCTCGCTTCTGTCAGGCTGCCCCAGGGCAGCTGTGACTACAGACGTCTGTCGTAGTTTACCACCACCGGTGTAAATGTGTGCGTGAAAGAATAATGGAGCTTCTGTCAAAGCGCTTTGGGTGTCTAGAAAGACGCTATATAAATCCAATCCATTATTATAAAAAGAGAAATCAGCAGCTTGTGGTCAGTGTTAATTTTGACATGACATTTTTATTTAGTTTTAGTCTTTTGACTAAAATTCTTTTTCATTTTAGTCATCCAATTTGTTTTAGTCGACTAAAATTCTCAACTATTTTAACAATTTGCCTAATTCTTTTTCAACAACCTCCTTATGTCTCAAGAGAACTTATATATATGTTTAATCTCATCCCACGTCAGCTTTAGTTCTTTCAGCCACCCTCTGCCCAACAGGTTTGGTCCAGTTCCTTCCACTACCACTAGGGGCAATGTTTTCCTCTGACTTGCATAACACACTTCAACCTGTGCTACTCCCATAACTGTTATCTTCTCTCCACTGTTTTTTGTATCTGTCTCAGCCATGTCTTTGAGGCATGGCAGAGGGAGCTACCTTTTTTCTTCCTCATCCTTCCCTGTTGTCAGCCCTTTTCTTATCTGCTTACACTGCAAAAACTGATTTCTAAGAAAGTAAAACAGCCTTGTTTTTAGACATTTTGACTTATTTTTGTCTAAAAAGAAAATATATTCTTACAGCCCTACTTGAAATAGGCCAAATCTTCTTAAATATGGTCACATTTTCTAGATTTGAGCAAAAAAATAAATAAAAAATCTGCCAATGGGGTAAGCAAAAATTGTTTTGCTAGATTCCTTAAAACTAGCAAAATTTTCTGCATTTAGAACAATTCACTAGTTTTAAGGAATCTAGTTAAGCAAATTTTGCTTACCCCATTGGCAGATTTTTTTAGCTCAAATCTAGAAAATGTGACCATATTTAAGAAGATTTGGCCTATTTCAAGTAGGGCTGTAAGAATATATTTTCTTTTTAGACAAAAATAAGTCAAAATGTCTAAAAACAAGGCTGTTTTACTTTCTTAGAAATCATTTTTTGCAGTGTAAAGGGCTGTGTGTCCGCAAGTACAGTCTTACCTGTCTGTGTGTCTAATCCTGTAAGGTTGCACTGAAAGTGAATTTCCCCGAGGGATCAATAAAGGTCATCTCAATTACTAGCGTAGTTGTGGGTTTTTGACCGTCTCGTGAGTTTTCTGTTTGTCTTCTCCACCTTTTAATACAACTCACACATGCACACACACATGCACAGGGTTTCTTGTGCAAAGCTTAGAATAAAAAAAGGTATAAAATAATAATAATAATGAAAAGAAGAAAGCAAAAACAGCAATAAATATCATCAACACAAACAATAAACACCAAAAGCAACCGCAAACAACACTGAAGCACAATAGTTCGCAGGATGTTTTTATTGAACTACTCATGTTTTAGCTGCACTTCATTGACAATAATATGATATATGTTGAACTCACATTATCTGCTGTGTTGTGATGAGAAACAATCAGAACATCCTGATGTCTCTGATGATGTTTTTGTTTGTTTCGGTGCAGCTCTACCAGACAATGCTGCAGCTCTTTTGGGCAAATCTGGCCTGGAAACATTGAACTGCATCAACAACATGGTTGGTTTGATCAATTAGAAACACTTTTCACAGTTCTTCAACCCACTGGTCCTCAAACAAAGGAGTCACCACTCTGTTTCTGTGTGCAGGTGGAAAGTATAAAGCATGGCCAAGTCAAGCTTCCAGAGGATCTGCCGCAACTCCTGCAGAAAGGAGGAGAACTCCACTGGGTGGCTAAGTTCCTCCATGGGTTCAAGAATCCTGCAGAGCTAGAAAAACACTGGGACTGTCCAGATTTCTCTCCAGATGTGCTGCTGGTGCTCCTGTTCATCAGTGTGAGAGGACTCATCATGATGCAGCCCCAAAAAGATGCATAATGTAGTCTCAAGTTAAAGTTTTGTTACCTGATTTCTCTGCATGCAACGTTTGGACAAGATACTGTTTGTGGAAAACAGAGATATTACACATTCCCTCAGCCAGATCAGAGGCCATAAGCCATGATCCCTTCCATTTTTGTAAGCATGTCGTCGATAACAGTTGCTCATATGTTCATGTAATAATCGTCATGTTGCTGCATTCACACGCATTTCTTCTTCACTGTGGAAACTTCACATAAAGACAGGTTTTCCTTTTTCTTGATGTGTTATGTTCATACTCACTGTTTACAACAGACTTTCAAATATGCAAGTTGGTCACTCAGTACTTAAAGAATTCCAGTTAAGTGGTTAAAGGTCAACTGCAGACCTGCTGGGATCAAAATATTTCATTGTGTATTGTTTTAATAGTTGTTTGCACTTTGAAAAAGTTCTAAAATATATTTACAACAGATTAATTACCCACATGATAAAAAGGTTTCTTGTTTATGACTTTTTGTTACCTACTGGCAGTTAATTTCTTTCAAAGCTGTCCTAATGACAGATAGGTGACAGCTGTGCTGCTCCTCGGAGTGCAGCTCTCCCAGCGTTGAGCTGCAGCAGAGAGGCATTGTGGCAAGCCATTTGAGCATTTATCACATATCCTTGATATATAGTGACATTTCGGTTAACTAGTGTGCGACCACACTTGACTAGTTTGAAACTTGATTTAGTTTGAAACAACTAGCTCAGAGAAACAATGTGCTATTTCAGTAAAAATTCTCACTAGTAAGAATGTTTGCCAACTAGTCCCACTTTTTGCCAACTAGTTGAAGCTAAAACCACACTAGTCAGCCCAAAAAAATGCACTAGTAGTCCAAAATCCCCTACTAGTAACCAACCTGACCAAATGTTTTTAATAAAGTCCTCCGACACATTCAGAACACGAACTAGTCCAATCAGACACAGGACATAAATCACCTAGTATAAAGTCACAAAAATTTGAATTGAAACAGGCAGAAAAAAAATATTTCTATTGTGATGTTTTTTAGTTTTATGTGGTCAACAATATGATAAACATGTCGAGTTTAAATGAACAGAACAAAGTGTTAGTTTTTGTAGGACAGGATCAGGAATTATTTGTAGAAATGAAACCTAAAAGGGTCTGACATGATTCCCTTAATCAAAAGACAAAGGAATTTTATTACAATGTGTATGAGCTGAACTTTGACCTCTTCAATCAGCCAAAAAGACATGAATCTAAATCTGCTTGACTGCAGTAACTAACCAGGTGAACTAGTTAACTAACCAGGTGAACTAGTTAACTAACCAGGTGAACTAGTTAACTAACCAGGTGAACTAGTTAACTAACCAGGTGAACTAGTTCACATTGTTTCCACTAAGAACAAGGAAAAAAACTGTAACCAGACTGAACTCAGTGTTTCCTCTAAAACTGTATAAAAGCTGCTAAATCAAGACTGGACTCCATCAGTTTCACCGTGGTTTCATTTAGACCAGGTCTGAGGGAAAACCAGATCTGGATCCAAACCCATTCAGGTCTTTGTTCCTCAGTGGCAGAAGTACTGATCTGTGCTCAGAGCTGACGTCCTGCACTCTATAAAAAATCAGCTCAGCTCAGCCAGCCATGCTGCAGCTGGCATGCTGTCGAGTGTTGAGCCAAAAACGAGCCAAATGCGCAGAGCAGGACGCACAGAGCGCAAACGCCCCATCTTGGCCACTGATCTCTGTGCGTAACACGATCATCAGTAAGTCCTGACCTGGCCTCACTGATGCAGCAGTTCACGTTCCTGTGACTAGATTACAGAGGAATCCTCACTGCGGTCAAGTTGGCATTTTAAGACGGGCGCCGCGCGCGCAGGACGGCGAGATCGGTGGTGCGCTGCGCCTCTTCAGCTTGGCGCAGCTGTCAACGCACTTTGGATGCGGCGCACAGTTTCCAAGCACTAACACTCATTAATATTCATGAATCCTTTGAACACGGAGATCGTCGGGCGGCGGCCTCTCTTTACACTGATTTATTTTAAACATTTCATTATTATGAATAGGATTTTTCATGAGCCT
>SSNR01000134.1:1104356-1142398 GCA_006937965.1 Callopanchax toddi
CTCTCTTCTCTATTTCTGATGATTTTGTTAATTATTTTCCATGTATTCTTTATGTTGGTTTTATTGTTGTTTAGTAACTTAGTATAATAATCTTTTTTGCTTTTTCTTATAATTTTGATTAATTTATTTTTATATAACTTGTACTTGAGTTCTGCTTTGGTGGTTTTTTCCTTTAAGAAATCTTTATAGAGCACCTTTTTCTTTTTACAAGCATTTATAATACCCTTTGTAATCCAAGGTTTTTTGTCAGCATTCGTGATTATTTTCCTTGTCACTAGAGGGCAGTGTTTTTCATAAAGAACTGTTATTGCCTTTATAAAAGTTTGATAGGCTACATCAACGTCTTCCACATAGACCTTACTCCAATCGTAGCTCTCTAGATCATTTCTGAGAGCCTGGATTGCTCCTTCATTTATTTGTCTGACGGTTTTGTACTTAGGGAGGTCTGGTTTATCTTCCAATGTTTTATGAACGATTACAAATACAGGCAGATGGTCACTAGAATCATTTATGATTAACCCACAACTTATTCCCTTATCAACTACATTTGTAAAAATATTATCTATCAATGTTTCCCTGTTAATTGTTATCCTGGTTGGTCGTGTAATTGTTGGATACAAACTTATACTATACATTGAGTTAATAAAATCATCAATGGTCTTAAGTTCCCAAGGATTTAACAAATCAATATTAAAATCCCCACAAAGAAAAAACATTTTCTTGTCAGTTATTTTGCTAAACATCCCCACTATCGTGTCTCTAAATGTATCAATGCATGTACCAGGAGCTCTGTAGACGCAGCTTATAAGTAGATCTTTACAATTGTCAATTTCAATTTTTACTGTAACACATTCCATTATACCTTCAACTACTAATGACAAATCCTCAACCTTCTTACTTTTGTACATATTATCAATGTATAAGGCTACTCCACCTCCCTGTTTGTGTGATCGATGAGTAAAGAACATCTCATAACCAGCTATGTCAACAGAGGACGCTTTCTCCTGGTTCAACCAGGTCTCAGAAATGGCTATGACTGTGACTCTGGTCTTTAACTCCTTTAAGCATTGTTCTATTTTAGACTTATTGGCTAACAAACTTCTACTGTTAACGTGTATAATAGATAGTGCCCCCACTGTTTCAATATTTGTGTTAAATGACTCTTCTGTATAGTAGTCACAATTATCTTGTATATCATTAAAGAAGTGATTGTCAGGGTCTACATTGTTTCCGATCTCATGATCTTTATAGTCAGTAAAGTTGTATGTTTCCAACCTTAAGTGTAAATGATCATAACTGGAGGGTCTTTGTACTTCACAGCTGTTAATTTGAGCTTCTTCTCTAGTTTTGTAATGTAACATTTATTGTTTTCATGTATGGCACCATATCATTGTCGTCACTGATCTCCTTTGTACTAGTCCATTTCTGAAATATCTTTAATAAGAAGTATCTTCGCCTGCTCAGGCGATCCATTCAGTTTCAGAAATATTTTACAGTTATTTGACCATGTTGATTGTATCTTGCCTTGTTTCTTCAGAATCCGTGCCTGTCTTGCAATTTCAGCATTCTTCCGAGTTACATGTTCATTTAGGAATACATTTGTACCTCTTAATTTTTTACCTTGCTTGAGCACTGACAATTTTTGTTTCCTGCTTATGAATCTGAAGAGAGAAGAGAATGATCAGCTGATAGACAGTGATGGAGGATCAACCGCTCTGCGCGCGCGCAGCAGGGTGATCAGTTATCGATCAGTGATCCTGTTCTGGTCAACTAAACTGATAGAGAGATAACAAAATGACAAAATGACCGCCTCTCTCAGAGGGGATTATTTATCAGCTGAGTCAGAGCGCGAGCTGTCGAGTCAGGGAGGATTTAACAAACGGGTTAGAGCAGCTGGATCCGCGAACCGTGTCCCTAACCCTAGAGGGCGATCCGTTCGGATCATGGATCGATTGTGACCCGTTGCACCCCTACTGGGCATGTGTAAGTTGCGTGCGTGGGTCGGATCTATTATGATTGTGTGTGTGTTGAAGTGCACATCAAAGGAGCTGCGCTTAAGTGCGCGGTGCCAGGCGCATTGGAGATGCTGTGAGTGTGTGTGTGTCGGAGGTCCTGTCATAGCTTCAGAAGTCATGTGATCACTTAGTCGCTGCGTTGCAACAGGATGTGAAGCTCGTCAGATCTGGGGGTCTCCCATCGGGACCGCGGAAGCGCTGGTCCGCAAAGGTACGTTTGGGCAGTCGGTTCTGGTACGCATGAATGAAATCTGGTTCTCTTGAGGACCTGCAGACTGGTTGTGTGCACCCCTGCATATTACAATACATATTAAAATACATCAAAGACTATGACAGCTGAATATGTCTGTTGTTGTGGTTTCTGGCAAAGCTTTCCACAAAACTATTCAATATATATGAACAACCTGATTGACAGCTCTGGTGGGGGGTGGCCAGGCAGGGTGGCCAATCAGATTTCAAGGGTGGCAAGTGCTACCCCTGGCCACCCCTGTGGCCCCGCCCCTGGATGCAGATCTTTCAGTTCTCAGGCTCCTCTCTGGTGGAACCGTGAGTCAGACACCCTGTCTCCTTTTCAGACTGGGTTAGGACTTTCCTCAGTGTCCTCCTGTCTCCTCCCTTTAGTCCTGCTGCTCTAGGCTCAGACTGCTGGAGGACAGACTGACCACTTCTCCTCTCTCTGCTGGCTTTACTCTCTCTACTCTCCATGTTTAGACTTCCTGTTGTTGCTGTCACTGACTTTGTTCTGTTTTAGAAACGACAACTGTCCCAGTCCTTCTGTGTTTGTCTGTTTCCTGTCCTATCAGTGGGCTGAGACTGGAGGCTCCGCCCACTCTGAGCCTGGATCTGTTGGAGGTTTCTTCCTGTGAGTGGTTTTCAAAGATGGTTTTCCCAGCAGCAGGTTGATCAGTGAGGTTCATCGTCCTCTGTGGGTCTGAGGCTGTCTTAGAGTCACTCAGGTGTTTCAGCTCTATTTCAAAGCTTCTTCTCTTCATCAGGAAGCCTCAGAGTTTAAAGGTCCACAACAGCAGCCTCTGCTTTGTTTGTCTGTTTGTTTTCCTCCAGGCTTGTTGATTCACTTTCCTTTTCTTTGGATTTCAACCTAACACACTCTCAGATGACTTGTGTTGTGAACTAACTGGTGCTTTAGAAATCACATGAATTCAACTGAACAGCTCAACTCTGCCCCCTGCTGGTGTAACTGGTTATTAGTCTCTAAAAACTGAACTCTGATATTTGAGGTTTTACAGAATCAGAAAACTTTGATATTAAAATGTTTTGCTTTTAAGACAAAAACTACTGGAGGTCAAAGTAAAAATATCTGAATGTTTTCATTCAAAATCTCCAACTAGAGAAGGCGGTAAAGCTGGTGAAGTGGAGACAGATCATAATAAACTACCTAGTGATCTGGTCAGTCCTCTGTGTGGCTCTCAGTTTGTTGCTCTAACGTGAAGGACTGTTGTGTTTCTGCATCCTTCATCTACAGAGAAATAACCTCCACTGTTACTTTGATCAAGGTGCTGGACAGTGGCAGCATCCAGGAATTAGACCGAGCCTTCACCCTGCTCCAGAACTGTTCTGTATAAAATGGATGAACAGACAGGTGGAGCTGAAGCAGCAGCTCTGCTGGAATCATCCAGATTCAAACACACACGACTGAAACGGAGCTCAGAACGTTGGATCTGTAGAGCTTTAGTCTGTGTTTCTACAGGAGCACAGAAAAACCAGTAGTTCTGACAGATCAGAGTCTGTTACCATGGTGATAGACTCAGAGTCTCACTTCTGTTTCTGGATTACAAAACCCTAAACTCAGGGTTCATTTACCCACAATCCTCCTCTGGTCCAAACTAATCCGGATTCTAATGGTTGTGGATCCAAACCAGCCTGAAACCAACAGGTTGACAGGAACAGGATGCACCGATGGATGACCTCTGACCTTAAAGGGATGTTTCAGTCATTCTATCAGTTATTGATCTACAGTAAGGCCACACCCACTGGTGACATCACTCACAGTGGGCGGAGTCTCCACAAAGTCCTCCTGATGCGTTAGAACTCTCTATGAGCCGTTTGTTAACCTCTACAAGTGAACATGAGAGCGTTTGTTGAGTTGGTTTTAACCAAACGGCGTCTGAATGACTCTGCTACTGTAGGCGCTGCTGCAGCAGCTTCAACACATCAACTAAACAAACGCTCTGATGTCACATGATGAGGTACGGTCCTCACTGGAGATCAATATCTGATAGAACACCACTTCAACATGACTGGAATATCCCTTTAAGTCTTCTCTGCTCAAGTTTTTGATGTTTAGAAATATTTATGTGTCCACTATTTCATCCTGTCAACATTCATGTCACAAATTTATCTTAAATTTATTGACTGATAAAGTTTGAATGGAGTGTAGAAGAGTTCCAGTTGAACTGAAAAGAAATCTTCAATCAATCAGCAGCTGTTTAGAGTGTAGTTCTTCATTTCAGCCACTAGATGGAGACAAATCATTACACAACAGATGGATGGAGGAATTTTTTTTTTCAAAATAATTAAACTCTCTTTATTTTCTTGACAATTATAGGAACCTTTGCTCTCTGCTCTCAGATTCTTTGTATTTCAATGTTTTTGGGAGATTTTGGGAGTTTTACAGCTTCTGTAACCATTAATAAAAATGTTTGGGCCGTTTTTCCTTCATGATGCTAAAGGTTTTTGCACTTCTTATGAATGGCCACCAGAGGGCAGACTTGTCATTAAGAGGCTCATTTGTGCAAACCATGTGCATGTTTAGATCAGCTCTATTATATTTGTATTTTACATAGAGTCTCATATTCTATGATCTCCACGAAGAATTGACGATATTTGATCATTTCTGTTAGATTTGACATCAAACTCCTGGTGTTGTTGGTGAAACCCAGTAAAGTCCTGCTGTTCAACTGCTTCCATCAAACACAATCTTTTCACTAACAGACGAGTTAGTTCAATCAGGTTCTAAACATCATGTTTTAATGAGGCTGTGAGGAAAACACTGCAGACAGCTGCCATGAAGAAGAGAAGAGCCAGTTTTTGGTAGAGGAGGTGGAGAAGGAGGAGGCTGAGAGCTGGTCGGGGCAGCAGATGGTTCCTCCGTCTGCCTGGCCTGTTTAGAGAGCTCTGAAGGCGAAGCCCCGAGTCACACCAGACACAGATCTGGTCCAGGACCATCTCAGAACTTCTACTGCAGTTAAGCACTCTGAAAATATCAAGAACATGTTTGTTGTCTGAATTAACTGATGTTTTAATTCAATATAGACCCAAGCAATAGTTATCAATTTTTAAAAAGTGACATTCTTAAACATTTTACTTCAACGTTCCTATGCATGTCCCTGTTGGTGCTCTACATTGGTCTGATCAGATGTTTGTCTCTGGTCTAATGAAGCGACACAGGTAGTAAAACCTCAATAACAGGAGTCACGTTGCTGTAATCTGATCCTCACTCTGTCTGTCTGCCTAGAAAGTGATGAGTAAATTCTGGGTTTAATTATTATACCGGTGGAGTAACCCGATGAGTATTACCTATTATAATGATGACATCAATAATAATACAAATAGTAACTTCTGAGATACAGTATGGCCACTTTTATATGAAAATTCAATTTTCGAGCAAACTATAGGTTATGGGTTTAATCCTAGTTCCGGCTGGGTCCCCCTGTTGTTGTCTACTTGGGCGGGATACTTCACACTCATTGAACGGTGGTGGTGGTCGATGTGCCTACTTGTGTACACACTCAGAAATTAAAGTTGTACTTTTGTCTTGTCACCTCTGTCTTTAGAGCATTGTCTTATCTTAGGTGTATCCCATATTGTTCAAAATAAAACCATTAGCTACACTGCTAAAGTTAACATGATTTGGATTTTTAAAAGACAAAGAAACATCATAAGATTTAATTAAGCATTTAACTATATAAAAACGAAGTGTGCTCACACATTGTAGAACAAGCCAAGTGAATAAATAACTCAACAAAAGTAAGAGAAGACGAGTATGTCTTTTATTTACTAACTCCTGTTTATACACGTAGTTGTTATCGCGTGAACTCAAGTGAACCGTGGAGATTTGGTGCTCTCGGGGGAGCAAAGTACCGGAGACATTCGGTAACAAAACATCAGCCGGTGTGGGGTACATATGATTAACCCCAACCGCGTCCGGTGAACTCCTCGTAGCTCTTTCTAACTTATAGAGGAATGTAGTTCATTCTGGAATTGGCAGCCTTTGTTATTAAAAGAGTATTGATTGTGAATCGTGAATTGGTATGAATTGAGAATCGATTCTGAATCAAATCATCACCCTAATAATTGAAGTTGAATTGAATCATGAGTTGTTTTAAGATTCAAATCCCTACTTTAGCCCAATATAATCTCATAAAGGTTTCTTGTAGCCTGTCAGAGCAAAGAATTGTTGATGTTTTCTGTATTCCAAAATCTATTGGACTTCTGAAGTAAATCATGTGTATGTTTGAACATTAAATTAAATCAGTTTTTTTGTGAGCTCAAATCAGAGGAATATGATTTCAGCTCGTCTCCTGAGTCATTCTAAGTCCCTGACCATGACTCAGGACCTGTAGCATCTTTTATTTAACAGAATCACTCAGTGTTTTTATCTGCTTGAACCTTGTCTCGTATTCAAGAACAGCTGCTTTAGAGCTTTGGTTTATGGGGGTTTTATGTTCGCTCTCATCCCTTATTCCATTCGGCCCTACACTTTAAACAGTGTGTACAGTGTGTGTGAGTATCTGCTTTCACTATAAGCAGCGAATCAACATGCATATCACAGAGAATCTCTACGGCTCCATCAGCCCATGCCCTTAGCAGCCCATTTTCTCTCCAAATTGACCTTCTTCAGTGGCTGAAATCAAATAACATGCAAAAAAATCAAGCAGATATTGAGGGTGGCATGATGAGATAGAAAGCCGGACTTGTATTTTTCTCTCCTCAGTATGTGTGAGTAACTGCTGTAAGCTGAGAGGCCTGAATGGACACAGGATCCAGCTGAAAGTGACACACATACCTCTGAATAATGTAGCTAGTGTGGACGCAGTGATACCGTGTCCTCAGAGTCTTCCAAATTCCTATCAGAGGTATATATCATGACCGGTCATTCATTAGGATCAGGTCTGAACTCTTTTTCTTCTTCTCCTACGTTATTGATGTTCCTCTATTCAGGCTGGTTTTAATCAGTCCTGTACCTTAGCTATACCGGTGTCTCTCGTCTTCTTCTCTTACTTTGTCCTCTCACAGTTGTGACAGTGAACACTGTGACTCCGCCTTTACCCCGAGGCTCCTCTTTCCAAGAGTGGACATTCAGGACA
Organism: Callopanchax toddi; assembly: GCA_006937965.1. Lineage (NCBI taxonomy): Eukaryota > Metazoa > Chordata > Actinopteri > Cyprinodontiformes > Nothobranchiidae > Callopanchax > Callopanchax toddi. Next base: position 1,111,699 of record SSNR01000134.1, read on the forward strand.
AAACAGCCAGATTCACACTTTGACAGGATGAGGCAGCTTAAATGTGAGTCACACGGGAAATCGAGTTCACGTGTTAATTTCAATCTCCTTGCTAAAACCCATTACAGGAAAACACTCCCTGGGAAGAGCTGGTATGGTTGGGCAATAAATTCCCCACCATGGCTGCAGTAGAGGCCAGGAAGGTTAGCTGTTTAGGGCTTTTCCTTGATTTGTTCAGGGATGAAATAATTTCCTATCCACAGCAGACACACTATTAGGATGGGTGAGGCAACACGCTGTTAGACCAGGACTGATACAGCAGCAGTGGCTAACGTAGAGTTAGCATAGCAATCTGAATGTTGAGTGGTTGAAACAAACAGCATAAGCTAAAGAAAGTGTTCTCATCAATCTGGAGGATTTTTTTGAATGAATGTTTTTAAATCAGTGTTTTCGTTGACAAAGACTATAAAAAAATTTAGTGTTAACACACCGTCTTTTCAAGATGTTAACGAGAAGCTTACGAGGTAAATGGGACTCTTTGATGACTAAAATTAGACGAGCCGTCTATGAGTATCCTTCTAATGATTCTGGATGATGCACTCTTCCTATCAAATAGATATTTATTCAAAGAATCCATCTTGACAGCTTGTGACAACCCTGCTGATTGATTCCATATTGTGACCTGATTTAATCAACTTCTCAGTGAGTCATTTACTTTGGTTGTTTCTTTTGCTTTAATAAAAATGTGGCGCTACGTTCGCAGCTTTGAAACCACTGATGAGCCAGTGGCTAGGCTAACGAGCTTTAAGTCCTGATTAGTGATTTTTTTCACTAAAATGGCCGAACATCAGACCAGTACTTATAGTGTTGATTGAATGCTTTGGTTATTGTAGTTTTGTCCTTTTTGGATGTTTTTCGTGACTTTTCTTGTTTAATGCCAAAGCAGTCAATGTACTTTTGAATTGATTGATGTGAGTGATTCTAATTTCTAACTTATTGATATAAATTACTTTGTTAAAGGAATAATACCTTTTAAAGTAAAACTGACTAAAACTAGACTCAAACCTTTTTGAGTTCTTGTCAAAACTATCACATATAGACATGACTACAATGGGACTAAAACTGATCAGTATTTTAGTCTAAAACACTAAAAATAAAACCACAGTGTCTGCCATGAACAACACTGGTTAAATACATTAAAAACAGCTGCTAATTTATCATCATCTACAGCAGCGTGCCTTCTGATCTGACTAGCCACCAGTGGCGTCTCTGGTATCATATGTTAGGTGGGGCACAACTCAAATATATAACTGTAGCACAAACTTTCACATTAGAAAGGCAATTTAATCTAAATCTAATTTAAGAAAACAACTAGTTTATACATGAAATTGCAAATAAATGTTCACTCACCAGCGTTGTTCATTTCTTTAAAAGAAAAGATGCAAATCATTTAAAAAAATCAACTTCGAAATGTCTTTTTGTCCTGGGAGCTAACTAGCTAAACAACACTAGACTGAGAAGCTCTGCTTTCCCACACAACATGAAGGTAACGTCACGTGTGATATTCCAGTGTTTTAATTGGATGGTCTGGGTTTGGGGCCCAGCACTTCGTGCCCCGTGTTTGTCTATTGAGAGCGTATTGCGCACAGTGATTTTCAGATGCTCGTCTTTTAGACAGGCTGTGAGGGGCTGGCCCGTCACCAGAATTTCAAGAGGATTTAACCTCCTGAGCTTGTCAGTATCAAAGCAAAGACTTAGATATGATCACACAGATATTTATAACAGAATATCTTAGTAACAGAATGGGTTTTTATGCAGTATTAGTCTAAAAACGAACTATTCTTTCCCACTGATCCCCACAGCGCATCTGGTGGCGTCATGGCCCTACATGACGCGACGCCACTGCTAGCCACGTTTGCGCCTCTCAAAGGACTACTTCCTGTTTCTAGAGACTAGAATAGCAAAAAACCATTTTCTCTGGAAAGGTTCTGAATTGTTAATTATTTTACTTGTTGTAACTTACTCTTTGAACAGCCTCAGTTTGAAGAAACAGAGATTAGCTCTGCTAACAGCTAATCTGAGTGAGATCAAAAACAAGGTTAATTGCTTCCATCTTTTAAAATGACTTCAGTTTTAAAAATGCCAGCCCATGTGAGTGATATGTTGCAAACCATGATGTGGGTAATTTAGTGGAAATATTGTAAAATTTCAGTCAGTCAAATCAAATCAATTAAAGTGCTATGGCCAGGTAGCACTGCTGCTACACTCTGCTGCAAATAATCATAGATTTCTGTGTAAATAATGCAAAATCAGCACCTGTGTGAGGAATTATTAAATTTTCTCATAAAGTGTTTTGACATTTTTTTCATATTAAAGCTCTTTAAAGATGGCAGCAATCCACTGACCTCACTCTGACTAGCCGTTAGCTTATCAGTCTGGTGAGCCATCTTTTTTCTCCTAACAGAGTTCATTAAATGCTATCCACCACAGCTAAGATTGTTCACAACATCCCCATAAAACCCACTTCAGAACATTAAAACTACCACTTTAATAATAAAAAGATCATTTAAGAAATACATTGTTATTCTTTATATTCTGTTAATATTTGGCTTGACTTTAAGTAGAAAGAACCCCTTTTCTACACTATTATAAAACATTGTACTTATATAATGTATAAAATATAATTTTTGAACTTTTTTAAAAGTCTCAGACACTTAGGGTTAACTTCACTTTGAGGCAGCCGCCCTGCACTTCTCCTCTCCTCCCTGTCGTCACTCCTCTGGACCATAACCTCTGTCTCAATTTGCTTTTTTATCCCACATGTGAGTTTACATAGTGTGTGTGTGTGTGTGTGTGTGTGTGTGTGTGTGTGTGTGTGTGTGTGTGTGTGTGTGTGTGTGTGTGTGTGTAATTACAGGGCAGAGCAGAGAGGAAAAAACCTTCTCCTGTGAACTTTTTTCCTCCTCTTGTGCCTGGACGAGCCCAGAGAGCCTCTCAGGCGAAGAAGGACCCCGGCGACATCTCCATCTCAGAGTACAGACATCCCTCTTTGAGTCTGAAGGGACAGGCGTAGGTGGGGGGTGTATACAGTTTCTCTACAACAATGGAAATTCAATCAGGAAATGGAGAGGAGGTGGCAGGCGCGACCTCAGGCTTCGTTTCCTGTGGTCCCTCCAGGCCGCAGGTAGTGACATCAGACGATCCAGTGCTCGGAGAGGACCTGCAGGCTGCTAAGAGGATCGAGAGGTTTGACATCCCACTTGATAGCCTGAAGAGGATGTTTGAGAAGCCTGCTGCGACAAACTCAGTGAGTGCTGCCTCTGTGCATTTCAGTGAACGTTTTGCAGTTTACTTCCTGTTTTTTATTGGTAAATTGAGTGGAGCATGCACAATATTTGTAGGTTTTATGCAAAATGCTTTGCAACAAGGTGAAAGAGATGTGGAACCATTAAACCACCTATACGGAGTGTATTGGATATGGCTGTGGGATTATATTTAAGCCAATACAGATTAGGTTTCAGAGTGAACACTAGATTTTAAGTGAAGGGAGTTTCATCTTTAATGGTCTTCTTTACTGGTGACTTATATTGGAGTAGAAAGCAGAAGCAGGAGTCTGGGACCAAAGGGGGATGATGCAACGTAGGTTTTTCCATCAGTTTATCCATTAGAACACGCTTTCTGGACCAGCCTCTCCTCTTTCCTGCTTTTTTGGGTTTTCCATCCCGGCTGGCTGCTCCAAGAGGAAAATCTAAGTCTGCTGGAAGTAAAGTGTTCCATTACATGAGCGTAAATCACATTTACCAAACGTCCACGGAGAGACGACCAATAAAAGCCCTTCTTTTTGCTCACTTTGTGGTTAAAACAGCCATTTTAAGTCTTTTTCTTTATCCAAAAGTCTCATCTAAAAGCTGTAGCAGACTGAACGAGCCAGTGAATTATGGGCAACGTAGTCGTAGGTAGCAGCTGGTCGTGGTGCCAATGGAAGCAGAGACACCCGGTGTTGCGGACATTCGACACCCTGTTATTTAAGACCTATTTTTGGGTGGCTTTATGGCGAAGCAGGATTTTAAAAATAAACCTGTAATTGCTGCGTCGGCTGCTGCTGTCAGACCAGATAGTCGGTTAGTGAGAGAGAACGTGGCTCTCTCACAGGAACATCTGGCCCCTGAAATCAGAACGTTTTAGGATTCTCTGTGGCTAATGAGGCCATCACTTAAGATCAAATACAAGCGTATGTCAACGTTTCTTTCAAATTTTCAGTCCAGCTTTTCAAATTTTTAGCTTGAAGTTCTTCTCAGGAATTTGTTTGGCCTACAGTGGTGTGACCCTTAACAGCATTAGCATAGCTTTGGTGTGTCTTCTTCATTACAGCCTTACTACTTTGAAGGGTTTACCAGAGTTTTTGTAAACAAAACAGACAAGTCAGGTTTTCATTGGTTGGCTTCAAAAACAATAACAACCTCTGAAGGTTGCTGCTTTGTCACAATAACAAGGGGGAGCTAAAGATTAGCGCCAACTAGCATCATGTGCTTAGAGAGACTGGTGAACACAGCTTCAAGTGAAGGCTCAATTTATGAAGTAAGGTGTAGTAGAAAGATTTTTAATAGTTGTTTACATAGAGTTTATTTGTTAGTTGCTGCAGAAATTAGCAGCAGAGCTAGCTATCTGGACTTCCTGTTCAGCAAGGGGATTTTGTTATGTTTATTCATTTATTAGACGCATTTATCCAAAGCGACTTACAATAACACACCTATCAGGCATGTTGTGATCTGTGGGGGAAACCGGAGTACCCGGAGGAAACCCACGCATGCATGGGGAGAACATGCTAACTCCACACAGAAAGGCCCACAGCCGGGATTCGAACTTATGACTTAGTCTAATAGGCTTTATGCACAGAGTACTTAGTAGAACTTCCGGTTTAAAATTACCTCGCGGGACCATTTCCGGTTCCATTTGAAACGTGAAGATTTCCAGAGTTAGAGTGCATTTCCAGCTAAAGATATTGTTTATAATCAAAACGAGTAATAGTATAGTATAGTACAGTATGATATATATATTATAGCACTAAGAAATGAAGCCATCATATAAGTATCAGCGGACGGGAAGCCTCGACAGCTGAACACTGCTGTGTTCCGTTGTGTACCGCATCAGCTGAATATAATTCATCAGTCCGCTTCCACACATTTCCACTGAATAAATAACTACAAAAAGGAAGGATTGTGAACTTAAGAAGAGAAAACGTGATCATTTCTAACCACACCGTGTCTGCAGTCCACACTTTGCAGCACAGTAGTCAAAGAGCCGAGTGGAGGAGGCTAAAGGAGGAGGCTAAAGGAGGAGGCTAAAGGAGGAGGCTAACGGAGGAGGCGCGGCGCCGTTCGTGTGTTATTTCACTGGAACAACTATTCTTTTAGTGAATGAAGACTTGGTGTTTGATAACATAGAGCTAGACCAGAGAAAGTTGAAAGTTGGGAAGCAGTTGGAGCCCACGATCACGGCTATATAGATTTGTCTCACTGTTTTTTGATGATGGAAGCTACGAGCTAACGCTGTTAGCTTACCTTCAATTTCATGAATAAAGCTGGTTATATACAGCTTAAAGTCCTTCACCCGCTTGCTCGCAGACGTCTCTGTGTGTTTTTCAAAAATCCGGTGGACATCGTTTACCGTGATGCGCAGCAGGTCTTGAAGAAAACGGGTAAAAAAATCCATTTTGTCCAGTTTGTGTGGGAACAGCGTTGAACCGGAAGGGAGCGGCAGCCTCTATCGCAACCAGGAAGTGACCGTGCATAAACCCCATTCAAACTAGTATCATTTAATAATACCTTTATTTAACCAGGCAAAACAGATTAAGAACAAATTTCTTATTTACAACTGTGGCCTGGCAAAAGACAATGTCTTTCCACCCCGACTCATCTCTGTTTCGCCAAACTGAGGTTGTTAAGAGTTATTTAGAACAGACACGCCAAACTGTCAATAATACTCTATAATGCCAATCCTTTTTTTGTTTTTAGGATGACTTAAAAAAAGTTCAGAAAATATTGCTTGTACAATGTTTAAACTCAAGAAGTGATTTATGTATATGAATATGCTTCTACTGCTACACTCCCCCAAGATACCCTGACATTACAATAATAAACCACCACCACGTCTCTGTGGTGTATTTGATCATGATCACAACCATTCCTCAACCCATCGTGCTCTATTATAAACAAACAGTCTTATGCAGTGGTTTACAAACAGGTAATAAAGTGTTCTCATGCAGCAGTCTCTCCTGAACTGACGAGATGTTGAGATCCTGATGAGTGTTGCTCCAGTCAGAGGACTGCTTCCTGTTTCTACAGACTCTGGTCACTTTCTGTGATGTCACCACTGCTTATGGTCCTCACTGTAGAGAAAAAACAGATAGAACGCCACTTCAAACTAATACATACAGTGGCGTGAAAAAGTATTTGCACACTTATAAATTTCTTCTGTTTTTACTTACTCGCCACACATCAGTAAACAATTATCAATGACAAAGATAACCTGAGTGAATACACAATGCTGTTTTTAAATTCTGATTTTTAATTTATTATTGGGGCAAAAAAGATATCCAAACCGACCTGGTTATAAAGTATGTGGAAAAAGTAAGTTGTTAAAGTATGAATTAACTGTGATTCACTATGCTTTTTTTTGTAAAGCTTAGATCAGTTCTACCAGATACACCCAGACCTGATCACTATCAGACCTGATCACTATCAAGCCTGATCACTACTAGACCTGATCACTATCAGACCTGATCACTATCAGACCTGATCACTACTAGACTTGATCACTATCAGACCTGATCACTACTAGACTTGATCACTATCAGACCTGATCACTATCAGACCTGATCACTATCAGACCTGATCACTACTAGACCTGATCACTACTAGACTTGATCACTATCAGACCTGATCACTACTAGACCTGATCACTATCAGACCTGATCACTACTAGACCTGATCACTACTAGACTTGATCACTATCAAGCCTGATCACTACTAGACCTGATCACTATCAGACCTGATCACTACCAGACCTGATCACTACTAGACTTGATCACTATCAGACCTGATCACTACCAGACCTGATCACTATCAGACCTGATCACTATCAGACCTGATCACTATCAGACCTGATCACTATCAGACCTGATCACTATCAGACCTGATCACTATCAAACCTGATCACTACTAGACCTGATCACTACCAGACCTGATCACTACCAGACCTGATCACTATCAGACCTGATCACTATCAGACCTGATCACTACCAGACCTGATCACTATCAGACCTGATCACTACTAGACCTGATCACTACCAGACCTGATCACTACCAGACCTGATCACTACCAGACCTGATCACTACCAGACCTGATCACTACCAGACCTGATCACTATCAGACCTGATCTCTACCAGACCTGATCACTATCAGACCTGATCTCTACCAGACCTGATCACTACCAGTGATCAGGTCTGGTAGAGATCTGGTAGAATTAAGAAATCTGGAAATCTGGTAGATCTAAGAAATCACTTCAATAGGACATGTCTGACAACATGAAGGAGGCTAAAAGATCTCAAAAAGCAAAACATTATGTCCTGTTCTAAAAAGATTCAACAACAAAAGAACCAGAACAACATCTGAAAACTGCAGGCCTCACTGGGTTAAAGTCAAGGTCAAAGGTCATGATTTAGCATTAAGAAAGAGATGGGACAAAAATATCCTTCATGAGAGAGTTCAAAGCTCACACTCTCTCCTGATCAAAAACAACACAAAGACCTGTCTCACATTTGTAAAAACATCATAGTAATCCTCACGAAATTTAGGAAAGTATTCTGTCAGTTGATAAAATTAAAGTTAAAGTTTTGAAACTTGCAAATCTAACTCCGTGTTTCATAAAAACATCCTCCTCCCAACAGTCAGACATGGTGGTGGTGTGTGCTTCAGGACCTGGACCACTGGCTGTAACTGATATAAGCACGAATTCTGATGTCTACCAGAAAATCCTAAAGGATGATGTCTGACCTTTGACCTTAAACAGGTTGTTCATGTTAGAAAACCCTCCAATGTGGCTGAATTTACATTTATTCTGTAAAAAGTGGGACTTCTCCCGATGTGAGATTCACTACTAGTTCTCACAAGCACTGGATTTCAGTTGTTGCTACTAGAAGTGTGATAAGGTTCGGGGTGGGGGGGGGGGCTTCTTCCCCCTTAACAATAAACACCTTCATTTAAAAACATGATTTTGTTTTTCTTGGTTTTCTTCTATTATATTTGTCTAAAGCAAACTCTATTCGATAAAAAGACATTTTAAAGTGTGAAATTAGGAAGGGGCAGACTTTTCACACCACTGTGTTGATGTATCTTTTCAGCACAAAGGGGACTTTAACAACCTTGATAAATGAGTACAGTCTACTAGATAATGTTAAACAGCATGGAGGGAAATAAGTTGCACCTGTTGACCTCAAATAAATCAGCAACATCTGATGATGTCATTGAACTGCTCTTTTCTAGAGAATTTTAACCACAATTCCTGCAATTTAGAAGCCAATGGACACAAGAAAATCTAAGAACGATTGTTATAATTATCACCAAACTTTTTCCTCCTTTACTTTAACATTTTTTTGCTTCTTGAACCAAGGAGATCCATAAATATTTCATTTTTATTCTCATAAAAAATAACAAGCTGTCCAACTGTCCGAAATGTCAGGATTCCACAAGGTGTCACGGCGACACGTGCCGTGTCCTGGCATTGAATCATAAATCATTTATGTGTCCTTCCTCGTAAAAAAGTAGAGTCAGAGTCAACGGAGCATACAGACGATGCTCCCGGACTTCCGAGGAGAGAGGACCAGCTCTCTGCATCCTGTCCTCGTCGTGCATACTGCTGAGCTTATCATTTGAGGAGTATTTTTCAGCCTGTGCCCCGTGTGGGTAATCTAAACACAGCCATGTCACTGGAAGGCACAGCCATAACAATGACTGATAGACTCCCAGGTGGCTGCTCAACTGTGGCCCAAATCCTCAGCGTGAGGAGCGGGAGGAGACGGCGCGGGGTCCCATCGACCTTTATTGTGAAGAACTGTTTATTGTGTTCGCTTTTCTTCTCCTCGTGTCGTCGACTTTTCCCTGGGGGACTCTGGCTTGTGTTTACAGCATCTGTCCGACCTTCTGGTCCTGACAGGAAGGAATACACACATGAGCGCTGAGGCAAATGAATACACACCAAGCAAAGCCATCAGGAGAGCCATTGTTCTGTGGAAGATGATTAAAATTCATAGTTTTAAAAAGATACTGGAAATCCTTTGTATTGTAATGGACACAGTTGGCCAGTGGGTGGCAGTGTAGCATCTACCAGCCTAATAAAGAAGATGAATGTTTCCTGTAGAGACAGCATGAGAAGACAGAGAAAGGAACTGCTCTTAATCTGGTGAGACAATCACCAGAGTTAATTAGGGTTATTTATTTACTATTTTTATGCCAGAAGGAGGCTTAAAATGTCAAACGCTCGTGTGTTTGAAGCTATCTAATTTCATCATTTACATAATCAGTGTGACATCTTGTCCTGGCATGTTTGATAAATTTAAAACAGCATAAAAAGGCTCTAAAAGGATTTCATGCAGCAGGATTATCCCGATCCCACCTGGGTAACAGGATAATGGTCTTTTCCTTTAGGTGCAGGGCCCATGTTCACCCATGTTCTCTGGTTTCTGGCTGACTGAGGCGTCAACGTAAATCCAGACAGCAGCTCACGAGGTCTGGAACGTTCCCTCTGCTTATTTTCATAACGTGAATCATCACTTTGACTGTCTGACTCCGGCGCTCTTGAATGGGCTGAAGATGAGGAGTAAATATTTCCTCTATGGAGCGCTTTCATGACATGCCCTCAGTGCGTTGTGTGTTTTTCAAAAAGCTTATATCAGATGTAAAAAGGCCATAAATAAAGCTTCATGTCCATGCTTTTAAAAGTCACCTCTCTGGCTTTTAAGCAGGAAGGTTTGTTTTATAAATCCGCCACGTTCAATGACCTCACTTTAAAGTGTTAAATAAGATGAAAAATCACAGCGCCTTTTGGCTAAACCTGAAATTTTTATAAAACGGAGAAGGGGTGGGGGATGGATCAATACGAAGCGCCGCACCTAAATGAAAGTCAATTAATGTTAAATAAACTAAAAGCCACAATGTGTCTGGAAGGAATTGATCCAGACTCGATGAGGACACCGACCGGCGTCCTCATTAAAGTCCGTCCAGCTCGTAAAAATTCCATTAACTCTTCCCTGTCGCCTCGGTTTCACACATTCAAATATTTTAATGGGGCTGGCAGCTGGTCTGGTGTGTAATGACGACTTGTTGCATGCCTCCTTGGAAATGAGGAAAAGCCGCGCTGTGATGAGGTTTGGCAGAGCGACCAGGCTCTGAAACTCCCAGCTCCTTTCCCGGCGTGTTCTGAGTTTTGTTTAGTGAAACAAACTTATGTAAAAATCAGTTCTGTTTAGCTGTCCTGTGTAAAATGGGCTGTTGTTCTCTGTGTTTACTGGGCAACATAATGTAATACATTACTACAGCTGGGACGATGCAGTTCTCCAGCTATCTTTCTACACAAATTACTCAGCTGGTCTTTTTCTATATTTTATAACTTGATACCAACATATTCATTTGTGTTCAACAATCAATCAAATATTTTAAAGATGTACAGCAATAATTAAATAAATAACAACCTGGAAACCTCATGGGAAACCAGTATCGGACATAACATCATGGTTATTGATGTGTTTTCTGTCCCAATATTCAGTTTTCGTGTCCGGGGTTGAGAACGCTACCTTCCACCTTGGTCTGCTACCCAAATCCACAATCATGTTCCTTCATGTTCCTCCTGCAAGTGGTGGGTCCACAGTTAGATGAACCCACGTATCCGGTTCAGGCTGGGCCCGGCCGGGTCCCATTGGCATAAGCCCAGCCACCAAGTGCCCGCTGGTGGCCGGGCGCTGCTCCTCCACATCGCGAGGCGCCATTTAAGGTGGTTTGTGCATCTTGTCTCCTGGACGCCTCCCTGGGGAGGTGTTTCAGGCATGAAGGAGGCCCGTGGGTTGACCCAGAACAACCTGGAGGATATAAATCTCCAGGCCAGGGGTGTTAAGGTTTAGAGTTTTTGTGGAGGACCCAAGGTGCAGGTTGAGAGGAGGAATGGCAGCAGAGGCAGGTATAAATCCAAAAAATGATGTTTATTTAAATCCAAAATGACGGCAGACGAGGAAGACGACAAAGGACACAGTAAACAGTAGAACCGACAAACACTGACAAGACAGGGAAGCTTAAATAAGGAGGGAGGTGATCACGAAGACGAGGCACAGGTGGGCTGGATGACAAACAAGGAACACCTGTGAAAACAACAAGAGGAGAAAGATTAATACAAAAGACAGGACACCAGAGGGCACCAAAGGAACAGGATGTGACAGAGCCCCCCCCCTAGGGGCGGACACCGGACGAACCCAGAGGACCAACAAGGGCGGGAGGGCGGGGGACCAGGAAGGAGGACCAGAAGGACAGACAAAGGTCAGGAGGCACAGACAGGAGGGCCCGGGTCAGGGCCAGGATCCGGCGGGTCCGGGTCTGGATCCGGTTCCGGGAGGCCCGGGTCAGGGTCAGGATCCGGGAGGCCAGGGTCAGGATCAGGATCCGGTGGGACCGGGTCAGGGTCCGGTTCCGGGAGGCCAGGGTCAGGATCAGGATCCGGTGGGCCCGGGTCTGGATCCGGTTCCGGGAGGCCGGGGTCAGGATCAGGATCCGGTGGGCCCGGGTCTGGATCCGGTTCCGGGAGGCCAGGGTCAGGATCAGGATCCGGTGGGCCCGGGTCTGGATCCGGTTCCGGGAGGCCAGGGTCAGGATCAGGATCCGGTGGGCCCGGGTCAGGATCCAGTTCTGGGAGGCCCGGGTCTTGATATGGGTCCAGAATCCCGAGAGACCCTGGAGGACCAGGAGCCCTGGGAGGCTCGGCCGGAGGGGGAGCCGTGGGGGGCTCGGCCGGAGGAGGAGCCCTGGGAGGCTCGGCCGGAGGAGGAGCCCTGGGAGGCTCGGAGGAAGGCAAAGCCCTGGAAGGCGGAGCCGGAGCCGTAGGAGGCTCGGCCGGAGGAGGAGCCCTGGGAGGCTCGGCCGGAGGGGGAGCCCTGGGAGGCTCGGCCGGAGGAGGAGCCCTGGGAGGCTCGGAGGAAGGCGAAGCCCTGGAAGGCGGAGCCGGAGCCGTGGGAGGCCCGGCCGGAGGAGGAGCCCTGGGAGGCTCGGCCGGAGGAGGAGCCCTGGGAGGCTCGGCCGGAGGAGGAGCCCTGGGAGGCTCGGAGGCACCTGGAAGGCGGAGCCGGAGCCGTGGGAGGCTCGGAGGGAGGAGGAGCCCTGGGAGGCTCGGAGGGAGGAGGAGCCCTGAGAGGCTCGGAGGGAGGAGGAGCCCTGGGAGGCTCGGAGGGAGGAGGAGCCCTGGGAGGCTCGGAGGGAGGAGGAGCCCTGGGAGGCTCGGAGGGAGGAGGAGCCCTGGGAGGCTCGGAGGGAGGAGGAGCCCTGGGAGGCTCGGCGGAAGGCGAAGCCCTGGAAGGCGGAGCCGGAGCCGTGGGAGGCTCGGCCGGAGGAGGAGCCCTGGGAGTCCTACGGGCTGCAGGAGCCGGACTGGGAGTCCTACGGGCTTCTGGAGCCGGACTGGGAGTCCTTCGGGCTGCTGGAGCCGGACTGGGAGTCCTTCGGGCTGCTGGAGCCGGACTGGGAGTCCTTCGGGCTGCTGGAGCCGGACTGGGAGTCCTTCGGGCTGCTGGAGCCGGACTGGGAGTCCTTCGGGCTGCTGGAGCCGGACTGGGAGGCACTGGGAGAAAGGGAACCGGTACTGGGTGCGGAACATCCGCCGAGGTCTGTCCCTTGCAGCAGTCCAGCACAGCCATGGATTCTTCTGTATAGAGCCAGAACATCCTCACCACATAGTCGAGATGAGCCCGTAGTGCAGGAGCTGCAGCCAACTCCGGGTCCTCGTAGAAGACAGAGAGCAGCTGCTCTGTGGCTAGCAAGTTCTGGTGGGGACATCCAGAACCGAAGGCGATCCTCTCGATCTCTTCCTCCGCCTCCCAGCGCACCCTCTCAATCAGCTCCTCAGCTGAGTCCAAGGTAATCAGTCCTGGAGACTGGGGGGGCACGAGCGGTGCATCGAGAAGCGGCTGGATCCGAGGCGCCGGTGGTGCTCGTAACCTCTGGGAACGCCGTCGAGGCCGCACCGAGCGCGGCTTATTGGTGGGCGGCATGCGGACCAATCGGGTTCCCCAGAACGGTGAGCACTGGTCATGCTGCTGGTGAGGGAGCTCCATGGTTCCTCCAGAAACTCACCCGCTGGGTCCAAGTGGGTCGGTTCTTCTGTTAAGGTTTAGAGTTTTTGTGGAGGACCCAAGGTGCAGGTTGAGAGGAGGAATGGCAGCAGAGGCAGGTATAAATCCAAAAAATGATGTTTATTTAAATCCAAAATGACGGCAGACGAGGAAGACGACAAAGGACACAGTAAACAGTAGAACCGACAAACACTGACAAGACAGGGAAGCTTAAATAAGGAGGGAGGTGATCACGAAGACGAGGCACAGGTGGGCTGGATGACAAACAAGGAACACCTGTGAAAACAACAAGAGGAGAAAGATTAATACAAAAGACAGGACACCAGAGGGCACCAAAGGAACAGGATGTGACAAGGGGTGGTTCTGATGGGGGGCAGTGTCCCTTTGACAGTGAGCTTGGCCCCCCTGTGTTCCCCCTGCTACGTGCTGAGTTTCAGGCATTAGAGACAAATACTGTTTTATGTTGTCACTGAAATGAGAACCAAGAGATCAAAGTATTTTTGTAAAATAGTTTTATTTTGGAAGTTATTGTGTCCAAATCAACTGTAATTAAATTACTGTTATTATATTGCTGTAATTATACAGTAAAATTAGAAAGACCACGTTCCAGATTCTGACCTGATTATTTCTGGACCACATAGCAAATCCATGACCTGGTCCTCGGTTCAGGGGGATGGGGCGTGAGCACTACCAGGAAGCTCCTGCAGGTTTGCTGTTTGCTCTGTATCCAGCACGCCCCCTCTCGCTGATCAGAACCCACCATGTTTGGTTCGGAACTCGGTCCAGGGGAAGGGGACGTGGCCGGATGTAGAGCAAGTTGCACGGAACCCCTTTGAGTAAAACAATACCTCTAAGATGTGGCCCCTCCCACGCAGCTCCAGGAAGAGATGATGCTGCTGCAAGCACCCCCATCCCCAGACCGAGGACATGCTTATCTGGACTTTTGGCATATTTAGTTCACTACCCGCTGGTCTAGAACATGAACTATGATGTCTTTTGCAAAAAACTCTGATTTATTTACAGTGGAGGAAATGATTATTTGACCGCTTGCTGATTTTGTAAGTGTGTCCAATGACAAAGAAATGAAAAGTCTCAGAACAGTATCATTTTAATGGTAGGTTTATTTTAACAGTGGCAGATAGCACATCAAAAGGAAAATCGAAAAAATAACTTTAAATAAAAGATAGAAACTCATTTGCATTTCATTGAGTGAAATAAGTATTTGAACCCTCTAACAAAAAAATACTTACAATGCCTGTGACTCCATATTTAAATCACTTTATATTAAACAGGTGTAATCTTTGATGCCTCTAGATTAGCGTTGCACCATTATAACTCAAAATACGCTGTAATTATTTCTTAACGAGCAACTCAGAGATCAGAAGAAAGCGCCGCCTTCCAGTTCTGCTGGGTTTCTCCTTATTTGGCAGCCTGACACTTCTGCTGCAGCAGGGGGCAGTGCCGTCGCGTGAAAGAGAAACGAAACTGAAACTAAACACTACACGGTCTATGGTCAATGGCGGCGGCACTGCCTCGCTCCAGGTGTCGTGAACGTGCATGTGGGAGGAGAATTGACCATATAAGCAAGTCCGGATCACTATGACCTCATAGCGGGCTGGAGTGAAAAAAACTGTTTGAAACCTGGGTCTGAAATCTGGAAGAGCTTCTCACTGGCTGGACTAGGAGACAGATGGACGCCGTTTTTTGCTCTTTCTGGCAGGTTTAAGGTGAGAACTCAACGCTGCAACATGATAGATAAGTCAGAAAACATGGAAACCGATGTCATGGGCACTTTAATACTTAGTGGAAAAACCCTTGTTTGCAAGCACAGAGGTCAAACGTTTCTTGTAATTGATGACCAAGTTTGCGCACATGTTAGGAGGAATTTTGGTCCACTCCTCTTTGCAGATCATCTCCAAATCCTTAAGGTTTGGAGGCTGTCTCTGTGCAACTCTGACCTTCAGCTCCTCCATAGGTTTTCTATAGGATTAAGGTCCGGAGACTGACTAGGCCACTCCATGACCTTAATGTGCTTCTTCTTGAGCCACGCCTTTGTTGCCTTTGCTGTATGTTTTGGGTCATTGTCGTGCTGGAACACCCATCCACGACCCATTTTCAGTTTCCTGGCAGAGGGAAGGAGGTTGTCGCTCAGGATTTGACGATACATGGCTCNGTGCTTCTCACACTCGAGAAAATAAAAAGTCAAACGGCGACTCTAAGGCACAAGTTGGCTCTGAAATGGAGCCTGAAGTGGGAGAGAAGAAAGAAAACACAGAGAGTGTCAGTGGAGGTGGGGGGAGTGTGAAAGAGCAGGAGGGGAATGAAGAGAAAAGTCCAGGACGGGTGGAGAATGGACACGGAGAGGAAAGTGCAGAGTTAAAGGAGGAGAGTCAGCAGGTGTTGGATAAAGGAAGTAATGAAAGCATGAACGATGGCGAGGCAGTGAAGGTCACATTAATAGACCAGGATCCGGCACAGGCAGTGAATGGAAATTCCAATAACAACAATAACAATAACCAGGCTTTAGTTGACCTAGAAATCCAAGATCAAGGCTTTAATGAGTTTGAGCCAAACAAAAGCCTTTCACTTTTTGAGACAGATGCCGTTAGAGCAACAGATTCCTCCCAGTCCGATCCCTGTGAAGAGCTGGAATGGATGCCAAGTGAAGTGCTGCATTTGGCACAGAGAGAGGATGCTTTTACGCTAGCAGATGCCAAACGTACCGAAGCCACAGACTGCTTTTCAGACACAAATTTCTTTCCAGAGGGAACGCTCGCTTTAAAGCAAGCAGCCACTGAGCCAGAGATTGGCACATCCAGCTTTCTTGAGGATATTTTCGCCGGCCTGAGCACCGGCAGCTCCGCTCTGCTATCTGATTTCAAATCAGACGCCTTCAGTCAGTCTGCCAGGGGAACGCCGGCGGCGTCCGCGCTAGATGACCTTTTGGATTTCGGTATACAGATGGGAGATGCGAGGGGGAAAGATGAGAGCGGCGATGGCCCCGCTGCAGAACAGAGGGGCGGCGAGTCGGTCTGGACGGAGGATGATGAAGGCCTGACGGTGGAGGAGCAGATCAAGAGGAACAGATGCTACGATAGCGAGGACAGCGATGGCTCTTAAATTCGGCCGATTCAGTTAATAATCAGGCAGCGCTGGCAATATGTAATTTCACATCTGTGTCCATGGAGAGATGAACTGCTCTCAAATGATGCAGTGTTTTGTACTGAGTTTAAAATCCGCTCCTTTTCTTCATTATGTAGCTTTGTTTGATGCTGACTGATTGCACCTGGTGTGCACCTTGTACGTCACATAGCGTCTAAATCAGCTTTCCTTTGTCTGAATAAAGAGTTTTTATCTCCTTTTTCCTCATTTTTATTATTTCTTCTCATTGAAATAAAACCTATATTCATAAACATATCAAAGTTGGAACAGTAACGTCGGGTTACTGTATCCCCTACAGCAGTGGTGCCTTAGAGTGTATTACAGACTGAGTTGGTCCCCATAATACATGTGTTCATAAGACAGAATGAAAAATAATCTTTTATGCTTAATTTTTCCAGGTTTGATTGCTTTGATGGATATGAAGTAGGTTAGTGTGTTGCCCAAGGACACAATGACAAGTTGAGTGGGGATTCGATCCTGCAATCCTCCAGTTGCCAGACCAGCGCTGCCCTTACCGATACATAACACAATATTAAGACTTTTCTTTAAATTCAGTGAAACGTTTACATAATCACCACACATAAAGTACTTTATTTGGACATTTAAATGAGAGATTCCAAAATGATTCATTCACACGTTTCCATTCTCTCCCTGTATTTAGCGCTTGACCTAAACAGGCCTTGCTTTATTATTTATTATTAACTGAATGCATTTTGTTGTAGATTCAGTCGACCATGTTTCGACAAACTTACTAAAAGGTTTTTATATTGTCCTTTGCTGCGTTTCCTGGTGTTAAAAGGGTCATTTACCTGCAGCGCACCTCTTTACCTCAGCTCACAGTGATGTCCCGCCCCCTGACTGTCTATCAAGCAAGGAATACAATACTCCTAAAAACATGTTGTAATACAAAGTACCGGTAATAATGAATAGAGCACAACAGAAAACAGTTTAATCTTTGTCATCTGATCTTTTTTTTTTTTCATAGTGCACAATCAAATAATACCTAACTCTAACATTTAAACAGCATAATAAATCAGGAGAAACTTTTTTTATTTATTTATTGCTTGTTTTTTTTCTTGAAGCTGCAAGTTTTTTTTTGTTTTGTTTTCATTTGAACATTTTACAGACCAGGAAGGGATGTACCAATGGTTCTAACCTGTATTTTAATGAAGTGATTCCTAAAGTTGGGGATGGGACCTAAAAGTTTAGGATCAACCACTTTAAAGGATCAGTGTGTTATAAATGCTGACATCTAGTGGCCAAGCTGGGTATAGATTACTACTCAGGTGCCTTTATTCTATCAGGAAACTTCTGTCTCAAAGAGAAATCAGTCATAGATAGATAGATAGATAGATAGATAGATAGATAGATAGATAGATAGATAGATAGATAGATAGATAGATAGAATCTGTTGGAAAATAATAATCAAATTATTATATTATTAATTATGTTTTTAACTTGTAATTATTTAATAAAACAAACAATAGTAAAAATAATAAAATTGGCTTTTGCGACCTGTAGTACTTAGATCCCCCTCCATGAAACATGTATATGATTTGATAAAGTAGGTTTTTGAGGAATGATTCAATCCTGTTAAAAAGGAAGAGTTCATAGAAATAGATACATTTTACAAACCGGTTCTCAACATAGACATTTGTCCACATTATTTTTACTTTTGACTCTTTAATGTCTGTTAAAAAATAATTGAAGTGATTAAAATATATATTATTGTAAAATTATTATATAGTACCAGCACCATATAATTGAAAATTTGTATAGAATATAAAAGCATAATATTAATAATTATGAATAGTTGCAACATGTAGTACTTAGACATTCCACCAGAGGGCAGAGAGCATGTATATGAGTCAATAAAGCCCTGGTTTCTTTGAAGAAAATACTAATCCTGTTAAAGAGTTTGAGCAATTAGTACTAGATAGATGTGTCAAATGTAAACTTTTCACATTCTGGTTGAACTTACTAGTTCAAAAACACAACCTGATCAAACTAATTGAATATAAAGTTTAAAGCCTAACAAGGAATTTAGCATACATGAACAAAACAAAGGTTTAATTGACTTTTATAATTTTCTTTAGATTCCTGTCAGCTCTGATTGGTTAGTCTTGATAACTCAGGTCTTTTTGATAGGATTGATTTTCCTCTGACCTGCTGTAGAACCTATTTCCAGTTAAGTGGTTTTTGTCGCTCCTTACAGATTTTCCACTCCCTTCTCAGCTCCAGCTTGAACACGTGGAGTAATCGACTGCAAAGAGAACGTACGCCTGCGTTAATTACAGCAGCCAAAGGGTGTCATGAAAGTGATGACTTCACAATCTCTGTGTGAGTCATGCAGATCCCTTCTCTGCTGCTTCAACGCTTTCTTTCCTCATCAGCTGATTGGCGTCTTTTACATTTAATCCAGCAGTGACTTCAATATGACATCTGTGCAGAACCACATACTAGAAGTCAAGATTTATGATAAAATAATGCAAATGTGTCTCCAAACAATGCTCACGCTTTGTTAGGTCTGTGTTCGGCTAGGAGCTGAAGTTCTCTGTGGGGGAGTGGAGATAGGAAGAAGTGATCCCAGCTGACCTCCAGCCTGCTGCTCACTGCTGCCTGCCAGCAGCTTCAGGCTAGCAGCTACTAAAATAACACCTAAATCTAAAAGCAAGGTTTGTGTTGCACCAACTCTACAACTCAAAAACATCCTCCGTATACGACAGCGGACATGAGAGAAGTCACTGGTAGTGGCCATTCAGCAGCATGTGAGAAACCAACCAGTCCGTTGTTGTTCCGGAACAAAAAGTCTCTACAGGTTTCTTTACTTCAAGTAGAGAAATGTGCCACAATCACACCGAAGTAGCTTAGAAGAACTGTTTTTAAAAGATTTTTAAAAATTCAAATAAAATTATGTCTGAAAAATCCCTTCATGGATCAAACCCTAACAAAAAAAAAAACATGACCACATGTTCCAAATTCACACCTTAAACACCTGTTTTACAAGTTATAACAACATGTTTTCTCACATGTGAAGTTCATATGATTAGACTTTGCAGAATATCTTCTGACATTATCTTACAAAAAACTGGTTGAAGTGGCTGACATGGACGATTGATTCCGGTCAGAGAATCGGAAACTGGGGGTCTTCACAAGCCAATTTATTATCCATTCAAACAAGTAATCCATCCATTACAATGGGCATCAACAGGTGTAACTGATCTGTTTGGTGTANCCTCCATAGGTTTTCTATAGGATTAAGGTCCGGAGACTGACTAGGCCACTCCATGACCTTAATGTGCTTCTTCTTGAGCCACGCCTTTGTTGCCTTTGCTGTATGTTTTGGGTCATTGTCGTGCTGGAACACCCATCCACGACCCATTTTCAGTTTCCTGGCAGAGGGAAGGAGGTTGTCGCTCAGGATTTGACGATACATGGCTCCGTCCATTTTCCCGTTAATGCGGTGAAGTTGTCCTGTGCCCTTAGCAGAAAAACACCCCCAAAGCAAAATGTTTCCACCTCCATGCTTGACGGTGGGGACGGTGTTTTGGGGGTCATAGGCAGCATTTTTCTTCCTCCAAACACAGCGAGTTGAGTTAATGCCAAAGAGCTCAATGTTGGTCTCATCAGACCACAGCACCTTCTCCCAGTCACTCTCTGAATCATTCAGGTTTTCATTGGCAAACTTCAGACTGGCCTGCACATGTGCCTTCTTAAGCAGGGGGACCTTGTGAGCTCTGCAGGATTTTAATCCATTGCGGTGTAATGTGTTTCCAATGGTTTTCTTGGTGACTGTGGTCCCAGCTAATTTGAGGTCATTAACTAACTCCTCCCGTGTAGTTCTAGGATGATTTCTCACCTTTCTCAGAATCATTGACACCCCACGAGGTGAGATCTTGCGTGGAGCCCCAGACCGAGGTCGATTGATGGTCATTTTGTGCTCCTTCCATTTTCGAACAATTGCAGCAACAGTTGTCACCTTCTCTCCCAGCTTCTTGCTAATGGTTTTGTAGCCCATTCCAGCCTTGTGCAGGTCTACAATTTTGTCTCTGACATCCTTGGACAGCTCTTTGGTCTTTCCCATGTTGGAGAGTTTGGAGTCTGCTTGATTGATTAATTCTGTGGACAGGTGTCCTTTATACAGGTGACTAGTTAAGACAGGTGTCTTTAATGAGGGTGACTAATTGAGTAGAAGTGTCTAACCACTCTGTGGGAGCCAGAACTGTTCATGGTTGGTAGGGGTTCAAATACTTATTTCACTCAGTGAAATGCAAATGAGTTTCTATCTTTTATTTAAAGTTATTTTTTCGATTTTCCTTTTGATGTGCTATCTGCCACTGTTAAAATAAACCTACCATTAAAATGATACTGTTCTGAGACTTTTCATTTCTTTGTCATTGGACAAACTTACAAAATCAGCAAGGGGTCAAATAATTATTTCCTCTACTGTATATTTTTGTGGTATTTTATCACTTCTAATATGCTGCAGTTACCATCTCTGGAAGTTTTGTTAGTTGTTGTCATTAGTTCCTTCTGACACAAGATCTATGCTAATGCATAAAAAGTGGAAGTTAGATGTAAATCTTTTGACTTAGTCTATAAAATATTGAAGATGTACAGCTCAAAATTGGCTAGGGATGGAAACTTTGTTGATCAACTCCATGAAACATGGCAGTAGATGAAAAGCGAGCTCAGAAAATGTATTTTCCGGAGAATAAATCCAGACTTAATAAAAACCTTTGGCTCGTGATAAATCTAGCCGTTTTTCAGGTGAGCTGTGGACAAAGCTGATAAGGAATTGAAATTTCCCAGTGGACCTGAACAATTTACCTCATTCTTCCTCCCCAAAAAATTCAGGAAATCTTGAGTAATTGACTTTGACATTCAGCTGAGTGATCAGTATCAAAGTAATTATCTGATAGCTGAGGATATCTATCTGTAGCTGACATTACACAGGCCGGTTAATGAGTTTAAAAGAGCACGGGGAGGCTCCGAACAGCAGGTGCACTGAAATATCACAGGCAGTTTTTTGGCTGTATTTATTATCCACGAAAAGCGGTGAAAAATCCACATAAAAGACTCAGAGGGGATTTATATCGACGGCAGCTCACCACATCCCGGAAAAAACACAGCTCACTGCTAAGAGCTTTGGGTCAGACTTGGTTCAATATACAATAATAGCTAGTTTGTTCTTGTGCTTGAGCTTGTATTATATTACACACTCACATAATTATAGACTTAAATCCCCTGAATATGACCTAGGCATGCAGAGCGCCAGCTGATGTCAGTTCTACGGGTCGGTTTCTATTTAGGGGAGCTGGAAGCGGAGCCAGAGGACCAGTCACTTTAGAGTCGTCATGTAAAAATAGTTGTGCCTGGTGATGTTGGAGTTGCTCAATGGACATTTAAAGAGAAGGCAGCCTGATGAAAGAGACTGAAATGTGATTCATATTCAGCGAGCATAGGGCCATATTGTGAATGTAGAGTCCTGAAAGCGGGGCAGGCGGATGGTAATGAAGATGAAGATAGATGGGGAGCCGTAGACGTTCAGGGCGATAGAGTGGGGACGGTGGGAGGGTAAAAAAAATCACAGTGAAAAACGAGTTGCATGTTCCAGTAGGTGAGGTGGGTCAGCGCTCTGATTAGCAAATGATATTCATGTTTCAATAATGATTAGCTCCATCAGATCCCACATTAGGGCCGACACCAAGGCTTTTTTTTCTTCTTCTCTGGAGGCTTCAGCAGTCGTTCCAGGGCTAACTGTGATTGGCCACGAGGAATACAGTATGAAAAATATATACAAGAAAGTGAGGGAGTTTCAACCATTTTAGCAGAAGAGATGTTTTATAAAAAATTCACAAGATTCAAGCTGTGCGTTTCTGCTATGTGTAGAGTTGTTTCACATTTACAAACTGTCAAAGTTAGCTGAGGAAATACTGGATCTCCCTACAGGAATTAAAAAGACAGCATACTGTAGATTATTTTCTACAAAAATCAAAATTACTTCCATTAAAATAATATATGTTTATTGTTCAGCAGGTAAAATTAACAAATTCACCCCAAAACAATTCTTGTAATTTTAAATGTGAATAAATTTACATTTTTTGTGGCCTACAAGGACTTTTAAAGGTGCTCTAGGTAATTTGAAATACAAAAACTTTTTTTCATGCCTCTTAACAACGTTCTAACAGTATACCTATAAATATATTGTAGCAATAAAAAAATATTTGGACATTCTATACTCTATGCACTTTTGGCTTGTTTCTAGCCCCCCTAGTGTCCATTTTAAAGCACTGTCATAAAAAGCGTTAGCATTGTCTTTGCTCAGAAACACCTCAATCTAACTGTTGAAATGTCTACTCAGTCTTCACTGCTTTCTACTGGATCAGCTGTGTTCAAGCAGGGAGAGATTTTTAAAAATCAGGAATCATGAGCTAAAAACACTCCGGAGCTAGCATAACAGCTAGCCACATTGGGTTAGCCTAACCCTCATGAAATACGTGACTTTGTGAGACTTCAGGGCACCGGACCAGAGACTCAGAAGTTGCAAATGTGTATTCTGGACACAAGCAGCAGATGGGACTGAGTAACTTTTCATTAACCCTGTAAAGCAGGGGGGTCAAACTCCTCTTCACCGAGGGCCACATCAGCATAATGGCTGGCCTCAAAGGGCCAGATAACTTAAAAATGTAACCAAATTAAATGTAAAATAAATGTAACAACTCCTTAACGTTACATACCTCTGAATTTATTACTTATAGAAGATAAAACATTACAAATGCATGAAAACTAGGTCTGCTTGTTGCTCTGTTAGAACATAAATCCTTTTGATTTGTCAGGTTATGAAACCCACTTAACTCCATCAATCAAAGATCAAACTATTCAAGTGAATGAAAAATACATCAAAGTTATAATAACTTTCATCAAAACATGTGTTATAGTTAAAAGGGACGGGCGCCAAAGTCGCAATATTGCGACAAGCGTCATTGCTGAGTTTAACGAGCTGCAGCTGCTGACATGAGCCCTTTTTTAGTTTCTACTTTACATCAGAAGTTCGTGGACACCTGTAACTTCATACTGAGCAACATTTTTGAGTGTGTTTGTATTGAAAGTTTTGGAGAAAATGGAGTTAAAAACCTCCTTCTGTCAGAGCAGACGGGAGGGGAGTGGTTAGAGCAGCAGCGCCGCTCAGAGCGACTTTCAGAGCGAGGGGGAGAAAACTTACTATGAGAAGTCTGTTCACTGGTCACCAAGCAGGTAATGGCTGACTGATCAGACTCTGAAGAGGAAAATCCAGCCTCTGATGACGATGATCAGTCGTCCAGGGAGAGTGCAGCTGTGTCTGCAGGCAGCGCGACCCGGTTCGCCATGACGACCCAAAAGCAGCTCGTCGGTCCGGTTCAGTTCAGCTCTTGAAGCCGTGTTAATGCTATCACATTAGCAGTGTGGAAAACGCTGCCCTGTAGTGGCTGTAAGCCGTCACGTCGCGGGTAACACAATTGACATGCATTGTGGGAAATGTAGTTTTTGGTCAAAGTTAATTTATTTTTGAATACTCAGAACTTTTAAGCTCTCGCGGGCCACATTAAATGACGTGGCGGGCCACATTTGGCCCACGGGCCTTGTGTTTGACACATATGCTGTAAAGGGTCATATTAGCACATACTGGCTCAAGGAAAAGATTTAAAAAGATGAAAAAGTTACATAGTGTGTCTTTAAATATAACATTGACCCACAGTTTATAGCTCTATCTCTATAAAATTGTTGCAGTAAGCTCATTTGTTTGCTATCATCAGCTCAAGGACAATCTAAATACTCAAATTAAGCACATTCACTGAAAACATGGAATATATTTTCTTTAAAATAGGTACCGGTATTTTAAATGGGGTTTATTTGCCTTAAAAAGTGACGTAAGTGAAGAGCAATAGTACCCATTAAGTCAAAACGTTATTCCTAACAAAGCATTTCTCAGTATTTTACAAACTTTTTTATTATAATAAAATGACTGAACTAGCTCTGAAAATGAAGCTGTCAAGAAACAGTGAAAACGTGCCATATTTTCTCAGGAAGATAGAGAAACAGAAGCAAAGTTAAGCACAAATGCCTCGATTTTATACTTTAGTGCGGTGCTTGGGTAGAAATAATTGGTTATGTTCCACCACTGCAGCATGTCAGCTTGTTTATGAAAAATTTCCCTCAAGGTTATGTTAAAGGACTTTTTTTTTTTAATGTTTTTTTTTTTTTCTGGGAAAGCATACCCTTTATTTTCAGCTCCATAATTATACGTTTGATAGGTTGTTTCAGCCATACCGCAGATATTTAGTCACCGCTTTTTAGTTTTGTTTATTCAACGTTTTGCTCACAAAAAGATCCATTTGGAAGAAAAAGAGCCTGTTCATTTTTCAGTCGGCACACGTGGGGAGTTTCTGCAGTCAAGCTTTGAATTCCAAAGCCCCTGGATGTCTGTCAGGCTTTAAATTATTAGCTCCGAACAAGACCTGAATCAAATTTGTCATTTGCAAATGGACCCAGTTGAGCTGAGTAAATACCTCATCGTCCCTTTCAGAGCTTCGGCGTTCCTGAGCAAGGCACCTGCAGTGCTGAATGTGGCACAGATGAATTACTGTATGTGAAGTTGGTTCAGCTGTTTGATTTGGTCTTGAAGGACTTTTTCTGTCCGGTATGTTCTAATGATAGTCTCGTTAGCCCTGAGGCAATTCTCTGTTCCTGTTTACTTCTCCGTTCCACGTGTCATTTCCTCCCTGATGGTGGGGCATCGTAATATAGTTTTACAGCCTTTTTCATCAGGATATTTTGCCTACCTAAGCATATTCACTGATTGTAGAGGAAGTTGTAGTGAAACCAGTTCTGTATCTGTTAGAGATAATGTACAGAATTAATGTAAGACACTAAACCAGCGTAGTGGAAGACCAGATTACTGTCAACTGGGTGGTTGTTGGTTCAATTCCCTGCTTTCCCAACCACATCGCTGGTTAACACAAATCAGCTGATCACAAAGCACATCAATGCGTTTAGGCATCTAGACGTGGTGAAGATGACTCGCTAAAGTTCACACTGAGGTTTAAGAGATTCTGTGATATGGGTGTCGATACCACAAGGCTGGTCTGAGTGTTTCAGAAATTGCTGATCTACTGGGATTCTCCCCCATCATCTTTATTGTTCACAGAGAACAGTCTGAAAAAGAGGTAATGTCCAGCGAGCAGCCATCGTTGATGTCAGAGGAGAAGGGATGGGACTGGTTGGAGATGAGCAAAGCAACAGTAGCTCAACCAAGGTCCCTCTTTAGGTTCCTTAGTACCAACTGATCCTGCTTTAAAGGTCCCATAACATTCACTTTCCATAGATCTTTTAACAGTCATATCAGTCCCAAAGACTGTGTCTGAGACCCAAGAGTGTTAAAATATTTTCACTGTTTTCACTTCCTGATTCTCATTTTTGGCAAATGTGTTGCGCGGAGAGGAGAGATGAACGGGGGTGGAAATTGAAAACCATTTCTGACTTAGAACCAGTTCCAGCAGATTAATTCCATCTGAATTGTACACCTCAAACTTGATCAATTCTTAACAATTCTTGTTTCCGGGTTTCCCAAAATTTTGTGTCACGAACGAAACCGACATTGGGTCCGCACACGAACTCCTGCAGCGTCGCACAAGTCGAACTCACAACAAATGCCAGATCCCCCACTACTAAAGGGGGAAAGGCGTTGCAGCAGTTTGGGTCCAGATGCAGTGCCGGTTCCAACTGGACCTCTGAGCGGATTGTTGGATAGGCATTGCTCTGTCGGACCAGTGAGAGCTCCATAGAAATCTGTCCCCTCCTGGGGTGAATGATTAATGACTTGGGGGGGTCTGTTTTTTTTTTTTTTTTTGCCACTTAAAGTACTCAGGAATCATCAATCATGAATTGATGGGCAGAATCAACAATGGCATTGATATTGACAAAAACGTATTAATTCACACCCCTAGACGAGACTAAGATCTTTCCATTTAAAAGGAAAGTTTAGCTTTAGGGGTGGAAGAATGGAAGAACCACAGCTGCACTTAATAAGGGTCAATTTGACCAATCCAGAGCTTTTACATGTTATTGAGATGTAAAAGAAATGATTCAAAGTGGATAGAAAGTGCATAAAATGGGACCTTTAAAATCCACAGCCTACCTGAGTATCGTTGCTGACCATTTCTATTCTTTTATAACACAGTGGACCATCTTCTGATGGAAACGTCCAACATCACCATGTCACAAAGATCAGATCTTCTCTAACTGGTTTCTTGAACATGACCGTAAAGCCTTGTTTCCACTGCAGGGCTCGGTACGGTTTGGTCGGATCGCTATTTTGTCTGTTTCCATTGTAAAACCAGTCTATACAACCAAACCGGACCGCTCCGATCATGGTCCATGAGCGGTCCTCCTCAGCTGTGGATCCATAGGAGAATGGAGCGGTACGGTTAGGGAGGAGCTGTGGCATTAAAACAACACAGTCCACTGATCACTGCTTGTGAATAGCACCTGGAGTGCCGTTATTTTATTACTTTATGTAACGCCGGCAAAGACGTTACTATCTCTGAATTCTGACATCTGGTTCATCACAACAATAACTCATCTTTTGTCCCAATAACTTGGATTAAAATGACTCTTTTATTATGTTGTAACCTGAATCAACATTCCTTCCAGGACCCGGTCGTGTCGGAAGAATGAGAAGATTTCCTTTAATTAATAATTAAACTTAAGGACTCCTTGATGTCTCATTCTAAAAAGACACTACCTCTAATCCACTGTCCAGAAATGTCTTAATGTGATTAATTCATTTTCTTCCAGTATTAATGAATGTTGATGTTGCATCAGTATTATTTCATGTTTCTACTTTTGCTAAAAAGGTTAAAGCATATTAATAATCCATCTAACTTCCTGGGTTTCCTTAATGACGAGAACCACGTGACTTGGTAACTCTTTCCCCATTGGGCCACGCGTCCAAACTTTCCACGGTCAGACTTCCTGCCTGGAAGCTACCGAGAGTTCTAGAGTTCTCGTTCAACCTTCAACGAGAGAACACGGCCTCCGTTTTTCTCCGTTACACGGTAGGCTTTGATGCCGACTGAAACGTTTGGGTCTTAGCCCCAAGCAGTCGAGGACAATTTCCCCGGCTAGAAGCCAGACACCATCCGTCTGCTTCTATTCACCAGCCATGGGGAAAGCCTGTTAGCCTCTGCACCAGCCGATCATGGAGCCGCTGACGCCGACTCGTTCAGACACCTCCGTACCTCGAGTGACTTCACGTCCACCGGGGCTAACCCGAGGCTCGTCAGACCAACGATCTCACCGACGAGCCTCCACCTCCTACGCCGAGGCGATCTGGAGCGGTCTCAGCAGGTATCAACTCCGATCTGGGTAAACTGAGGCTCTTGATAAATAACACTCCTGTCAACTTAGCTCAGTTCCCCTCATAACTAGCTCCGACTCCCTAGAGATATAAATATCTCACGGGCTCTCGTCATTAACTCTCAGCTTAATAACATCAGAAGAATCTCTTAAGATGCACCATCTACCTCATATCTGTCTGTTCGTTCAATCTGTTTCTTTAATAAAATAACTGTAGTCTAAGTTTGCTTCTGGGTTATAACTTCCAAATATAACGTACGTAGGTCTTCGCTTTGAACCAGAAAGAATCTAGATACCCTGCATAACCATTAGGTTAGTGAAGGTAGCTAACAGTGATTAGCCGTAAAACCGACAAAACTAAGCTAATAACCTTGCAGAAGTGTGTCCGTATTATAACAATAAAATCAGGTTATATTACGCTACATTTATTACTATAGTAAGTTATTTTATTGCAATCCGTCCTGTAACGCTGTACCCGGCCGGTCCAGCCGCGGACCGTGAAGGATTCACTAATCCAGACCTGCCTCCTTGGGTCTGTCGGCAGAGATCCGACCATTCTTGTACACTGAAGTGATAAAATGCCAGCGAGTAGCACCAGGTTTGATCACTGTCAGAGCTCCAAACATTCAGCGATCTGCTGCATTCAGGACGAGCTAGATGGATCGGTAAAAACTGAAAGAGTTTATAAAGAAGTTTCACAGGATGCAGCTGAAGGATTCGAGCGGACGGTGGAACAATGTCAGGCCAAGCTGGAGAAATTAAAAGCCCCATATAAGGACAGCGCTGGTATGACTCGACAATACGCATTTACGTTTAACCCCGCCTGCTGAGTGAGGGTTTGACTGCCAATGGAAACGCTCTCCTGAAATTGCGGACCCGTACCGGACTACGAGGACTCGCCCAAACCGTACCGAACCCTGCCATGGAAACGACAGCCAACAGCCTCCAATGGCACCAGATCTCCATCCAGTCCAGAACCTTTGGGATGTGGTGGAATGGGAGAATGAGGGCGTCATATCAATATAGAACCTCAGGAATGTTTCCAACACCTTGTTGGATCCATGATGAGGAGAATTAAGGCAGTTCTGTAGGCAAAAAGAGCTTTGTATTAGCAAGGTGCACCAAATACAGAGACTAGTAAGTGTACAGCAATGTCAGCAATGAGTATCGCAGCACTCAGTTCACATGAAACTGAAAAGCAGTTTAGTTCCCTGGAGCTGTTTTGCGTATGTAAATCTTTGTAAATGTTAGTAACTGAGAGTCAGGAATCAGTGGAACCATTACATCTATGAATAGACTGTGACCAAATGAGATAAGCTAACAAGCTACAGTAATGAGCTCTCTTGACCGTGTAATTTACAGAGATTTGTTTTTAATCTTCAGTTCCTATTAAATTAATGGTTCGCAGTCATTGAAAAGACGAAAAAGAAAACAGAGATTTCCAGGGGATACGAACGTTGGTGAATTCCTCGCTGGATAAGGATGCACGCTTTAATTTGACGGAACTACTTTAATTTGACAACCCTTCAAAATTGTAGCCACTCGGATTCAAAGTATACTTAAAAGTCTCTTTCGCCACGAGCTTCAAAATAATGAAAGCTAAACAACACGCTGCACATCACACAGGGGAGGGGAACGTTGACAGGACAGAACCACAAATACAGCCAAAGGAAAACTCCTGATGAAATGTTGCGTCATGGATGTAGTGAAACCAGCGGGGGATGGGATGAAAACACATCAGCCACCTTTAATGTGTCAAAACTGCCAGAGTAAAGTAAATGAGGCAGAAGCTGCCATGACCAGAGCAGCAGTACACACAAATATGCTCTTTGCTCAAATATCAACTCACAGGGGAGTTCTAATAGGAAAACATCCTGGTAGCAGTCTGCTCCGGTTCTCTATGAGTCATTTAACCTGCTTTGTTTCTCGCTCGTCTGCGCGTCCTTATTTTTTGCAGCTTCATTTCCTCTGCCAGTCTCTGGGAATGCGTCTGTTCTGCTGATGTCTGCTGCTTGGCTTTTTGCTGTCACCATGTCTGCCTGTTTTGGTCTTTTGGTTAATCCATTCAGTCCCCGCTGGCTTTGGTAGAAAACTCAAATGACTTATTAAAACCAGACTTGTTTTTTTGTTGCAAAGCCATCTATCCATTTGCTTTCCCGTTCATCCTTCCCTCTTTTTTTCTCACTCTCTTTCCCCCCCAATCTGTTTCTGGACCGCGTCTCTTTTGTGGCCATGTTTGCCTGAGAGTGCCTGAAATATTGATGTGGGCAGATCACGGCGCGTCTCAGTTTAGTTATAATGAGAGCAGTCGATGGAGGGGTGAAGATAAAATAAATTGTTTTCATACATCTTTCTGATTGTGTAAGGGAATACTTAGCCCATCCAAACACACACTAAAAGGATCTGGTTGCAAAGACGAGACGCGGTGAGGGAGGGGATGGATGGTTGCAATGACCTTCCAATAAACAAGTTGCATAACAATCTGCATTGTTCATTTACATAGAAGGAGTAGAAGACTGAAGAGTGTGGCCTGAAGAGTCAAATGCAGAGATACTTTGTTCTACTTTTTCATGGATTTTGTCATTTTAAGTTCCCAACAAACAGTAGTTTCTAAAAAGTATTTTTCCATGGACAGAGTAAAATTGTTGAGACTACTGAGTTAAAGAAAAACCCACAATGATCATGGAAACTACTTGGAGCTGACAAAAACAATGACTAAAATATTATTGTTGTCCAGCATTCCTCAAATTGTGGGGGCCATCTCCCCCCCCCCCCCC
>SSNR01000134.1:1148065-1160761 GCA_006937965.1 Callopanchax toddi
TTTGTTAGAATCCTGTATTGCAGCCTTTGTGTATTGATGTGGGGTGATGTTGAAGACTACTATGTTTAAAAAGCAATGTAAGTTGACCTTCAGCTGTGTACTTTTATCAAACCATGCATTTACTCCTGCTTATCCAGGGCTGGCTCATGGAGGAAACACTTTCCTGCTTCTCCTGGGTGATCCCAGGGCCTTCCAAGCCCCTCTGACCTGGGAGCACACTGGATACTTGGGATTATCTTATCTGACCCTTTTGAAGGAGCAGTGGCTCAGATAAAGGGCTCCTCAACTTATCTGTAAGGCTGAGTCTGGACATCCTATGGAGGAAGCTCATTGCATCCACTTATGTACAGGATATTGTTCTTTCAATCATGATCCAAATCTCTAGACCATAGGTGAGGGTTGGAATGTTGATGGAGCAGTAAATCCAGAGCTCTGCCTTTAGGCTGAGCTGCTTCTTCACCACAACCTAACCACTGGTGCATCTCTCACGAGCAAAACTTCAAGAGACTTGAACTCCTCTGCTTGAAACAGGCTCTCTGTCAACCTGAAGGGAGCCTTCAATCCATTCCTGGTCAAGAACCATGGTCTCAGATTTGGAGGAGCTTCCTCTCCTTCAATGTCAGGAAATATAACAAGAAAGTGTGGATACTGTAGGGAACAGGAGTTGTTACAGATGCTAATAAGAATGTCCAATCACAAAGTAGCTGTATAATTAGGGGTGCACATAACTGGTTCGCCAGTATGCATGCACACCAGATTTCATCTGTACCAGAACCTACTGCCCAAACGTGCCTTTGCAGTTTGGCACTTTTGCAATCCTGATGGTGCAGCCCACGATCTGACGAGCTTCACATCCTGTTGCCGTGCAGCAAATGAGTTTTCACATGGCCTCTGAAGCGAGAACATGCACAGGACTTCCGACACACGTGGGTAGCACACACATTTAGCACCGGTGACACGTGTGTGCAGCACCAGCGACAGCTTATCACTCCCTGAACCCACGGAGATGTGCGTACCAGACACCAGCGCCAGATTCTCCCTTGAGTACCTCGATGGAAAAATTGTGTGCACCCCTGAAGGCCTCTTAAACACAGGGGTACGACCCTGCTATGCACTCCACCTTAATCCTTTTAGAATGTGTATAGATAGCAGCAAGTTTGACTTAAATTGCATGACACTCCTTTGCTCTCATCTAGTGATAATAATTAGTTTTTTTCTTCTATTTTCCATTCCCCAAAAGATTTCCCTTGTCCTTCCCATGTTTTATAAATCAGCAGCAAGTTCACACATAAATCCTACCATGTATGCCAATAATTACACTATGCCTCAGGCCCCACATTGGAACAGCTTCTTAAAACACAGTGAAACAATCTTGCTATGCTAACACAATGCTAGCAAAACAGGGTTGAGGCCAAGGCTTGAGGCCAGTGCGGTCAGTGTACTTTCAAACTCTGAATGACCATGACCAAGGTTTTAGACCCCACAATGAGAACATGTCGTCACCATCAAGTTTTTATGTTGTAGTGGGTTTGTCATCCAGTGTGAAGGCACTTTAAAGGAGTCAGCGTAGAAAGGAGGTTGGGGTTGATGAACCAGAGGTCAGACTGGAATAAAAGACTAGTTTTAACCATGAATTGGGTTTTGTGACCATAACAATGCAGATCATCCTTTTAACCTTTTTAAAAACCCATATGAGTAACTGTAGCTCACGATCCTGTCACCGTGAACTGAAACCTGTGAACTGTAGTGTAACATCTGCATCAGTGTCTGTACTAGGAATACATTTGGCATTGACAGATATCTGAATCCTGATGTCTGATCACATTATCATGGTGGGAAGGTTGCATAATAATCGACTTGACATTTCATGCACCGTCTCTGCCAGTCAAACCCATTTAGTGACATGATACAACCCCTGGCTCAAATATAGTAATATAGATAGTAAAAATGAAACATAAACTTGGGGTAAAAGTGATGAAATAGAGTTTACAGCCAGTACTTTTTCTGGCAGAAATGTTTAATTATTCCTGTTAGATGTGCTAAAGCTAGCTGCTTTTGCAATGTCTTAAATGTATTTTTTACATAAATAACCGTAATGCAAAATTCACAGCAATGTTAAAGTTTCTAATACAGTGTTGTTGTAAATTACAGTGACATGTTTGAGTTGTTTAAAAATGGCAGCGATCCACTTTGGTCACTATGATAGCCATTAGCTTGTGATTGTGTTAGCTCAACAATCTGTTAGCTTGATATAGGTTTACAAATTAAAGAGATTCAGTTATTTTAATCAAAAATACTTTAAAATGGAATCATTCAAAGAGCTTTATACAACAGATAAGACTCAACAGGACCCCAACTCAACAGATCTGAGTGTTTTATTATTTTACAAAAGCTAAATTTGACCTAGCTGCACAGATACAGATAGATTACATCAATTATGGTATTTTTTTGTTAACATTCCTGTTTACATTATGTGAAAATGGCAGCTGTGAAGCCTTTCTGTGGTGAATTTGCAGTTTCAAAGTTCATTTTCTTCAGGCTTGTTAAAGCTCCAGCCGAGCAGCAGAGGACATTAAAGACATTATGAAACAGCTTTTTATTGGCTAATTAGGAATTCTCATGACTTTGTGAAGTGACCCTTTCTGTATAAAATGGCTTTAATTCTCACAGACTTCTTGGTTTCCTCACGTATCCTCTTCTTTTAGCTCAGAATTATACTAATCACCTAATTATATTAGACGATTTTATGGGTGTGCTATCTCAGACTTAACAATATAAAAATTAGCAGACATAAAGTACACCTTACCCAGCCCTTTGTTATGGAAAAATTGACAAGACTCAATTTCTTCTGTGAATTTTCTATATAATTTTAATTTTCTGGTTTCTTTTTGGGAGAGTATTTCATCCTGATTGCTCTCTTGAAGGGAAACCTTACCTGTTGTAGCTAGCAACCCTAAACTTAATCATCAGTGGTGACATTATTTACAATCAGGCGTTTGTAATAACTGCCTCTATTTTTAAACCACTATTCTTTACACAACTGTTTGAATTTAGCTACACTGGACGATGGCAGAGCTGGAGGTGAC
Source organism: Callopanchax toddi (assembly GCA_006937965.1). Lineage (NCBI taxonomy): Eukaryota > Metazoa > Chordata > Actinopteri > Cyprinodontiformes > Nothobranchiidae > Callopanchax > Callopanchax toddi. The sequence goes on from SSNR01000134.1 coordinate 1,151,152, forward strand.
AACCCATGCTGCTTCTGCTCAATGCCCTTGTGATGTCAGATGTCTTTGTTGGCCTACAGCCTTTGGAGCCAGTCTTGAGTTGTACTTTGTTTATACGTATATTTACTGTGACTTACAACAATTAACCCAATCGGCATGTTTTGATCTGTGGGGGGAAACCCGAGTACCCAGAGGAAACCCACACATGGGGAGAACATGCAACCACACAATAAGTATTAGGATCTATATCAACCTGACCCTCTGGGCTCACCACTTAGGGGGGGCTGTCTTGGTCCGTCTTTCTGAGACATTTGAGGTTTTGTGGTGTTGGGATGGGTCATTGGGTGCTGGGGTTGCATGGCCCTAGGTTAGTCCTAGATCAGGTGTGGTGAGTGTGCACCAGGCTTGGAGGCTCCTGGCTGTGTGTCCCTCTTGCTGGCTGGGGGTTGGTGTTCCTCTACTCTCTTGCTGGATCTCTTCTTAAGCGGGCTTACGGCCTTCTGGCCTTAATGATTGCTGCTCATCTTCTTCAAGCTTCCGGAATCCTTGGCACACATGGCCTCATCACTCTGGCTCTAGCAGGGCTAGGGTGGTGGTGTTGCACACACACAAACACACACATTCACAAACACTTAGAAGATGTAGACACAAGCACTTTTATGCACACTCATCTGCACTGACATATACAGTACATGCAAAAAGGCTCATACACATGAAAAACCACAGACACAGACACACATTCATGAAGTTGTTTACACAACTCCTTTAGAACAGAAGGAAGATCAGAATGATATATTTTACTGTGTACACAGTAACTGTTTTAGTTCTATTTTGTGTGTGTGCTGTTGCTGTAGTGTGTGTATCACCAAGCTTCTGTGGCCGTATGAGCACTCCTTCGCAGCGCAAAGCAACGGGGAGTGAAACTTACTTACAACGACCTGCTCAGCTCGTCAGTGTGTGATCACAGGCTGCATGATCTGTACCTCGGCTCGCACAGAAGCGTTGTGGCAGAAGGAACTGGTGCACGCATCTAGTTTAAAATCATAATTGTCTAGAATCATACCCTTAGCTGTTAATATAGTGTTTTTTTTAACTAATATTTCCAATTATTTTATTCTGAAATCACACATATGGAAGCCAACAAATGGACACGGTGTCAGTGAAGCCAGTGGCGTGTTTTATCGAAGTCTGGTGCTGTGACATGTTGAACTGAAGCAAACAGAAAACACATTTTTCGCCTGGCTGTTTCTGGAGAACTGCTGAGACCTTTAGGGTGACGCTCTGACTCAGAGCGGGTCAGAGATCTTCAGAGGGCTGCTTGCCTCGGTCAGAAGCAGTGATTTGTTTTCTGTAGCTGAGCCTCGTGAGTCATGTTTGAGAGCAGCCACTCGTGTGCCATGCCAGCAAACACATAAGGCAGCTTTCACAGCCAGAAGCCGAGCGAGTGTTAGAGGGAGTGTGCATGAAGATGAACTGTAAACACACCACATGCACAGATTCATTCATGCATGCGGGGTGATAAAGGAATCTAGCCATTTAAATCAAAGCAGCCAAACCGTGAGCTGTGTGTTTCCAGAGAAGAGCTCCGAAGGCTTTAGACAAACTCTTGTGAAATACCAGGATGTGCTGCTGGAGCGGTCAGGGAGAGAGTCTCTCTCTTTATAGATTGCAGGAGTTATGGTCCCAGGTGTGACGGCACAAACCTGCCTGCCACTCACCTCGAGACATTCAGGATAACAAGCAGTCCGGAGAGCTGTCACGACACCAGGAAGCACAATCAGAGGCAGAAAGGAAGTAAAGGGGGATGGGATTCGGAAGAGTAGGGAAAGCTGGTGGGGATAATGAGAGGGCAAAAGCTATGGGAGCTGGAGAGTGCAGGCTAACAAGATCCTAAAGTCGTTGAAGGTCCACCTGAGGTGGACGATCCCTGTCCAGTGTGTCCATTGATATGTGAATCTGAACCAGCAATTCACACGGATTTAAACACATACTGTAGCTTCACGACTCTATAGGGAAACCCCTCGTACTGAGCTATTTCACTCTGAAGGGTGCAGGAGAGCAGCTGTTAGCTCAGGTTTGGTACTGCTGTAAGGGGTATCCACAGCTTATATGGTGCAGTCACAATAATTTACCCAACATGTCTTCAAGAATCAGTCAGCAGTGACAATCCACTGGTCCAAAAGGGAAATGTTCACAAGAAGAATAAGATTCCTGGATTTATTTTTCCTTTTTTCAGACTCTTTGTATGTCTGTGTACCATCAAAATGTAGTCCTAAAACAACACTGGTTGGAAATAGGGGAGAAAGACTCGACAAAGGACTTGCATCATCCTTTAGTCAATCATCTACTGGATGTCAACTGTTCAGTTCAAAGCTCTTTGGGAATCAACTAGCTGGTGACTAAATACTGTTTGGTCTTTTGAGTGCTGTAGATGCAATTATGTCTATGTGACCAACTACTAATATCAAAATACCAAATTATTGTCCTTTTTTAGCTGCGTTTTAGAACGGTTTCATAGTTTGGCCACAAAGACCAGCCCTCTTTAGGCTGTCTCTAGTCTTTCATAAAATGTCCTGCAAGTACGTGAATTTATAAAACAGTCAGTATTGCACAACCAAAGGAAGTATGCAGCATAAAATATGCAGCAGACAAGTTTCTCATACCATTTTTTATAAAACATGCAGGATGGACCTTGCTATATCCCCCATTTTTCCATTTATGCATTAAAAGGATCTTACCTTTAAATGAATTAGCTTCCTTGGACATTTAAGTTCCACACAAGCTGTGCGTCATCACTTCCTCACATGCCTGAACTGCAAAGCCAGCCTCACCCTTTCATTGGTGACCGTCATGGTTCTGTTATTGCATTGCCTGGCAGCTAGCGGTGCATAACAGCGGGTCACCCTGCATGCCGTCTTCAGAAATCACACCAAGGAGACGTCTCAGGCTGAGGTTGATGTGCTTTGTGATTGGGGTGAAACCATTGAATAAGGTTTCCTTTCTGCTTGAATATTTTACAGGTGCTTAGAAAAGTTTGCCTCCTTTGTTTTTCAGTTTTTGCTGCTTTGTTACTTAAATGTTTCAGATCAGCAAACCAAATCCAAGTGAAACAATAAATAATAGTTTCAAAAACATTTAGAAAACAGAAGAAAATCAGGCAGCCTCAAAACTAATGTGAGGTCCATCAGTACCATCAGTGTGAGGGGCTGGACGTTGATCCAGACAGGTACGCCTCCCTACCCTGGACACAGGTCCGTCTGCACACAGCACCTGGTCCACTGGGCTGCATGAACTATTGGTGGGGATGCAGCGCTATTTCTGCACCCTTGGATCGAGTTATTGGTGGGGACACGTCTCCTCTGTCCATGCCAAATCTACGCCCATGCCTGATACTATTTAACGTAGCGTGATGCTCAGCTCTCAGTTGTGCTCAAGTGAGAGACAACAGCAGCTAACTGGGGCTAACTTGTAGCAGATAGTAAACTTACTTGTGTTGTAGTAATATTATAGTTGTTGTTTAATGTATAAGTATACACACTGTCCGAATCCTCACAGTACCGACATTTGGTTTGGTAAAGTACCAGTAATACATTCATAACGCCCGATCAATTCCCAAAGCGTTAGCAGGTTTAATTTAGCCGCTAACATTTTGCTAACAGGTAGAAGAAACCAGTAGAGCTGATTAAAGCTTCTACATCAACCTTTACTTCAGATTAAATGTGACAGTTTATTTTATACATGGTGAAACAACCAGCTGATTATTGTGATTAAAAACTTTATTTAAAAAAAGCAAAACTACTATTTGACTTATTTTTTCTGTTGTACCAAACCGTGATTTAGATCAATGGCATTTATTAGTACTTGTATCGATACTTAGTGTTAGCATAGTACTCATATGTAAGTACGCATACTTGTACTCGGTTTGAAGAAATCTCATCTTGGTGCATCCTTATCTGTTACTGAGCATGGCTAATGCATAGGGTACATATCATCTTTTTATCCACCATATCAGTCAGTCACTGAGGTAGCACTACAGATGTTTGGTATGAACGTGTATATACCTGTAGTTGAAAGTAATGTGGACGGCGAAGCACTTAAGTGGTCAACAAGCGTAAATACAGTCCATTTACAGTTTACCTACAAAACCCATGAGCACTTCACAATATGCAATGTCAAGTCCCATCAAATAACAAATAAAAGACCGACTTGTTTTCTCTAGATTTAGAGTCCATATGTGTAACCAGGAATATAAATACAGTGAAAGCTTTTCACTGCATGTTGTTCAGTCTTCGTCAACCAAACAATCTGAGACCCAAAGTGTCAGAAACACATTCTAAGACAGTCTTTGCAGTGACAGACACCATTCAAATACTGTAAAACGCTGAACAGCTAAAGGTTTGTTTTAGCTTTAAAAAGAAACCTTGTTTCAGGTCTTGATCAGTTCCACACACTGGGACAGACATCGACACAAAGCTGTATGTTGGAGTGGACGTCACTCACATGTCAGTCTGTATATGCTGCTGGCAGAAAAACACTGAAACTAAGCAAAGTATCACCAAGACAATAGGAAAAGTGCCTTCACTTTTATACAATACCATTGTCAGGGAAGTCCTCTGCAGCAGCTTTATGGTTAAAGCCATTAAGCAGACTGACTGGACAGAGAAATCATTATTAGTTATTGTTTTTGCAGAGCTCATTACATTTTCAGGTTTCTGCATTGTATCAGCAGATAATAGCTCGCTAGTGTTCTCACTGCCTGTTTTAATGCTTTAAAATGACAATAGCAACAGCTGCAAGCTAGCGGACATAGCATGTAAGCTAACAAGTCTTCTGGACCGTGGCTCTGTGGCAGAGAGATGTGGGATTGTGGGGTTCAAATCCTGGGCCCGGCTATGTGTTGAAGTATCCTTGGGAAAGATACTGAACTTCCAACTGACTCCTGTCCGCCACCAAAAATGGCTGCCCTCTGCTCCCTCAGGGAGGGGTCAAATGCACAGAACATATTCCACTATGTTGCACTGAGGTATATATGCAATTGGCCACAAAATCCCTTTCCTTTCCTTTCCTTTCTTTTCCTTTCCTTTCCTTTCCTTTCCTTTCCTTTCCTTTCCTTTCCTTTCCTTTCCTTTCCTTTCCTTTCCTTTCCTAATATCCTCATAAAAAACTGTAGCAATTTATAAACAGTTAAAATATCATTTTTTTGTATTAGTATGATTTTCTTGGGAGCAAATGTTTTAAATACCCCAATATTAGCAGCTAATTGATCACAGTTAGGCAGCAGTGTCGCTAATGACTTGGCTAGCCTTGAGTAGTGCTCCAGTCAGAGGACTACTTCCTGATTCTAGAGAGTATGTCTTCTTTGAGTGATGTCGCGACTTTGGGATGAACTTCCTTTAGTTTTACGCTGTATAGACAGTCTGGACTCCTTTAAAAAGCAGTTGAAGACCCAATTATTCAAAACTGCTTTTAAATAACTCTTTTGTGTTCTCTTGTTGTTGTTTAATGATTTTGATTTGTAATGATATTTTGTTTGTTTTATTAATTTTATTTGTTTTATCATGTTTGATTCTGTTTTCTGTGAAGCACTTTGTGATTTTTTTCTGTGAAAGGTGCTATAGAAATAAACTTTACTTACTTACTTACTTCTTTGAGTGATGTCACCAATGGTTGTGGTCCTTATAAATAACTGATAAATGATGCCTTTTTTCATTGATTTTAGGCAATGAACATTATAACATAACATGTTATAATTAGAGTATAATACAACATAAAAATATTTTTATTCAAAAATGTTTTGTTTATTAAATTGTATTTTAGTTAAGCTCAGTGCTTCAATCAGAGTTAGGGACTAAAATGCACTCAAAGTGGCTGACTCGCTGGTCTGAGCATTAATGACACATCAACATACAAAGAAAGAAGGAAAGAAGAAGATTCTTTGATATTGTTCCCCATTTTTGCCACATCATTCCCCATTTGCACATAAGAGTTGCAACATCAGGAAAAAATCATTTAGCAACGTCTCCTTGTTGTAGTAGACGGCGCCTACAACCATATCCTGTAACTTGATCTTAGGGAGCTTTTGCAGCTTTCTAGCTAACACCTACTTACCACAGTGACATAATGGCCTGTTTCCTGAAAACCAAACTCTACAGCTGACAGTTTTTAATGTTAGTGAGGAATAGAAAACAGTGGAATAGAGAGCTTTCCGTTGAGACCCTCCAAATGTCCCAGCGTTTCATTCAAGTCCTACAGCTTGTTAGCAGATGTGTGCACAGTAGTGACAATCAGAGTGAAGTGTCAGAAGTCTTTGCTCGTGTACATTTGAGCTCAGTTTTACAGACTGGTCTGTGTTCTAGTGATATCCTCCTCTAATAGGCACCGATGTGATCTTGGAAGATGTCACGGTGTCACCTCTGCTGGCTCGCGCGATGTCCAGTTACCATGGTTTCTCCATCGATGGTCTGACTGTCCGCTTTGTAGGCGTCTGTCACACTCAAAACGGTCCCAGATGGCCAGCGCTGATTTCATTAGTGGGGCTTCTTTAAAGAGGATCTAGTGATCTTTGTATTTTTTATTTGTCACAGGGATTATCTCTTATGACAGGCAGCAACGTTTTGACAGATTCCACCGAGCAGCGTCTCTTATTAAAGATATGCAGAGAGACCCTGCGTCCCTCCACCCGCCCAGCAGCGCTGTTCGCTCTTCATCCTTCCTCTGTGGCAGGCTGTGCAAAAAGAGAACATATGGCAGCGACTCAAAGCTACATAACACTTGCTGACAGTTGCAAAAAGCATCATGCCACGGCGCTGCTGCTATTCAGGCTGCTGTTGAGTCAAAAATCTGCGTTTTCAAGAGTCGTTTATTAAAATCTCTACTAATGCCTAGTTTGATCATTTAAAACCGACCTGTTTGATTTCTACTCTACTTCTTCCCACATTGTGTGTTTACTGTAACCTTGACCGGTTCGCTGGCGTTTGGGAGCAGAACGACGTGCACTAGATGAATCCCTTCTTTTCAGACTGGCTGCCTTTCTTTAATTTAAAAAAGAAACACCTTCATGTAGCATCCTCTAGAAAGAAGAAAAAAAACCAATTTTTTTATGCCTGGCTCTGAAGTCAAGGGCAGTTTTCTACTTTTTACTCCTCACATTCTTGCTTTAATTCTAACTTCAGTCTCGATTCAGCAGCAAATGTAGCAGGAATTAGACAAACTCAACCGTTTATGACACAAATGAACCCTTTGATGAGCTCATTGCTACATTTTGTATATTTATTCTTGTTAGTGAGAGGGAAAAATCAATGTGTGCTTCTGGAACACTTATTTTCATGGTCTACTAGACAACAAGACACCAGACTCTCAGTCTTTGTGCCCAGAACACTATTTGAGGATAATAGCTTTCAATGATGGCGTTAATGGCTCACTCAAATAATTTCTACTAAAGATTTTGACTATTATTCATTCATAAGACAAAACCAGCTGCCATAAACGAACAAATATAATATAATCATGATCAAGACCGTTTGTGTTGCCCTAATGGTGTAATAATTATTTAATTAGCCTGCTAGTAATATCAAACAGTGATAGTGAACTATTCTTGTCCACTTTGTTGTCGTTTTTTTTGTTGAAAAGTTTGGAATATTGGTTCAGTGTCTTCAGTTGGTTGCTGTTTGCAGTTTGAGCCACTAGGTGTCACTATTCTCACATTCAATTTAACCAAATTAGGATTACCTAGAATATTTCTGAAGACATTTTTTATTGTTCCAGCCACTACCTGAAATTTCAACATTAATCAGCTGTCTCTTGTTTTGGATTTACTCATCAATGAACTGTATGTGTAAAAAATCCCACGATCAAGGCCACCATGGCAATTTGTGCCTCTCCCTTCTTGATAGGGCTCTTTGTAAGATGAGCAGATAGAAATACAGCGTCAAACTAACAATCAATGTGCAAAAACTGTTAATAGTGATTAAACAATTTGTCATGGACTGGGGTAGTACAGGACACAGGCACAAACTGTACACCAGGGGGCAGAACATGACAGTACCCCCTCCTCAAAGGTGGCTCCCAGACGCCAAGGGGGGCACCCTGGAGCAGGACTCTGGGACTCTGGAGCAGGACTCTGGGACTCTGGAGCAGGGATATGGAGCATCCACTTGGACCCCCATGGAGATCGGAACCGGGTGTGGAGCATCCTCTTGGACCCCCATGGAGATTGGCTCAAGAGCTGAAGGCCTCTGAGTCTGCAGCGGCACAGGAGGTTCCAGGGGCTGCAGCGGCACAGGAGGGTCCTGGGGCTGCAGCGGCACAGGAGGTTCCAGGGGCTGCAGCGGCACAGGAGGGTCCAGGGGCTGCAGCGGCACAGGAGGGTCCTGGGGCTGCAGCGGCACAGGAGGTTCCAGGGGCTGCAGCGGCACAGGAGGGTCCAGGGGCTGCAGCGGCACAGGAGGGTCCAGGAGCTGCAGCGGCACAGGAGGGTCCAGGAGCTGCAGCGGCACAGGAGGGTCCTGGGGTTCCTGGGTGAGGTCCTCTGCTGGGTCCATAGTGGTCAGTTCCTTCTGTCTTGGACTGGAGTAATGCAGGACACAGGAGGAGGAACACAGACACGAACTGGACACCAGGGGGCAGAACATGACACAATTCCTAAAGTGTGAGTGGATGAAGCAACTGGTGGTCATGCATGTTCATTTTTATGTTTCTATGATGGCTTTTGCAAGAGATATAAGACAAACAGATCCTTCACCTCCAATTAGAAAATTCTGAGTTCAGATTAGAGGGGGGCGATATCATTCCTGTAAATTTTTCTTTCCCGGAAAAAAAAATTCACAAAATGCTAATTTCATGACGTAACTACATCACCTAGCTATGGAGCAGATTGTGCTCAGTTGTGCATCCTGGAGTTATTAAAATGATGGAGTGAAGGAAGCCTGAAATATCTAAAGGAGGAAACACCTCTCACCTTTTTCACCATCTCAAGCCGCAGAACCTGAGTCTGTACCAGGATTGTCTGAAAGCCCGAGAGGAATGCTAACAGCAGCTAATAGCGACTAATAGCGGCTAATAGCTGCTAACGGTGGCTAACACTATGAAACTAAAACAAAGTGAGCTAGTTGTGACATTGCTGAGTCTTTTGCCGGTCGCCGTCCATAAGACAGAAAACACAAACGTGCACGTCATTTTATTAGTACTAAAGCAGCTGAATACTTAGCTAAATACAGTTATTGCATGAAATTTATTTTAGAGAATATTTCCAGGCAATCCGTTGCTTTTAATGCTGTCAAATGAATTTTAACAGATTATTTTTTAATTTTCTTATATCGTCAGATTTATTGTTATCGCCACTCTAAAATATTGTGATATTATTTGGGGGTCATTTCGCCCACCCCTAGTTCAGATACAGTAGAAGTCAATGGGAATTTGGATGTGTGTGTTCTGCAGTCTGAGAACTATAGTATGGAGAGACTACTTAGTGACAAATTGTCCACAAATTATTTTTTACCCAGCATATTTTATTATTTTTAGTTTTAAAAAGACACATTTATAAAGGGGGTATGACCTAATGATGGGACTTATGGCTCTTTGAAGGGAGCCGTTCAAAAGTGGGGAGGTTTTTTTTTTGGGGGGGGGGGGGGGG
>SSNR01000134.1:1160771-1179905 GCA_006937965.1 Callopanchax toddi
GGGGGGGGGGGGGGGGGGGGGCATTTTTAAAGAGAAATGTCATCTGGAACTATGTTTGGGGACACTCTTTGTTGCAACACCTACATGTGTGTCGCTAATTAGCTTCCCCAATAGATCTGATGGGGTCATGTTGCTATGCTCACTGATGTTGTTTGACTCGTTCATGAACTAGTATGACCTAAACCCCATACTGAAACCAACCACTAGGGGGCAGTGTTGGCTTTTTTTCCTTTTAAAATGTCCATGTCATGTTTTCACATCTGTTTATTATGTACAGCTATGATTCTCACCCACACACTGTAATTATTCTCTACACGTGTTCACCATCAGTGAAGTGTAAACAAGACCATCTGACACCTAAACAAACATGAACATCAGAATCCGGTTAATCCTTCATTCGTTGATGTTTTCTGTTGCTCTTTCTCTCGCTGTAACGGGCCACTCCACCTCAAATAAACACACAAATATTCCTCCAACCTTCAAACCTCCTCGTGATGTCAATCATTCAGCGAGAATGAAAAAAAAGCAGTTCTGGATAAACCATGTGTTTTAATATGGCGCCTCTAACAAAACGCTCTCCGGTTTGAGCTTCATTCGATGTGAGTGCTGCAGCAGTCACAGAGATGAATGGCACTGACAGGGGAAAAAAGAGGGATTATGTTTACAACCGCCACGGTGTGTGATACTGCTGGAAAGTATAACTGAGCAGGTCCTCGGGGGGGATTGGCTAAAAAGGGATTTTGAGGGACAGTGTTTTGTCCTTTGCTGTATTTTTTTAAATCAAGGCTGACACCTTCGACAGACGAAGAAAAACCCGAGCAGACAGAGCAGGCTCTCCTCTACCTGCACCTCTTTGTGTTTTTGTGGGGTTGTTAGTGAGAGAGTTTGTTTTCCGTCGCTCTACGGGCATTGTGGAGGGATGCATTTGATTTGCAAATGAAGGGAAAGAAGAAAAAAAAAACACCTGCACATTTTTGAACAGACAGACACAGGTGTGTTTGTTCCCCACAGGAGTGATTTGCAACTGAATGGGCGTTCTGTACTCGTCTTGACAAAACGCTTCCAGGGGAAAAAATGTGTGAGTGTGTGTGTGTGTGTGTGTGTGTGCACACCAAGGACACACCATGCACAGAAGCGGTGCCTTTTATCAATAGCATGGGCTTTATTAAAATTCAGCCAAAGTGCTGTTTACACTAACTTTCCAGTCAATGCCTAATGCTAACATTGCAGTCAAGGTCGTCTCTTGTTCCACTCAGATGTGTGTGTGTGCGTGCATGTGTGTGTGTGTGTGTGTGTGTGAGAGAGTTGAGTGTGCAGACAGCAACAACGTCTCACAGGATTCCAGAGCTTAAATGTCAGCAGACGCTCGACTGTATCATTTTTCATACTTAAGGAATGTGCGTTAGCATTGTTAGCATCCTCTGTTTTGCTTTGCATTTGTGTCTGCGCGCGCGCGCGTGTGTGTGTGTGTCAGCTGGTTTCGATGACCTGTGGCGTCACCCCAGCACAGGTGTATCCTCTGATAGCGTTCTCTCTCTCCCGACAGGAAGTAGCTGCCGCCCCCGTGTCTCAACGCGTGCCATCCAGTCGCTGCTCTCAGACCGACCCAGGTCAGATCATGGCCTCGCATCAAGACGTCTCTCACTGTGAGTGTTTTCTGTTTCTCTGATGAACTTATTTAGGACAGGGATTCTTAAACTTGATATTCAAAAGGTCTAGATCTGATAGGTCAGATCAAAAGTCTGGAAAACGTTTTTCTTAGTTTTCTAAAATTGCCAGCATGTGAACCAAAGGCACTTTTAAGTTTTAATGTTAAATTAAACCTAAACTTCATGAACATAATGCCTCAATAAATAAATAAAGTAATTGAGCAGAAGGATCAACTTTGATCAAATTTAATGTAAAATTGAGTTCCCTATTTGTTTATGGTTTGTTCTTTATAAAGTTTTCTCCTGGTTCTCAGCCCTCAGTGAGCTGTAGGTGGGGGCTAGTCCCCATGTGCCCCTCAGACCCCCCACCTCTAGTCCCACGTCTGAAGTTAATGATTACAGTTTTAACTCGTTTCATGTCTTTTGCTGTAGTTGGACCTGAGTTAGCTGCTGTCTTACAGCAGACACGACACTGTTCCTGAGAGAAACTGTTTAGTTTATTGTTTTGTCTCCACGCTGACACCGTCTGAACACCCAGCAGCACCAGTCAGGCTCTGCTCCTCGTATTTTCAGAGAATGCAGCTTTTCCTGGGAAATTAATTCATGTATTGTGGCTGCTGTTTCTTTACCAGACCCCTGCTCCAGGTAATATAACCTGGAGTGACTATAGGAGCAGAGGTCTAGTTCTGTATATGACTCAGAGCGGGGGGTCTGGTCAGACCTAGCACATGGAGCAGGGGATGAGTCTAATACCTGGAGCAGGGTTGGGAGTAGGGGTCCAGTATATATGCAGGGTGGGCGTGGATATTTGGGTGTTTCTTGTCAGACTGTACCTGCTAAGTGTTTTTATTCATCTTCACTCATAATATTTTATATCTGACCTTTATCTGAACGTCATGCTTTTCGATATGTATCGTCCACTCAAGTGATATTTGCGTCATTTCTTTGCTAAACGTGTTGGATAAAACAATAATATTATGTAATAAAATGATTGACAGGTCAGGCACCTGGTAGAGCATTTCCTCACATCTGGATTCACCAGATTTAACTGAATAAAGTCACAGATTTTAAACAGTTCAAAGCAATATATTTTACATTATGTCATAACTATTGTTGTGCCATGTCATAAAATATGCAAAGTATAATATTGCATTTTTCTTGGTATGGACATTAAAACAACAATATGAGTATTATTGTCAGTTAAAACACATCCAGAGAGTGGTGACGTCCACTGTGGTGGCTTATGGGTATACACTATATACCATCAGTCACTACACATAGACATTAAAACAGCTGTCCTTTATTCTCAGGAATATTAAAAATGTTGAACTCTGTGAATTATTTAAAAAAATAGTATTTTAGTAAATAGAATATATGTATAATGTATTTAATAATCATAAAACATGATCAAAATAATAAATACATTCCAGTTCTCTGTTTTGTAAAACAAAACCGCTTCGTATTAGCTTAAAATCCACACATACTGTAGAATTTTAGCAACATTTGCAACGACTAGCACCAGTCTGCCTGAAGCTACTATTTTTTGATGATGTTTAATCTAATCGAGTGGTATTTATAAACTTTGTAGCAGAAAATCAGCTCAAAAATCCTTGAACTCACATCTTTCTTCTACTTAATGTGTAATCTGGCTAAAAGTCAGGCTAGCACTAGCTGACTTCCTGTCTGTTCTGATGAAACTTATTATTTTCTGGTGGTTCTGTTCAACCAAACAATTATACTGAAAGATTCTGCCCCCAAATCATAGACATTGTATAGATATTGTTCTGTGTTTAGTGTTGAATGTGTAATAGCCTGCAGCCCCTCTTCTATACTTCATTGTTCGGTACCGTTACTTTCCTAATAAACATGTGATCTGGGTCCAGATTGACTTGCCTTTAGGTCAAGATTTGAACCAGAGTTTCTCCTTAAAGAATGCCTGATTTAAGATTTGTATTTTTCCCTAAGAAGTGTTGAGATGGTATATTTTTCACGAAGCTTTGATGCAACACTAGATGTGTTGGAGCGTATTATGGGGGAGCCTGCAGCTCTGTGATCGCATCAAGGCTGCAGGATGGTTAATGCAGCGCTTTGTCCTATTTGTTCTGGGAGATAAACATGTGGCAGAAAGCAGCTTTTGAAAACTAGATTGTTCATTTTCAGATAAGGCTGCCTCCCCAGCAGCTTTTTTTTTTCCTCTGAAAATGAGAATGTGGGTGCAGCCTTGATGCTGAGCTTCCATTACTGTGACTGCAGCGCTCTGGTAGTTACCTCCACTTTGTTCTTCTCCAATAACATGAACACACAAACCAGGCTTATAGTGTGAGGTAATAGTCCTTTTGTTTTTTTACAAACCCTGCAATTCACAAAAAAAAGATCAGGTTTTCGAACATTATTGAGCTGCCTTTGTTTATGTGCATCAAAGTAAAAAATAACAAGATATTTAAGAAAAACACCTTCCACTTTGACGCTGTCATTTCTACTTATAAAAGAAACCTAAACAAACAGACTAAAGCTGTCCTTAAATGGATTTAAATACATTTTGAAGTGTATTTCTATGTAAAAATGATTAATAATATTTAATTTGTTAATAAACAGCTTCTTGAAAAGCCTCAGTTTGGAGAAACAGAGTTGAGCTTTTACAGGACTGATAAGCTAACTGCTATAGCTAACACTGAAGTGGAATGATGCTATCCTAAAACAGTGCCAATCTAAAAACTTTTATAGTAATCCGTGGGAGCATTTTGCAAAAAGTTATACAGCAGCTGCTAAATTTAGCTCCATCCGGCGTTAATTTCTTAATATTTTTACTAAACTAACTATGTAATACAAAGTTGGTGGCCAAATAAAGGTTGATTTTGCAAACATCTGCGTAAACTGCTGTGAAACTTAGGAGCATGGGCGTAACCGACGCGGGGTACGCGTGGGACATGTCCCCCGCACTTCCTGCGACAGCGCCTTCTGTCCCCCACACTTTTTTCAGCCAAATAATCCGTTAATTTGCAGAAACTGATTTTTCCGAGCCGTCTTTAAATGCACCTTAGGCACACACACGCTAGCGCGAGTATCCAGTTGATCACCGACAGGTGCTGCTGGGCAGAAGAACAGCCAGGGCTGGACTGGCCATCGGCCAACGGTGGGCCGGTGGTAACTTTAGTCCGGACCGAGACCAGCCAGTTGCGTAGCGGCTCGTTTTAATCTGCACTTCCTGTCACGGTGTGCGCCCATACGGCCGCGGGTGTTCATGCGCGTTAACACCACTTCAGTCAACAGCCCCCACCCCAGAAGGACGTGAGAGGATGATAAACGGGAGGATTAAGGTGAACAGGGGCCCATAGGTCTGTGACTATAGGGTGACCAGATCCAAACAAGCAGTGGGGCAAAGAGCATGTTGGTTGGGGACAATGTGGGACATGTTAAAAGTAAAGGATTGTCAAAATTTAAACATTTTACATAAAAATAGCAACTAAACAAAATGTACCCTACTGAACTTGTTTATGGAAATACAGATTTTGTCTGATGCAGACTGGGACTCAAACCCAGGTCTCCCACGTGTCTTTACCTCTAAGCCACAGTTCTGCTGTTTTGTATTGTTCTGTTTTGGCACATGGACATTACATGTCACGGAACATGAGCAGACTGCCACCATGTTTACCTTATAATCTTATGATTAGGTTATGATTTTTGTGGGCTAATTCAGTTTAAGAATATTCTTGCCTGTAAACTGAAATAAAATCATATACGTATTTTTTACTGGCCAGTCAAGGCTCCTAGGTTCAAGCCCTATCTAGCCTGTGCATTAATCCGAGCCTGATGATAAATAACTCTAGCCTGGTAAACCAGACTATATATATGCGAATATATAAAGTCTGCAGAGCAGAACTGACAGTCTAGTATACTAGGCTAAAATAACTCAAGACACCTCTAAAAATGTGTCCCCCTCACTTCTGAGATGATGGTTTCGCCCTTGCTTAGGAGGGTGTAAAACAGCAATAATACACGTTGGTATTGTTAGCTTGTCAACATGGTAGCAAGATAGCTTCAATTCCCCCAAAAACTAAAATTTAAATGTGAATACTAATGTAATGCTATATTTACAGCTGTGCAATGGTTTATAAATTAGTATTTTAAAGTTTTAATTAGTAATCAGGTTTTGGAACTGGCCCTGCTTGAACTAGCTGCTAGCTTGTTTCTCCAAGCTAAAGCTGCTCAAGTCGCTATCTACAAAAGCTAAAATTAGTGCTGTCATGCAATCAATTAATTATTATCTGTAATTAATTAATCTAATTAATCGCATTTTGCTGAATTGAGCCCTCATCTTGAGATTTTATCATTTAAATTCAATAAATTATTGTGCCAGACCAATAGATTGATATAAAACAACAAAAAGTGCCTTCATGAAGTTATTTATTGTGTTTAACCGACTTGAACAGATTCAGTCCCAGACCAGAGCTGCATACGGAACTATGTTTGGGGACTCTTTTAGTTGCAACACTTAAGTGTACTTCACTAATTAGCTTTCTCGATAGAACTGGTTCATGTTGTTATGCTCTCTGACATTGTTCTAAATAAAGAGTCGTTCTGTTTCAGTCATTGACTGAGTGCAGTTCAATAGTCCTGATCGTGCAGCCCCCCCCCCCGATCACAAACCCCACCTCCCCCAACTCACGGGGTAAGCAACAGCAGGGTCTCCCCTAAGAACCTCAATGTAAAGATTGTGTGCACCTCTGCTGATAAACCTTCACACTGCCGTTAATGTTACATTACTAAGTTATTTTGACAGAAATACAGTACACTCATATTCTGACCAGATGTGTTACACACCAAGTGTAACAGCAAACCCTGCTGTAAATATTTACCTAAAAAAAACCCAAAAAGTTCCATGTAAACGTCCTAGTAATCATCGTTGTCTGGCTAAAACCTCACATCTCAATGTTTCACTATTATAATGTTTTTATGAAAATCAGCTCCATTGGTCGTCTTTCACATCTATCTGTGGTTTTATGGATGACGTCATAGAAAAGTGTGAAGAAGATCCAGGGGTTGTTGTTTGTAAATGAAGGCCTTTTTTTTTTATGTCCAGAAAAGCTGCATTTACAAGTTTTTTGCCCGACAGAGACATAATGTAAAACTGTCAGTGATGTAATCATAAAATTGCATGTCGCTATAAAATGTTTGATACTGAAGTTGTTTTAAGACAAAAGTAATCCACTACAATATCAGCCTCACTGTGACTCTAGATCTGAAATCTGGTCAGAACTCATCGGTGTCTCCAGGTTTCAATCAAATTTCTAACAGGTCATTTATTTAATGTTCATAACCTTTATACAGAAACCCAGTGTTTTATAATATTTTAGCTGTTCCTTGTAGCTAATTTGACAACCTTTACTAAATGTTAACAAATAAAGGCAAATCCTGCAAGTCTAAAATATGAAATTAGAATAATAAAACGTCTAATTTTGAAAAATGAAATATTTTTTGTCTAATATTGATATAACAACTGCATATAATAATAGGTTTTGTTTTATTATATGAATATACACCAATAAAACAATAACAAACAAGTAAAGTTAGCCCTTAGCCTTGACCCTCCACCAGAGGGCGGCAGACTGGAAATGGTAGGTTTTGATGAAAGTAACTAGTCTTAATACGTGATCTGTTTACCGTAAAGACAGAAATGGTTTGATGCTAATTTACAACAATAATCAACATGGAGTTAATGACAGCTCACTAATGAGGCTAACAGCTCTGAGGGTGTGTTTAGTGAAACTCGTACTTTTTTCCTGCTGTTTTTATGCAAAAGCCAAACTTTGCTGAGCTCACAACCTGCTCCAAACAGGAAGTCATCCTGCTGGGAAAAAGCTCAAATATTCCTTTTAAAACAGCAGGTTGCAGCTCTTGGTCGGGGTTTAAATGGTGGGATGAGCAGCAGGTTCACTGAAAACAGGATCTAACTTTAGTTTTAAATATCACTTAGAGGTGAATTAACACTGCTCTGCTGCAGGCATCACATGCAAATGTAGAAGAAAAGGTTCAAAGTTTTTATTTATGTAAATTTTTTTTACAAGAAGCAATTTTCTATTGGCTTAATCCTCCAACAATGGAAGACAGATTTTTTATAAAACTGGTCTTCCTGCTCACAAGGCTAGCATTTTGGTACAATCTTGGCTAGCTTGTCATATTAGCGTGCTCCGTCTTTGTGTTTGCTGCTAATAAATGTTTAGATTGTTATAAAAAATGAAATAAAGTCATGATAATATAAAAATGCTGAACAAAAAATATATAAATAAAATTTAGTTGAGGGTGTAAACATAAACTTGTCAGAAGTTACTTAGATCACGTTTTTCATTCAACAACCAGCCAACAAGAAAACAGTTCAACCAAAGTTCCAGCCAATCAGTGAGCTAACAGGTTACTTCAGGAATGTTTAATGTAAACTTAACAGACCCAACCTTTTGTTGTACACTAGGTTCTTTTGATAGACTGAGTAAAGAGTTAGCATGCAGTTTGGACATACCAACATGTTCATGACAGAAAATGCTTTAAATGAACTTTTAGATGCTAGTTTATTATACAAATGTTTAAAGTCAGATTAAAGAAACTCATGTTTTCAAAAATTTGATGCAAGCTCTTGTGATTAAATAAATTCTGGGCACTGATGTCTGTTTTCTCCTCAGACACATCAGAGTTCTGCACAGCTCAGCTTAGTGATGAGCTCAAGCCAGCATTGATGTGCCAGGTTCAGTGCAGGTTGCTGATGGTAAAAAAAAGAAGATTTTTAGGAAACTTCCTGTTTCCCAGTTTGGTTTGATATAGGCATGTGGGCCTATCTGTCTGATTTATAGAGACAATCACTGACATTAGCAGTGTTTGTTCAGAAAAGGCTTGGAGTTTAATCTCTTTCAGCAGCAGCTTCTGAACAAAGACTGCTTCCACGCTTTTTGTCAAAAGGAGTGAAAGATTTCTGGGTGTTTAAGGAGAGTTGTCCTGAGACTAAATTAGGGCTGTTGAGTGATCAGTATGGAGAGGTTGTGTGTACTTTATTAGAATAATGTTTAATGGAAAGAGGCGATCACAGACACACACTGCATTACATCCCAATAAAACACTTTAAAATACTATTTATTTGAAGTATTTAAAATAATCTTTCATCCACCCTCATCCCACCAAAATGCATTTTTAGAAGACTTGAGTACCTCACTATCAAGCAGATTTAATACACAATGGGCGGAACTAGAGGGGGAGCCAGCAGGGCCAGTGCCCCAGCCTGGCCCCCCTCTAATTTTGGTCTAGAACCGCCACTGTCTGAGATACTCCTCCTGTTGTGTAGTTAATTGAATTTATGATATGACGATATTATAACAGGATTGGAAAACAGAGTGGATAAGTGGAAAATCAAGATAAATATTTTTTATAAATCAAAATTATTTTACTGTGCCCCCCCTAAATCATGCTAACCCTACTTTAAACCCTGTATATAATAAATTTCAGACAGAGTATCATACTTTTATACAGAATGTTAGACAGTAGGACATTTTCATAACTGATTTTTATTAATGCTGTAGGTTTTTATTCTAGTCAAATAAAGTGACTAACTGTTGCTCTGCAATTTTAAACATTTATTTTACTTGTCTTTTGACTGACATAAATTGTACATGACTGCAGAATATTATCCTGAATTGTTTTGTGAAATAAATGTTCTTCTGATCATTTAAATGTTTTATTTCTTCCCTTTTAATGCAGTTTTTTTGTAAGTATTTATTACAAAATCAAAATAGTATTTCTTTTAACAATATCTTTATGTATGTTTAGCTTAAGATGGTTTTTCAATCAACTAAAGTCTAATCTGTTTATTTTCAGCAGGTGTAAAAGCTTAAGTGGTTTAGTTCAATTCACAAGAAAACTCAACTTCTCTAGGATAACAGTGGAGTAGTTAAATATTAACACTGCCTAGAAATATAATTTTATGTACACTGAAGAGCTAAAAACATCTGACACTTATGAAGAGTAATTTATGAGGGTTGATTTCAAATGACACTAGAGAAGTGGCAGTGTCATATTTAAATAACACCGTGAGTGTTATTTATCTTGTAGAGTAAAAACTGACTGACAATGGTCAGTGGTACTTGAGTTTTACTCTATAGGTCAAATCAACTCTAGTCAGAATAAAATTGACTCTGAAAATGTAACACTGAGGCAAGAGTAACTTTAACACAGGGCGGGACCATATGTTCACTGGCCCAGTGTTGAAATTGACTCTTTAAGTGTTGCATTAACACTGCTCATGTTATGAACTTGAAGCTCTTTTCAGCAGCAGCTTCATGTCTAAAGACTTCCTCCACATTTATGTCACTTTTTCATGCCAAACAAAATAAAAATAGTCACCATGTCAGCATTGTGTTTGGTCCCAGTCAAATAAGCGTTTATGTGATGGGACCACCTTTACCAACTCCTTGTTTCAGCCTCATCAACAGAAATAGCCTGACCTGCCACACCACCGCTACATAAAAAAGAAATAAGAGCGAGACGGTGATTATTGAGAGTTAAATGATGATGCGCTGACGGGTGTCAAACGTGCATCAAGCTGAGTCAAGCTCATGAATCCTGTCGCCCATGCAGACGCGCAGCTCGCTGGCTGAGACCCTTTAAATCTCGCCCTGGGATTCATCCAGCTCTCGCGTTGCGCTGCCCTGCCCTGCCTGATGCTAAACGTCTCCGCTGAGTGTAAAATTAGATCTTGTTGATGATCCCCGGCGTTGTCCTGACTGAGCGACAGCTTTTGTCTCAGCTGACAAGCTGACAGTGAAAACACTGCTTCACCTGCCAAGTGGAGTGACTGACAGTAGGAGCAGAGGATAGAAGAGGTGCAGAAACTGCTCCCCCGCGAAGCTGCCATGTTTAAATAAAGCACCACAGTGAAGTAACGGCTCTTTAAAAAGATGCAAAGCTCACCTTTAAATCTCCACACTGTGGCTCTTTCACAGCAGGTGGCCTGATTTGCATGTTGCAGCTGTATCAAAGCCTGGCTTTGTGGCACAGACAGTCGCCTCATTGGCTCTTAAATTTGTTTATTCTTTCCTTTAACAGTTTTTTTCATTTTGATATACAAAATATGTATTTAAATAAATTTGTGTCTGGATCTTCTCATTTCTCAGTCTCCAAATGCTGTCAGTTGGAGACAGATTTGCCAAAATGGCTGTTTTTGTTTTGATTAATCTCCTAGCAGCTTGGCCTGCCAAATGATGATGTCTTTATAATACCATCCCGAGGAAAAACAAAGATTTCCTGGCTGTTAATTTCAGACATGATCCTCTTAGCAGCTATTATGGGAAACAAATTATCCCTAAACACATGAAGGATGTTTTGAAATTGAAAACTGGCTTTAATAGCTATTAACATTAGATTTCTTTATGTTTATCTGGGTGTAAACATTAGCCAACATGACCATAACGGTATTTGCTTCTAAATTTGATTTGATTTGATTTATTTATGGATCCCCATTAGCTGCTGCTTCTCACAGCAACTACTCTTCCTGGGGTCCAACCCACATCAACATCCACAATATTTACTATAAAATACACTCTCTCACCATACACAGAAGGCAAAAACAATAACATCAGCTCAAATTATAAAAGAAAAAAAACCGTTTTTGACAGTGACAAAACAACATAAATCTTCCTCGTGACGTCTGTCTGGTGGAATGACTATGTACATCAGAAAATGACAAAAATCTTTTATATAATATTTCTGGTTCTTTAGTCACCACTACTCTCTTAGTTAAACACAGCAATGAGTATTTCATTCTATTTTCCACACTTAACCATGATAAACCAGAGTTCATTTTACTTCTACTGGTACAGGATGAACATTGTAAAGCCAGACGAGCCGCTTTATTCTGAGCTATCTGTAACCTTGTCAAATTTCGCATTGATGTGCACGACCAGACCACAGAACTATAATCTAGATAAGACAGTACTAGAGCTCGGACCACCTGCCTGAGCAGTCGGTCAGTCATAGACTTCCTACAGTGTCTAATTACAGCCACCCCTCTTCCCATTTTCTGCAGTATCTGGTCTACATGACTGTTCCATGACATCTGACTATCTAACATTACCCCTAATCATTTAACTTCTGTGACTTGTTCTACCTCTGAATCACTTACCCGTAGATTTAACCTTGGGTTTTCTTTTAAAGCATATCTGGATCCTAATATAATACACTTTGTTTTTTCCTTATTCAGAACTCATTTGTTTCTTGTCATCCATGGATCTATTACTTCCAGTTCTTCATTCAGAATCCTGTTTAAGTCTACATTTGTATATGCAGAAGTATAGATTGTGGAATCATCTGCGTACATTGCAATGGTAGCATGTTTTATCACTAATGGCAAGTCATTTATAAAAATAGAAAATAGCAACGGTCCCAAGGCACTTCCTTGCGGCACCCCACAACTCACCACTGCTTGCTCAGAATAACTTCCATTAAAATAGACAGTATTTCTCCTATCTGTTAAAAAGCTGTTCATCCATGTTACAGCAGTTGCTGAAAATCCGTAGCACTGCAGTTTATTCAGTAACACATTATGATCTAGTACAGTGGTTCCCAAACTTTTTGGCTTCTGACCCACAAAATGACAGTGGCAGAGACTCGTGACCCCATCCATCACTGGCAAAATATGCAAACACTACTAATAAACTAATTAAACAAGAACATAATGACACCACAAAGATCTACAACTATTATACTATGTTTATTCAACTGTTTGTAACAGTTTGTAGGGGCAAATATATGGTATTAGCAAAGATTTTAAATTCACTTTCAGTTTTGGAGAACATCCCAGGACCCCCATTTGTTGTTTCAGGACCCACAGTGGGGTCACGACCCCAACTTTGGGAACCACTGATCTAGTACATCGAAAGCTGCACTTAAATCCAACAGCACAGCACCAACTATTTGATTACTATCTATTTCTGTTTTCCAATCATCTGTCATTTGAGCCAGAGCTGTAGCCGTGGAGCGCCCCCTTCTGTACGCATGTTGATAAACTGTATTCAGCCCATTTGTACAGAAATAATCTTGAATTTGCTCGGTTACTACTTGTTCCATGATTTTACCTAGAGCTGGTAACAGACTACCAGGTCTACTGGTTTCTCCAGAAAATGATTTTTTATTGTTCTTTGGAATTGGGATTATTTTAGCTATTTTCCACTCTGAAGGACAAACACCTTCTTTTAAACTCAAGTTAATAATGTGAGCTACAGGTGCAGCCATCAGATCAGCTACTGGCTTTAACAACTTCATCTCCACTTCATCAGCTCCTGCAGGTTTTTCTTTACCAGCTCTAAACAACTTTACTATTTTCTCTACATCTATATTCATAAATGTACATGTTTTGTTCCCCATTATTTTCTCTCTTATTAATTTACCTGATAATTCTGTCTCTTTATCCTCAAGTCCAAACCCACCCCTTATATTTTGTATTTTCTCACAAAAATAGTTACTGAGATAGGAAGCTGTTTCTTTTGGCTTGGTTAGAATGTTTCCATCTACTTCTAAGAAAGATGTTGTTACTCTTCCTTTCCTTCCCATTAACTCGTTAACTGTATTCCAAAGTTTTCTATTGTCTCCTTTTACTGAAGCTATTTTACTTTGGTAAAACAATCTCTTCTTAGTTCAAGAGAGCATCACAAATAAAACAGAAAGAATGGAATTCAGGTAAAGATTGGAGCTTTTAAAAACGCTTTTGTTGCCATGGCTACAATAAAAAAGACTATGTATTGATGTCTAGTGAGAATTAGAAATAGTAAACTGCAGCAGCAATTTGCTTCACATACGTCTACATTATAGTAGCCTCAAAAATAGAGAAGCTGGACTTTAGGGAGGTTCATTCTGGGCTGGTAACATGTTAGTGACGAGAGTGACCCATTTGTTTAAGGTTTTTACAAAAGTAATGAAAACATTGAATATTCTTGTTGATTGATTGCCTTAAAGTAGGAATGTCCTGATTCAATCACATGATTTCAGACTAGATCAGACTAGAATCAGGGCTGCACATAACTGGTGTGCATGTCCGCAAGCACACCAGATATCATGTGTATCGGACCCTTCCGCTCCAACATGCCTCTGCGGACCAGTGCCTTCGCGACACCGATTGCGCATCCCAGGTGACAAGGTTCACATCCAACTATGAAGAGTGGAGGAGGAACGCTCACATTGGGGGCGGTGCAGACTTTATACAGAACTGTCAACGGCCCTCAAACAATGACAACAACCAGCTCCAAGGTCCGGAAGCCCTGAACCGCCGTCCCGGAGGCGCTTGAAGCTGTAAGCCAGAGTATGCGTGTAGTCTGGAGGTAATATACTGTAAAGTTGATGACAACAACATTGTAGAAGTATCAGATCGGGACTTGGTATTGGTAGATGCGCAAATCCAATTACTCAGACCTGTAATTGTGCGATAAAGTGAATTGTTCTAATGTAGAAAATTTTGCTATTTTTAAGGAATCTAGCCAAGCAAATTTAGCTTACCCCATTGGCAGATTTTTTTTTTTTTTTTTGCTCAAATCTAGAAAATTTGACCATATTTAAGAAGATTTGGTCTATTTCAAGTAGGGCTGTAAGTATATACTTTCTTTTTAGACAAAAATAAGTCAAAATGTCTAAAACAAGGCTGTTTTACGTTCTTAGAGATCAGTTTTTACAGTGTGGGACATCCCTACCGTAAAGGTTTCTGACTAGAAGATAAAGATATTACAACAGGCATGGACACATGTTAAAAGTCCAATGCTCAAAAAGCAGAAAAATACAAAAGGTGTCTGCTAATGCTACATGTTGTTTGACATATTTCCTTAAAACTTTGGCAGCCATGTTTGACTGTTAGGATAAAATTTCTCACTGGACTGATTTAAATGAAATTCTGAGGACTTCTTTTACTAGATGATCTACAACTGGTTAAATTTTAGAGTCAACCTGATTCAAGATGGCCGCCACAGCTAATCAACTTTAGCTAACAAAATTGGCTCTAAGTCAGTTTTACAGACACTGGGCTAAAATTTGGTGGAGCAGTAATCTGAAGAGTTTTCACCCCATGCTGATTCAAGATGGCCGCCACAGCTCATCAAATTAAACAAACACAAAAATGGCTATAACTCAATCAAATGTACAGATCTAAAATTTGATGTTGGTTTAGCTGAGAGTCATCACTTCAATATACCACAAAAACGACACACTGTGCAACATCTCTGCTTAAAACTTGGCCATTAAAAGTTGTGAATCAATCCTCTTTAGTGAAAAATCTCATGAGCCGATAAATGGATTTATATGAACTTTTCAGAAAGTAATCCTTAGATGCACATCTACAATTGATTTAACTTTCAGAGTCAACCTGATTCAAGATGGCTGCCCCCGCTGATCAACTTTAGCAAACACAAAATTCAGTCAAATTTACAGATACTGATACAGTAATCTAATGAGATTTCACCTCTGCTGCCTGGAATATTCCTGAAGACTCTAAGTTACAGAACTGAGTTTAAAGTTTAGCATCTGAAGCATCATCAGCTGTTTGTTTGTCTACAGGCTCAGAATAGTCAGAAAGAGATCAACCGTTGAAGACGATCAGTCTATTTTTGTGCTTTGAAAGGAAGTGGACTAGATTAATATTGACTATGTAGTCTCACTTCCACTCATATTTCTATATTCAGCTCTGTGTGTGATTGTAAAGCAGCCTGTGATTCATATATAGATAGAAATAAATCTTATTCTTCAATGTTAGAAATGGCCATACTCTGTGGAATTATCCTACGGCTCACGGTGTAATCTTTAAGAATAGACAGTAATCTCTCTGTAATGGAGTGACCAGCAGGAAGTAAGGGGTCATATGTAATCTGATTACCTTGAAAATTTGATAGCTAGAATACCTCGAGTTTGCCAGGCTGGGAATGGTGTAAAAAGTGTTTTTTTTATATATATATATATATAAAGAAAACATGAATTGTTTCTATTATATTTTTAATTTCTGTCTCTGATGATGTCTGGTAGAATCTCTAATTCTGTTTGGTTACTTTATTTCCTTTGTAGACTCATTTAAAGACATGTCTAGGTGATCCCAGACTATCATTTGAAACATTTAGCAAATGTTTAGAAAAATACTCTACATCTCACCTTTAAAGAATAAAACAAAGCTGCTCAAAGGCGTCATTCACATCTACACTTTTAGGAGTTGAGAATGTTGGACCAACATGTTCTCACAGGCTGTAACCACATTTAGACACAACTTTAGCTTTCAGCTCTTAGACCTGATCCAACTCAAAAACACGTGAGAACAATAAATCTCTTCATCAATTGAACAAATTAAACACGCAAATCTCATTCGGGCTTCGGTTATTTTTGTGTAATTTGTTTTTTTTTTTGAGTAGAGGATGTACTTTAGTTGGAAGAGCCTCACAGTTCATTAGGTATTCTCTGAGTGTGTGTTTGTTTTCCACGTTGGGAACAGGAAATCCATGTGCAATTTCAGTGGGATTATCAGCAGAGTGCAGCTTCTCCAGGAGGCTGATATCCACTCTAGTCGATGTGCCGCCGCGGGCGCCTCGTAGGGCGGGCGGGCGGGCTTTAGGAGAACACCTTGTGTTCTGAGGCTGGTAAACACTCATTGTTACAGTTTGTTATACCGAAGGAATGAACACGGAGTGATCTGTACAAGGTTGTATAGATAGAAAGGGAGGATTGTGTCATTGGTTTTAGGGCGGTGTGTGTCAAAGTGTAGCTTTTTGTCTTTCTGCGGGTTCCTACCGTTCCACTGCGTTAGCTGTAACGCATTTCCCTCTTAGATCTGTCTTTAAAGCTGCTTCAAAGACGTCTTGAAGGCAGGCAAGGAGAGTGTTTATGGGAACAAAGAGTTCGTCTAGAAAGGTGCTCTCAATTCATCTTGGCAGAATGTTTTAAATCATTCACCACCTTGAAAACACCCAAGGTTTAGCAGATAGCTAAGTGTAACTCAGGTCTGCATATTTCAGACCTGAATGGTTTGCTGTCTGACAAGACGAATTAAATATCATTTTCTAAAAAATCAACAACAATTTCCTAGAAATCTAAGTCATGACATGGTGAACCTTAATGTTGGTAGTGACATCATCTGTGCCTTCTTTTAAAATGAGTCCTCAAACTCATTGTATTCAGAAGAGCTAGTGTCCATGAGGGAAGCACACTGTGTCCATAGCGTTAACGCTGTGTTACCAGTGGCCTCCAAGCACAATCACTAGCAAGGACACAGCTTCTGACTTTACAACTAAAAGGCAGGTTTTCCTGGAAATGTACCAATCTAGTCTTCAAAAGCTGAACAAAGAGAACCAAAATATTAAATGAACCACTGCTACGTTGGTTCTGTTTGTCTCGTTTCTCTCAGAATTGTGGCTTTAGATACTTTTAGGTTAAAAACAAGAGTTAGGACTTGAGTTAGATTTGTCTTGGAGGCTGGAACTAAAGTTTACGATGTTAAGAGTCTTGTTAGATTTGATTACTGATTACTCAGAGAGGTCAGTCACTTTTCTGGATGTCTTCCTAGCAAAACATCAAGCTAATGTTAAGAAATCATTACCAGTTATGGAGATTTTTTATGAATCAGCCATGATTAATAAATAGTATTAGGTAGGGTTATTAAAATCCCGAATAGGACAGCTACTGTATGCGTTGTATTTATGGAGCAAGTTACCGGATTTGATCACTTTTTCTTAGTGAGGTTTCAAAATAACTTGTAGACATTTTTTAAACCATAGTTCAAAACATTGTATTAGCAGCTAAAGGTAAAAAATAAAGAATGCAGGAACAGAACTGTTAGGACGATTAGATGTGGCGACGTACAGAAGGGTGGGAAAGACTAAGGCGATCATTGGTAACCGTGTGATGACGTCCTTATTCCCTCAGCTGGAGCAGTGTCCCCTGTTGGTTCTGATTCTGTGGAGAAATGTGAGCCTGCCTAGCAAACAGGGGGACATTTTTCCCGTAGACCTCATGATCGACTGAGGATTCTTCCAGAATTTGCTTATAAATTTTACTCATCTTTGAAAGAAGTGGTTTTGACCCCAACGGCATGCTTTGAATTTTGACACTGAGCATAAACTTGAAACTTTTATCAAAAACGTTTTGAAACTTTTCTAAAGTAAGACAATAAAGTAACATTTTTTTTTTAAATTAAAGTACATTTAATGTCAATGTCACTGTTATTTCTATAGAACTTTATAACAGCCAGAGTTGCACCTGAGTGCTCTAGCAGCAATACATGCATATAGAGACTATTAAACATCAAAGCATAAAGAGGAGGTACAGGATCAGGTTATAGCCACAGGCCAGTGGGTAGAAGATGGAGATGTAGGTTGTTCCAGAGGTTGGGGGCAAAGGCACAATCCCCTCTCTGAGCATTTGGTCCTGGATGGAGTGTGGATATGTAGAAGTTGTTTTAACTTTAACTAGAGGATCAATATCAAAGTCAGGGTCTACAGACCTATTTCTCTCAAACAGGATGATTTAAGATGTATTGTCATTTCAATGAAGGACATTTGAGTTCATCCAGGTCTTGGTGTCATTTAGCGACAGTCCAGTAGAGGTTGTAATGAATCATTGGTTGTTTTTTTTTTTTATTGAATGGGAAACTAAATCATCAGCAAAGCAGTGAAACTGGATGTTATATTTTCTGAAGATGGATCCTAATGACTGCATGTATAATGCGAACAGGAGTGGGCCCAGAATGGTACCCTGAGGAACTCCACATCTCAGAGGTGCTGAACAATACTGATCTATACAAACAGAGAAAGTCCTTTCTGCCATTTAAAAACACTATCAAAATTAATAATTAAAATAATTTAACAAATATTTTTTTAAATAACAGAAAAATGTTCTCTTAATAATCTGCAAAAGGTCAGATATATTTTTCAGTGAGGGCCCTTTAAAAGGTTAATGCTTAAACTGCTATAGCTTTATTGAGTTAAAGTCCCTCAATACCTTAATTGAGCTGAAATTACTATAATTAGATTATTGAGCCAAAAGTTCAATAACTAAATCAATACCAGTCTTCTGTCTGCTTGATAAATATGGACCTAGAGCAGAACATTAGTTATCAACTCAGAGTGTATAGAACATTATCTGGAGGAAACCAAACAACAAATACACAAACAAATGGCACAGCACAGGAAAACCACAGCTTCTGGTCAAGACTTACAATCCACAAACATGTTATGGACAAGGAACTCTTCTGAGGACAGGAGTTTTCATATTTTGGACCAAAAAGATAGACCGCTTGTAAAGTGTGGAAATCAAAAACAGGACAAGGTCTAAAGTTTTAACTTGAAGTACTATCGTAGTAACTTAGTTTTTAACCTAATAGCAATCCACACTTTCAGGAATGTGAACAGCAAAGACCCTAACAACCCTCAGGAGGAGACAGAAGGGAGAGAGTTTCTTAAACTAGCTCACATTGATGAAGCTACTACAGTAT
>SSNR01000134.1:1182152-1229808 GCA_006937965.1 Callopanchax toddi
TTCACATTTGATCTTGAATTGATAAATTGTCAATGAGAATCAAAACAACTTCACAAAGTTCCATGTGTCTTTGTGTGAATTCCATGAATTCTACATTCTGGATGAGTGAGCAACATTAGCTTAGCTTACTGTAGCATAAACCTGCAATCAAAAGTAGACATCCATCACTCCCGCTATAGTTTGTTTCAACCCAACAGTGTACGTGTTGCTAGCAGCAGCATGAACAACATAAACTAAACAAATGAAAAATTGTAGATGTTCACAAACTGGCAATATAGTGTTCCGATTCATCAGGATGTCCATGAAGAACGTTAGCAGCTAAGATCAGCAGCAGCCTCTACGGTAATGTGACTCAGTTGTGAAAAATGCTTTAGCATGCTAACATGCAATGACTCACACTTTCAGAAGTCTCTCTGGTTTATGTTTTCGTGTACAATGAAAGATATGAGTGAGAACACTGTAATAGTGATCACTTATTTCATATAGATATTTTACTTTGATCTGTTAGGTTATTTTAAAACTTCTGACAAAGATCTCCATCCAGCCTTTAAGTTAAGCTAGGCTAATGGGTTGAAGGTTTTGTTCCTTTACTGAGAAAACCCTTATTTCTTCTTTATGCTAGCTTCTTTTAGCCCTGTCGTATCAATCAGGATTTTGTAAGGGTGTATTTAGAGTAACGTGGCTCACTCATGAAACATGATGATGTTCAGCCGGCTAACGAGAAGTGAGTTCAAATGCTAAATGTCCCCCTGGTATCTTCAGTGTAAATGAAGGATGTACTGAGTGTGTGTGTTGTTCTAGCTAACGGCGTGGGACGCCTGTGTCCATAAGTCTACCGTGACATAAGGTTCAGGGAATGTGGGGTACCTCTATGCTATAAAAAGCCAGCCCACCTTCACTAACCCTGTCTCCGAAGTCCATCCCAGTTTTTTTTTAGGAAGGGGGTTCTAAAATAAAATCAGCTGTCACTAGATGCCTGAGCTCCACTGAGCTGCTAGTGCTGGAGCTGGTCTCCAAACCGGAGTGATTTTCTGAGCTGGTCTGGGTGACTAAACCCAGTTCATTTTCTGGAATTCCCTAGACCCATTTCTCTTTGATTGGATTCTATCGCTGTTTGGTTCAGGAACGACTTGTACAGAAGGTAAGAGACTTTCCTCTCATAGAGGTTATCTCTGCTCATAATAAAAGTCCACTGAGACTGCAGCACTTTTAAAGTCATTTTCTTCCAAAAAGAAAGAAGCATCAGACTCAATAGATGATACTTTAGCTGAAGATGGCAGGTTCACCCAGTTTTGGTGTAAAAACCAAAATGAGATCAACCAATTTTGTTCGGCTAATTGAAACTTCAAAAAGACCCATTTTTAGATGCATGTTTCCATGAATCCACAAGGATTTGTGAGCGATCATAAAACATGCATGGCCCCTTCCTGTTTCCCCCCGTCTGATCTGGAATATTCTGAAAGCGAAGCAAATTGGAGACAAAGTGCTAAGCCTAGCATAAGGAAGCGCTCGAGGACAATCCGCTCTCCTTGTAAAGAAGTTATTTTGATAGATTTGACAGAGTAATTATTGTGCCTGTTTTACTTTGTCGGTGAGGAAGAAATTACCCTCCACAGGCTGACATTTCAATTAGTGTAGCTCACTTGGCTTTCCTGTCAAACCTCGCCAGGCAAAAGCTGGGGTCAGTACGCGCCCAACAGAAGATTGCATGGCTTAAGGCCCACGATGTGAGGATAGGGCAGACAAGGAGGTGACGCCTCTGTGATTAGAGGACGGCCTCTGCTACATTTGTGGCTCTTGAACTCGCTTTCAGCTACGAAGACGCGCTGCCTTCTCTCACGTCCTTAAACACTGAAATTACTCGCTTATTTTTGTGGATCCACTCGCTGACACCTCAACCTTCGCCTCCTCGTCTCCACGCCAAAGCGCCGAGAGAGCAGCAGCTCACCTTTGGTCTGCTTCGAGCAGGAGGCAGAGCAGGGAGGTGGATGGGCCTTAGCTAAGCTCAATATAGCCACTGAGTCGTATTTGCTGCCAGCAGCATGGCTTCACATGTTGACTTATTATGGCCTTTTCCACTTCTATTACACCTCGGCCGGTGGAATTGAAGAGATAAAAATCTGTGAACTGATAGTCATCACGGTGGTAAATATATGTTCACCATCAGCAGAAGAAACGACTTGGGTTAGAAGAGAGAAGGCTGTGAGGTTTATTCCTAAGTCAATACTGTTAACGCAGCATTAACCCTTCGTAGGACCACGAGGTTTGACCACTCGCTTTGAATTCTGACTTACAGCAACAACGTCAAACTTTCACCAAAAAGTTTTTAAAAGTAAGAAAGATTTTAAACGTGTGAAAAAAGAGACACGCATGCTTTAAGAAGTTTAAAAAGTTCAAAGAAAAAGAAGTCAAATGAATTGAATAAAAAAGAACAGACAAATCTGCTTTAGACCATTCAGGCTGCTCACTGAAATTCATGCTACAGAACATGTTTTTTTTTTTAATCCACTCTATGATGCTTCTTACTGTGACTAGCTGCTAGCTTCTGTATTTCTCAGAACTATGAAAGCTGCATCTTTTTTTTTTTGGTGTGGAGGACCTTATAGACATTATAAAACTAAGCTTTAAAAAAATGCATATTTAGTAGTTCAAATTTAAGAAAAAAATAGCTCAAATTTTCCTTTTAGTAATTAAATTAAATAATACAGTAATTTAGCGATGTGACGTTCATGAACGAGTCGAATCTTTGAACGGCTCTTCCCTGTGAATGAGGAGAATCGAGTCTTTGTAAAGAACCGTTCATGTTTTTGTATTCACTGATGTTTGAGGCCAGGAGGCAAAATTCAACAACACTAAGTTACTGCCTGAAGAATAGCTCTTTATTTAAAATAACACCAGTGAGCATAGCAACATGAACCCATCAGTTCTATCGGGGAAGTTAATTAGTGGCACACACATAGATGACACAACAAAGAGTGTCCCCAAACATACTGTAGTTCCACGTGACATTTCTCTTTCAAAATTTTGCCAAAAACCATAAAAGACCCAGTGTTTTTTTTTACAGTTCTTTGAGGTGAATGGCTCCCTTTAAAAAGCCATAAATCTTATCATTACAGTAATTATACAAATTTTAAACCAAAACCCCATCTACACAAACAATAACAAAAGTTTAAGTTGAAGAGAAAAAAATTGTAATGCAAAACCCACTGTCCTCTTTAGGGGACACATATTTTGATTTGCAGGTTAAACCTAAAGGTTTTACCAAAAATCTTTAAATAGTACATGTTTTTAAAAAGTAAATTAGACAGTTTAAATTAAATAAAAAAAAAATAAAAAACGTGATGAAACAGATGTCCCTTAACCATTTGAAGGGCACTCAGTGAAATACTTTAAAGTTTTAACCATTGAGTCTCACTGGGGGCTTTTAAAAGTAAGACATTGTTATTTTAATTATTTTATATAGTAAATCAGAAACACTGTAAAACTGGTTATGTATAACACAGACCTTCTCTAATGTCAAAAAATGTTGTTTTAATGTATGTGTAAAATATTTAGATGGACTGGTGACCTGTCCAACTTTCCTATTGCTTCATGAATGTATTTTGGAACTGGTAAGCTAGTGGCTAGCTCATTTAGCTAAACTAAAGCCACTCAAAGAGCTATCTACGGAAGATGAAGTATTAATTGTTCACAACATTTATCAGAAACCCACATCATGACTGAATTCTGACCAGAAAGGTGATACACATTTATTTTGACAGAAATAGTATCTGAATGTTACAGGAATTGTTACACACCATAACAAGACTGCTACAGATAGCTAGCCATGCTGCTAATTTTCACTGCAAATAAGCATAAATGAAATGATGTAAATGACCTTCTATGAGGTGCTGACTGTAATTATTATACAAAAATGAAGAGCTAAATATTGTCACATGTAGCAGCCTAAAATATTCCTTTTACCACATACTCATACAGTATTTAACAAATGGGTTGTTGCTTTTTCACAACTTTTGTGTAGAAAATGTAATATTTTATCTTAAAAAATGTACTCAGATACAATTGTCAAAAATGAATGTTCATAATCAGGTCAAAATATATTAATCTAAATGTGAAAATGTAATGGTTTTAAACTGAATATTTAGCATGAAAAATTATACTGCCATAAACATCATACAAAACAACAACAGACAGCAGGATGAAGGTTCTCCTATCTGACAGCTCACTCTGCACTTGACTGTATTATTGTATCAACCCTATTGATCAATGATCAGTGTTCCTGTCTGCGTTCTCTCTGATTATTTATGACTGACCTACAGTTAAATGAACTCACACAATCTATGTTAGACGGGGGGTCACCTCAGTTTTGAATTAGTAGGCTGCTTTTGTTTTACAGCAGTCTGAATTTGAGAGTTAGAGATCAAAAGACTAAAACCAACACATTTACATTTAAATAATTACATAAAATGTTGCATATCTAGGTTTCATTCTAAATATTCAATTTTAACTTTAATTTAACATTAAATATTTAGATACTATTTTATATTATTGGAATTACCTTTAAATTTGGTTCTAAATATTCAGCTTTAACTTTAAATACTTCAATTTTATTTCAAATGTTTAGATTTAATTAATATATTTAGATTTTATTCTAGATGTTTCGATAGAATTTTATATATTTGGATTAAATTTTAAAATTTGACTGGTTTAGATTTTACTTTTTATATTTAGCCTCAAAATGCTTAGATTTACCTTTATAGTATATGTTAAGTTTTAACACCAAAAATGTAACTATATATCTTTAGAATTAACTAAATGTTTAGATCTAAATTTATATATTTTGATATGGTTCTAAATATTTAGATTTTGTTTTATTTATTTTGATTATTTTTAAATATTCAGATTTCATTTTGATATATTTAGATTATTTTTTTAAATATCTACATTATTTTAAAGATATTTAAACTAAATTTTTACATACTTAGGTTTTATTGTAATTATTTTGAATTAAAATTATATGATAAAAATTTAGCAGCTAATTTGTGAATGTATTACGTCCCATAGGCGCCCCATACCTCCCTCCCTTCTGCTTCCTCTCATCTACATACATTCCCAGACTTCCTCTCCATGAAGCTCGCTGTTACGAGGGAACATGACGCTGCAGCTGGAGCCGGTTTATAAAAAGGCCGTTTATTTTTTTCTCTTCCAGTTACCCCCTCTGGAGCCATCTTACCTCACCTCTGTGCTATGGCAGCTCTGCATATGACTGAAAAGTCACAGATATCCAAAGAGCTGTTGTCATCGCTCTGAGACACTGAGGCCCTCCTGTCCTGCTGATGAGCGTGTGACAGCTCTGAGTCCAGACCGTGATGTGAACATTTGTCTGGGGTGATAAACGAGGGAATAATCCTAGTGTTTTTAAATCTACTCAGTAAGATACACCACAGCCTCAGGTGTAGGATTTATGAACCATATTTATCGGATACAGCGGATGCTAACTATTTCTCCTCTATGGGTTCTACCTTACGCTAACATTCTGGACGTAGCAGAAAGCTAAAACCGGTGTGGGGGAGATGCTTTTATCACATGGCATCTGAATTAAGTCCTCAAGGAAGCCTGTGTCACCCCACAACAGTTATTTATGGTTCTTCAGAAATAATTTAGCTCTAGAGATATTTTGAAGTAGCTGCAAGCAGCTAGTGCGCTGGAATGAGAAGCTAGCTAAGAAATTCAGTTAGCATTTTTAGCTACTCAGGAATATAAGTCACTCTGTTTTTTTAAACATTTTTTTTGAGACACTCAAAGATTTTCACAGCTTGAAAGACATCATTTAGGGCAGGGCATGAACCATTTTGAACTTAAACTATTTTCATGTCATTCTTGCAGGAAGTATTTAGAATTCTCAATCCTGAAAGAGTTTGTAATTTCTGGTAAAAGATGAATCACTATATTGACAAGTAATGATGGTATTTTCCAGACTATATACAGTATGTAGATATATAGTCTGGCCACGGTCCACTGAAACGACTCATTCATAGGGGCGGGACCAACAGTTGTCAATCAAACCGTCTTCACATGCTATTGGATAGCGCTAGAGCCATTTAGCAACAACAGGAACCAGCTGGTAGATTAAACTTTTACCGTGTCCCGTCAGCAAAGCGGCCAATAAATCCTCTTTCAAAATAAAAGACTTTAGTGCCTCTATCTGTTCACGTCTTTAAAAAAAAGCCCAAATCTAAATCGTTCAAAGTTCAGCTGCCGCCATGTTGTTTAAATTCAGTCGGAGTGCTGACGTCATCGGCTAATCCCGCCCTCCAACCCGTTTAGGCGTTGTGATTGGCCCGGTACGAGACTGACCGGACCAATCAGGGGGCTGCAGAGGTTCCAATGAGCGTGGCTAGACCAAATTTCTGCAGAGCAGAACTGACGGTCTAGTATACGAGGCTAGGTATTTTCATCTTTAACTCTTTAACTGGCAGGTCAACCATGTGATGGAGCATATCCTATTAAAGCATGACCTGAACATAACTGAAAAAACTACTAAACTAAAAAGAACTAAAAAAAAAAAAATTAAAACTGAGGATGTTTTAATAGAAAGTTAATTGTTGTTAGTACTGCTGTCATGCGATTAAATAAATTGTGCGATTCATTATTTCTGATCTGTAATTAATTAATGAATCTAATTAATAACATTTTTATTGCACCTAAAGCCCTCATCTTGAGGTATTTTCATTAGATGATTGTGTCAGACCAATAGATTGATATACAGCATGTAACGAGGCATTGCAACGCGTGGTTGGTTACATGGTCACTCACTTCTTTTAGCTAAACTTAGACTGGAACACAAGCACGTTGAGCAATACTCAGTACAATAAGGAGAATTTCAACGTATTAAAAGGTTAGCGCAAAAAAAAAAAAAACAAGGCGAATAATTTCTATTTAGGGTCTTGTTTCGTCCAAGTGTGCTGCTGCTCAAAGAGAGAAAACATGCCAAGGGCTAAAAGGTTCAGTGTGGGCGGAGGTTGAGCCTTAGCAGAGCTCTCTCCGTTTCCTAATGATGCTTTGTAGCACAAAAAAGTCAAATGTAGAATCAACGCTCGTCTCTAATTGGCTATCCGCAGGGACGTGCTGAACGATACAGAAAACATACCCGGTCGTTCTCTGTGAATGATGGGATGAGAGTTCTGTCAGTATTTATTATGTTTTATTGGCTCCTGGCTACGTCTTAGCTCAAATATGTACAGAAACTTGAACTTGTGGATGAATTCATTAAATTCAAGTTGGGTTTAAAACAAAAAGCTCAGAGTACGGACGACACCAGCAAACATTTAATGGATGTAGTTCTTTCTTTTACATGCAATTTAAGAAATCGACCAGCTAATGGAGAAGAAAAGGTCTATTCCATTGATTCACCTTGTTCTGTTACAATATGAGAAGCCATTAGTAGAAATCTGTCCCTAAAGTCCAATTAGGTGAGCTCAGTCTCAGCGCTCCCTAATGTGCCAAAAGAGTAGGTGGCAAATATCAGCAGATCCCCTATGAGACGCATGTAGCAGTCACGTTGGCTCTAGTTGGCTTTTATTCAACAATCAAGAGGTATTCTTATGTTTAACGTCACATTTATCTGTGTTTTGGGGTGTTTTCTGGGTGTGAAGCTGCAGGCAGCACAAGTAGATCCAGATCCGAACATCCTGAGGAGAAAGCACCTAGTGGGGAGACCCAGGAGGCCGAGTCGGTGTCGGTGAAGGAGAGGCTGGCGATGTATCAGGCTGCCGTGTCCAACAAGGAAAGCAGCTCCTCCTCTGCAGCGGTAAGTCGATACTTCCACCAGAGTGTAAGGAGAGACGGAGGGAAGGATGTGTGGACGCTCGCCGTCACTTTGTTGTTCTGATTAGGGAGGTGGCACTGACCTCTGCTGGGATGTAGGGCTGAATGATCAAAGGGGGCTGGACTGGAAAAACACGTTTTTAACAGGATAGATCAGCTGATTTCACACCTAAATGTTTCAGATCAGAACAGCAAAGATAATTATATATTTATAAAGCTGAGTTCAGTCCCACCAGCCAGACCTGACCACTACCAGACCTGTAGAATTAATAAGTCACTTCAACCGAACCTGTCTGACAACATAAAGGAGGCTAAAAGATCTCAAAAAGCAAAACATTTGGACTTTTTTTTTCTTGTGTTCAACATCAGGGGCTAGTTTGCTGCTTCAGTACTTGAACTACTTGCTGTAATTGACACAAATTCTGCTGACTAGCAGAAAATCCTGAAATAGAACGTCTGACCTTTGACCTTAAACAGGCCGTTCATGTTGGGAAACCCTCCAATAGGACTGGATTGAAACAATTCTGTTAAGAAGGGCAGAACAAAATTCCTCCACAGTGACGACAGAGAATCATTAGTCTTAAAACCAGGGGTCGATCACTTCTTCACCGCTCTGTAGATGAACATTAATAAGATTTATAGTAAAAACGTTATCTTTAAACGCTTCAAATTCACCAATAAGGACAGTTTATATCCAAATTGTTGCAGCAGAGACAATAAAAAAAGACAAAGTTAGTTGTTTTAATGATTTTACATGAGGTAGGGAAAACCATTATGTTATCAGAGTTGACGTCAGAATAAAACCAGACTATTTACTATTTAATGAACACACCCTGTATGTAGTGACACTGTAACCTGCTGCCATGACAGACCCTTTAGGTCCATGTGCTTCTAGAGTAACTGTTTGACTTTAGTCATGTTACTGCTGACGTATTAAAAATAAAGATGTCTTTCTACTGTAAATAACCAGCCCTTTAAAGCCCAATAAATATAACAGTAATCAGAAATGTATACATATTCAATTTAACTGTTTTAGATAATAATACTAATAAAAATATTAAAATTGACACTCACCACATTCAGTACTTAAATCAGCCACTTCCAGCTCTGGCGAAACGTAATGTTCTGTGGTCTGTTGGTCATCGTGGTTTCTTTTTTTTTTTTTTTGAAGGAAATAATCCCTGATTACACCCCTATCTGGGTTGTCTGGTGTCACTTCAGCTTACAGGGTTTCAGACTTTCATTCACCAGTTCATCGCCACAAATGACACACTCAGTTTTGACATTGACTCAATAAAACCAAACTCCAGACGACTGTCCTGATATGTCCTCTTTTCTTTCAGAGACAATCCATACCTTCTTCTCTTTCACGATTGGCTATTTTGTAAAGGTCCTTCATCTGTTTTACCTCTGTGGTTAGATTAGCTTGCATGCTAGCTCCACCATGCGATCGTACTGTTATGCTAGTCGGATCATTGTCTATATAGTTATGTTAGAAGATTACAAAATGGTAAAGATTTAGTTATGTGGAACATGAATTAAATGCTTAGACAGATTATTTAATATTTAGGTCCAAAGATGTTAATTTAGTAAACGTTAAATAAACAAATATAATAAACATAGTTTTAAACCCCTTAAAGTGATATTATGCAGTTTTGCTTGTTTTGGGCTCCCTCTGGTGTCCGTTTTAAATCACTGCCATTAAAAAGTTACATTGTTTCATCTTCTAAACGCCTAAATCTACCTGTTGAAATGTCTCCTCAGCCTTCATAGCTTTCTACAGGAGCGGTTATTTACTCCTTTAAAGAAATCAGCTGTGTTCAAGCAGGGAGAGATTGAAAAAAATCAGGAATCATGAGCTAAAAACACTCCAGCGCTAGCATAACAGCTAGCCACATTGGGTTAGCCTAACCATCGTGAGACATGTGACTTCCTGGACACCGTGACGGCGACGGAGATCTTGCAATCGTGGTTTTCCGGCTGTAATCACCAGATGGGGCTAAGTGACTTTTCATTAACTCTGTAAAGGGTCATATTAGCACAGACTGGCTCAAGGAAAAGATTTAAAAATATGAAAAAGTTGCATATTATCACTTTAAGGTGGAGAGGTCCTGGAAGCTTTGGCGCCCTCTTGTGGGAGTCGGGACCCACATGTTAGGAACCACTGATTTAAAGGAATGTACTAATCCTGTTACACACTAAACCTATCAAAGTTAATGCATTTAGTGTTTTTAGGGATAAGGTTAGAAAGCAACACATTAAAACGATTAGAAAATGTATTGGTTCCATTTACCATCAGAACTGGTCAGCTTGTGATTTTTACCTCCGTTTTGTTTGGACGTCTATGACATGTTTTCATGTGTGGCCTTTCAACAAAATGTTGCTATTTAAACAGAGAAAACTCCTCTTTTCACAGCTTTATGGTGAAGTAGAAACCACTATTGTGTTTTCTATGTTGCATCAGTTTTAATGCACACCACTTTAGAGGCCAGTCAAGCCAAAAGAGCAGCTGATTATGTGGTAAAATGACTCTGATCAGCTGGTTTTTACATGTGGTCCCCCCCCAACAAGACACTGAATTTTTACAACAATCTGAACACTAAATTACCAACACAGTTAATCCATCTGGACCACTTACAGAATTCCTTTCATGTTTTTCTCTGATTAGATTAAAAGAAGGTTCAGACCTTGTTCAACACACAAAAGCTTTAATAGTCGAGTCAGAGTCACCCAGACCTCCTCTGTAATTAAAACCATTGTTTATTTTGCACAGTCATTACTTTACATCAGTGAGGCGTCACACATCATTCCTCCTGCTGCTGAAAACACAAAAAGGAGAACGCATAATTCTGAATATCCTTGAGACATTACTTATCGCCAAGGGGAAAAACAAAGTGTGACTTTCATCAAGCTCTTTATGCATCCAGTGATTCAGAGTGAACAGTTTGTCAGCCAAGGCTGACACAATAAGTCTGTTCACTTCTAAAATTAAAGTCTACATCACAGAATTTGTCAACATTTCCCTCGTAACCATAAAAAAACACCAGAGGGACGTTTAAAGGTTTCGGTCTCGCAGCAAGGTGCAGCCAAGTGCTTCTGTTTCCAATGGGGTCCCTTGGGGATCCTTTAAGACCATCTTGAATGTGTTGCTCCAGTGGTGTGAGAGTATCAGTGTAAAGCATTCATCAGGCCTCACCGGCATGTTTACAGAGGGAGACCTGACCCCCATGGACATGATGAGACAAAGCAGCTGTCTGCTGACTGTACTGATAGCAGAAAATGACTCAAAAAAGTTGGTGATGATGGTTTCAGAGCACAAACCCTTAGCTGGTCAAAGGTCTGAGGATGAACAGAGTCAAGGTGTAGCTGTTAGGACAGAGTCTTTCAGTGGGAGGTTTTTATATCTGTAAATTCAACCTCGGTCCTCAAATATTGAACGAAACCTGAGCCCAGATGGAAGAGCGGACTGTGAAAAACGGAGTCTATCTTTATTCCTTTCACAGGAATTAAAAGGGTAAGTAGAAGCCAGGTGCTACTAATCAAATGCATTGATTTGCTGTCACTTGAGCATCCAGGCCTGGTGGAGACCTAACCTGAGCTCGAGTTTGTGCTTAAATGGACACACCACATGCTTTGGTTATAGAAGGAGATGTGACCCCACAACCACATATCATTCCCATGACCCCCATAGAAACTCTACAGGAGTAAAGATCTGACTCAGTGAACAACAACCCGGACAAAAACTACACTCCTCCTCAAAGGGAGTGTACCCTATAGGGAGGGTACACTCCCTTTGAGGAGTCCCCCTTGTTAAGTCTCAGACCACCACCCTGGTCCCTGGTTTGTCACTCCAAACCAGTGTGTCTACCACAACAGCCCCACAACGTCTTCCAGAGCCTTTCAGAGTGACTCTTGTCCACCTTCTTTGACTCCCTCAGTGTCAGTCAGGTTAACAGACTCGCCTTCCGCTGAGTCCCCAGACTCTTCGTCCTCTGTGGTGGACATAGTTATCATTTTAAAGACATCCTCAAAGCGCAACTTCCACCACTCAGTGTCCTCAGGGTGGGGCTACAGTTCTCAACCCAAACCAAGCACGATAGAAAAAAAAAACGATAGACTCCACTTATACACTGTTCATCCTGTTGCACCACAACCACTCAAAGCCTGGGAATAAAGAAAGCTAGTCGTAGCGTAGAGCAGGGCTAGTCGATAGGTGGCCCTCGGTCCAGGTCTGGCCTGTGAGCCGTATTCTGGGTCCCCTAAGCTGTCATTCATTCACAACACAAGTCGGTGTGGTAATGCCTTTACAGTCACTGCTTCACTTTAGACCGGCGACCTCCGCCGTCTCTGTCCTACAACGATTAGCAAAAGATCCCCCCATGGATCATGGACTGGTTCTAAATGTTTCTGTGTCCCTTTAAGATTTGGATTTGAATACCAGAGTATCAGGACAAACCAGCTGTCAGCACAGTGGTGGAGGGTTGATGGTTTGGGCAGTTCACCACGAACTCCTCTGTGAACCAAAGCTGAAGTTTGGACCAAACTGGGCCATAAAACAGAACAATGATCCCAAACAGGTCTACAGAACAGCTGGAAAATCAAAGTCAAGGTCCAGGGACCTTAAGATAGATGTACAGAAACCAATGTCTGTAAAGCATGATTAAATAAAGTATCATTGTGAAGAAGATGGGTCCAAAATTCCTCCACGACAGCATGATGGAGTCAGATAGAAACATTCAAGTTACTGTTAGAAGTATAGCAGCGATTGTAGTAGTCTGTTTCACAAAACGATCCTTTAAACAACGACCACTTCAGAGTCTGAATGAACCATTAAATAACTGGTGATCTCTTCTGTTGTGTAAAAGCAGCTTTAGAACCCAGTGACTGATCGTTCCTCACTCTGACTAAGTGATGTTTCTGTCAGTGCTGCAACCTCCACAACCTCAGCTGATCTTTCCTGCCAGGCCTCATGTGGTGACTACTGACAGCTGAATGTTGATGTACTTAGTTCCTATATGTGTGTGTGTGCGTGCATGGGGGGTAGGGGATCTGTAGTTATGGATACTAGAGGGGTCAGGCAAATAAAACCTGAACAGGTTCCTGCTTTCTCTCTTCAGCAGCTGTTGTCTGCATGTCTACGTCTAAGTGGCAACATGCTTAAATATGGCAGCGCTGTGGACTGACGTCTTTCCTTCATCATTCATGAGGCGGTTTTCTATTAAACAGGACTGTTCGTTAGAAAAAGGTACAAAAACTATTTTAAAAGATCTAAACAGATGGTTGTTTGCTGAAGCAACCCCAGATCATGATACTGCCCCCACAGGCTCCTCAGCTCAACCATTATGGGTTGAGGGTTGTTGGTTTCCAGGTGCTTCATTGGGCAAGATACTTCACCTACATCGCCTGCTAGTGGTGATCAGAGGGTCCAGCAGCGCCTGTGTATGGTTGCTTTACTTCTGTGGCTACAATGTATCTCACTGCCATCAGTGTGTTGTAGTTCTTGCCTTAGAAAGGCGCTGTACCAGGGGTACTC
Organism: Callopanchax toddi; assembly: GCA_006937965.1. Classification (NCBI taxonomy): domain Eukaryota; kingdom Metazoa; phylum Chordata; class Actinopteri; order Cyprinodontiformes; family Nothobranchiidae; genus Callopanchax; species Callopanchax toddi. The sequence goes on from SSNR01000134.1 coordinate 1,195,513, forward strand.
AGTAGGCCACTCTCAGTTTTCTGTCCTTTTTTTGTACTTGTGTTGCTCAAGCTGTTGTTATTTCACTAAATCCACTGCAAATTGTCAAAGCACCTCCCGTGCAGCTCCAGGAGGAGGAGCTGCATAGATGAAGCCTGGTTACCATGGTTTCAAAGCCCTCTCTTCAGTTCCTCCTCTCTGACACATATCATATCATATCATTATCATCCCACAGTTCTGACCTGACCCACATATTTTAATCTGATCATTACCTGCTATTAAAATGCTAATAAAATGGCTGCTTAATAAACTACACATTATAGACCAGTACTTTCAGTTTTCTGAAACAGTGGAACATATTTTCTACGATGGTTTCATTACCATTGTGGGACTAAAGGGCAGTGGTGTTGAAAGTCGGTCCTCACGGTCCGGTATCCAGATCCATGTCTTAGTTCCTTCCTTACTCCAACACACCTGAATCAACGGTTGAATCACCTGTTCTGCAGGTAATCGAGCTCTGCAGAAGGTCTTTAATCAGCCGCTAACTGGAATCAGGTGAGTTGAAGCAGAGAAACCTCTAAAACATGCTGGATACCAGCCCTCCAGGATCAGGACTGAACTAGGGGTTAAAGCAGTCCTCAGTTGGGGTCTGGACTCCACTGTGGGTCAAGAAACGCCAAGTTTGGGATTTTGAGATGATTGTAACCAATCAAATACAACCAAAAGAAGAATATTTACGTTTCAAAGAGAATCTTCGTGGTAATAGAATGTTTTTTATCCCACTGATTTATTACCTCTAAGTGAGCACAGAGCTCCACAGTGACATCTGGTGGGGCCTGACCCCACTGGCCCCAAGTGCAGAGACGCCACTGGTTAGCAAAGCAATTTATTCATCTTTGTTCCTATTTAAATCAATATATAATTTATCAAATTAACCCACAAAACCATTAGATACACTTCCAAGTTAGGTTGCGATCAGAGATGCTAGAGAAAGAAGAATAAACTTTAAGAAGTCAAAGGTCCACATGGATTTAGTCGTCATGATCAAGCTCATCTATCTCCTTTGAAGTGTCACAGAGTGGAAAAGGGCTGTTGGTGTTGGCGTGTAGATGACAGTGAAGCTCCTGTTCTCTCAAGGAGTAAAATATTAATAACACCTGTCATAAAATGTCACCGGTCTGCAGAAACTCAAAGCATCTGTGCATGACAGAAGAACTAAGGCAGCAAACATTTACATATATCACATCAGCACACACACACATTCTCATATATACGGGCCTTTCCTTCAAGCTGTGTGCACAGACCGACATATAAATCTTTTATTAGCATTGTAATTGACCATCACAAAAGGAGATTATTGTCTGGAATGGAGTGCATTCCTGCCTGGGTCTCATAGAGCGAGAGGTCGCTTCCTCCATCCTGATTTTAAAAAAGAGAGTCCTTTTCTTCTCTACCTCCTCTAATGACAAAAGGAATGTTTTTATAATTCCTGGCTTTAGGGGGAAGAATCTAATTATGAAACCGCTTCAAGAAGGAGATGGAAAGCCTTTTTAGTTCTTTAAATAATCATATCCCTTTATACAGCCTGATCTATAGAGCTATAGGCTCACTGAGATTGATGTGTTTCTCTCATTTTACCCTGAAGTCTCACAAAGTCACGTATCTCACGAGGGTTAGGCTAACCCAATGTGGCTAGCTGTTATGCTAGCACTAGAGTGTTTTTAGCTCATGATTCCTGATTTTTTTCCCATCTCTTCCTGATTGAACACAGCTGATTTTATTGAATGAGTGATGAACCGCTCCAGTAGAAAGCAGTGAAGGCTGAGGAGACATTTCAACAGGTAGATTTAGGTGTTTCTGAGCAAAGACGAGGCTAACACTTTTATGACAGTGACTTAAAACGGACACTAGGGGGTGCTAAAAACAAGCTAAATAGCATAGTGTGTCTTTACCCTGTTTTTCTGTACATTACTGTTACAGTTTTTTTATAAGTACTTTATAAATAAAGTTGAATTAGATGAATATTATTCAGAAATTCTTATTTCAAAAGTTGTTAATAGAACATTAATCTAATATTTAGGATGAAATATATATGATAATAATGTAGTAATAACTATAATAAAAGTTCTTTATGAATAAAATAAATTAGATGAAACTATCAGAAATGTATTAATTAATAATAATAATCAAATATCTACAACTATATTCTGTTATTTGTACAGATAAAATATTATAATAATAAAACTGGACTGAAAAAACTAAATGTTACTTTAAAGTTGTTAGCATTTATTAGAGAATAAGAGTTTCCAGAGTTCCTCTCAGCGTTCTCGTGCCTTTGTGCTCTGTTTTTGCATTTCTACAATACAAAGATGTATAATTTAACACCATGGATGAGAACAGAGATTAGTTCACTGAGGTTAAAAATTCAATCCGCTAAAACCCCATTAAAACCTGTGTCTGGCGGTGTGTTTAATCCCTAATTCCGATGGCTTTCTGGGGGTAATTCCTGTTATCTGGTTTCTGCTGACAGGCGATGGATGAGTCCGAGGCCTGCTCGCTGCCTGGTGGTCTGGCTACGGTGAAGAAACAGTTTGAGAGCCACGAGTTCGCCTCGTCATCCTCTCAGTCCAGCGTCACCCAGATTCACGTCCAGAAGAGATCCGTCCAGGTGAGACGTGGACTTGTTACTAACACAAAAGCAGAGCGCTGAACAAGCTATAGCCCTCTTAAAGCTTTCCTCTGTCTTTGCTTTTGTGTCACACTTAAATGTGTGTGTGTCCCATCACTCTTCTACACAACAGTTAGAGTTTATCGTATCATCGTATATCATCAGTTCACAGGACTTTTTCCCAAAGGGTTTGGGGATCTTCAAGACGTTTTTTATTAAATGTGAGTTGAGTCTGTGTCAGCAGATGTTTTAACCTTTAAACTCTCCCATGAAGTGGAGGTTCTACTCAATTACAAACCTAAAAGGACCGGCTTGCTGTCATCTGGTCCACCCTAGAACCGCCCCTGCTCCAGTGGAGGCCATTTTTACTTTTCTTCACCTTAACCAATGAGCACTGTTTGTTTTGAGGATGTCTTTAAACTTGGATACAATTTGGTTAGAGTTGTTTTCCAAAAGCATGCCAAAGACTGTTTAAATTATCTTGTTTACGCCAGATCCTAAGCTCACAAATTAGCATAATGTCTGATTATTCAATTTGAAAAAAAAAATTCTTGGACTTGAGCTGTGACTTCCTGAAGCTAGATTATTCTGTGTTGGAAAAAATCAAAAAGAGAAGAGGGAGAGGAATGGGCCATGTTTTTTCTAGTAGCAAAATGAGGATATGTCTGGTTTTTAACTTTATATTGAATATACAGACGCTTTACCAGCACTTGAATGAGACATTTTCTGTAGAATCTGAAAAGACATGCTCAATAATGTCATTTTAGGTCATTTTATTGAGATACGTTATTTCATTTTGTGAGAAAACTCTCTTTTTTTGATGAAGGTATCATTATCTCATCATCTTATGATAACAAAGCTGCTGTGTTCTTATTAGCCTATAGCTTGTTTAGTGATTTTTAACTAAAGTTTGTTTTCTTGTGACAGCTGTATTTTTTGTTTTCCATTAAATAGAAAAGAAATCAGGACAGCAATTATTCAAGCAGAAAAGATCAAGAAACCATCATTGATTCAAACATTAGAGTTATGGATCATCTGTAAGTGTCAGGACAGTGATACTGAATGATGAAGCCGAGTGTAACAGAAGAGTCACTTATAAGAAAAGATGATTTAGTGTAGAAAACACATCTTGAGAAAAGGAGATGAGACATAAAATTAGCTTGTTTGTTCTGGAGACAGCTAATTTAAATTTAAAAAAAAAAAGTTATATTATGACACTTACTGATTCCCCTGCACTTTCTGTGTTCTAAATTTGTTGAAGCTAAATTAATCACAGTGCTAAAACAGCTGCTCAGCTAACAGCTAGGCCTGTTTAGCTCCATGCTAACACCTGTAAGCACATTTTCCTTTTACCTCTTGACATGTTAGCAGAGTTTGTATTTTATAAAAAGCAAACCCATTTCCCACCAAACATTTTTCTGGATATAACAAAATGAAATTTAACATGCTAAACAACTTTGAGGTTGTATTTAAAAAAAGGATGAAAGCTAACATGTTCCTCTTGGTTTAGTAACAACATATAAGGTCGTAAAAAGCTGTTGAACTTGTGAGACTCAGCTTAGCATTTAACTTCTAGAGGCTAGCTAGTTTCTAACACAAATATCATATATCACTAGATGTCTCACCCGCACTGTTTGTCAATGGACCCTGACGTCCCTACGCCGGCGGCCATCTTACTTCGTACAGCTGCCCGTTTCTTACATTTGTGTCAATGGAGCATGTACCATTAAATACCTCTAACTTGCTCAATTTTTAACCGATTTTCAAACAGTTTGCATTTTTATAAACGTCAGAGACGTGGCTGTGAATATATATCAAAATATAACGATAATGGTTGGGAATCTCATAAATTGTAAAAGTATCAAATCTCAAGTCTATACATAATAACGTTTGTAAGAAAGTAACCCGTTTGTAAATCCAGTCATTTTTCATCAAGTTATGATTATTTTCAGTTAAGTTTATCGCTAACCTTCCATCTGCTACCATAGTGAGCAGAATGTCAGCTGTCTGAAGCAAGATGGCCGCCATGTAGGGACGCCGTAGAGTCCCACATAGGACATCTAGTGATATCTATGGTTTCTAATGCTTCTAATCCTTCATTTGTGTTATGCTAAGCTAACTATGATAGTTTTTAGTATCCACACAAAAATGGCTTCTGCTTTCGACAGGTTTTTCCTCTGTGGTCAGTAGGTGTTATAAAGTTCATGAAAATAACATAGAAGTATCGGCTAGGGATTCTGTATCGGTCGATGCTCAAAATCAAATGACTGGACTCGAGGGCTTAAAACCCTGATCCCTAGTAATCATGTATAAATCCTTTAAAATAGATATAAAACTTCTAACTCCACTTCAGTCACTATAAAACATCTAAAACAATTTTGGAAAACCAACAGTTGGCTTACTCTCAAAACTTTTGGCCATGGCTTTAAATGAAAATATTTATAAAAGAATTAAAATGCCATCTTCCTACAAAATGAAGACTAGTAAACCAGTGTTTCATAAAGCCAGAGTCTATAGGTGGAGTAGTACTGTGAGGTAATCTCATAGAATACCAAGCATTCAGCGTTTCCAGGAACAATAAATAGTTTTGTGATGATTGCAGATGAAAGGGACATTTGTCTTCCCCTTCTTTAAAGCCAGGAGAAGTTGGAAGACAGAGCACCGCCGTCCTTTCTAGTCTGTGAGAAGTGACAGATATATGGAAGCTGCTGAAGGATTTACATTCCACTGCAGCTCTTTAGTAGAGAAGCTCAGCTGCTAAGGCTGAGGCCTTCCTGCAGGTCAAGCCAAAGAGGGCACCTTGAACTCCGCCCGTCTATGTGAGGCTGCCACAGAGCGTGCGAGGGACATGCCAGAACGCGTTAGCCCCAGCCTCGGATGGGAGCCGGATCTTCATGGAGGAAGGTCAATTCCTCCTCTTCTTGCATTCCCCCTCATTTGCTCATTCGGGCGTAGAGGCAGAGCGGATTCATCGAATGCACAAGAACCTTGCTGAGTGTTGAATTTTACATAAGAGGAAACGTCAAAATCCGTTGAATCAAGAAGCTGCCTCTTTGCACCAACAGCAGCGTGGCTGCAGGTGTAATACCCAAACAGCTCCACGTCAGGATACAGAACATCTTATTGTGCTGACAGCGGTTTTAGACAAACACAAAACCTCCACCCTCCATGTATCTTTTATGTTAACATCATAGCGTACAAGCTGAACTATCATATTTCTCTTTCATCTCCTTCAAATTGCATGAATCTCAGAGGAGGAAATGTCTGACGCAGTTCTGTGCAGTTTTTTTTTTTTTTTTTTGTAATTTATTGCCATTTCTCTCCACTGAAATCCTCCTTTGGCAAGATTCAAACTTACTAGCTCCCTGGGAAGCAGCGCAGTAATGGAAAAACATTTGTTATCGACCACAGAGGGGATTTTATTAAGCTCTTCCACAATATAAAAATTACTTAGCCTCCCACTGTTTCGTGCAGCTTGCAGTCATGAGGTGATAAAACCTTGTTGCGTGTGTTTGTGTGCAGACGCCGGTGGGCTGAGGGGGGTTTGGAGCATGTTTGGGCGCTGTGGGAGGGATCCTGAGTCCGTGTTCACATTTCTCTCTGTTTGACAGGAGATGTCAAGCTCCTCAGAGGTGACAGTAAGAAGCAGTGCCAGAGAGATTGTTCCGGCATCAACCCACTCGCGACAAGAGGTATTTCTCACTAGATGTCTGGATGCATCACTAGTACACATAGCCTGCATTAAGGGTGCCGATGCATACGAATGGAAGGGTCCTTATTACTTTTCGCCAGTTATTCTTCTGCTTCTGTCACAAGTTTTGGTGCATCCCACCTCCTGCTGTTTTGGAAAAACCTGTCAGAAAAGTACATGAAAATGGGCGACTCAATCAGGAACTCTGTGCTGTCACTGTAGGTAGCAGGACATCAAACACAGGGAAGAAATGGACTTAAAACACTCATTTTCTATCAGCCATGTCAAATGAGTTTTTGTGATATTTTCAGCGTCGCTGTAGGAGAATCGGCACAAAACAGGGGCTGCAATCAGACCACCTGTCATAAACCTCTACAACACTTTTAGTTCTAGTTTTAAATCTTTAACCTAATGACATAATCCTCATTCTAAACCTTTTATTTGAAACTAATTGAAATTATGATGGACTGTTATCCTTTTCCAGGTGATCCACGATCAAAGAGTCCACCATAACAACGTGGCCAGCAGTTATGGGAACCATTCCAGTGAAACAGGTTATTCTGCTCATGCCTTTTCTCTTGTAATCTGCATGTTTTTACCACAGTGCTGCTTGTGTCCTGTATGTTAATGGTGATTTCTGCTATGGGGCTGAATAGGGGATGAGCTCTGTAAAGGAGATGGAGTGCAGATGATTTTCTATTCAGTGCGTAGCGGCAAATCTAATAAGGGCAAAGTCAGGAAGGTAAAATATTGGGAAGTGGAAATTGGGCAATCACAGCTGCATGGTTTCAGAAAATGAAAACTACTCTGGTTTTTAATGAAATGATTTATTTCCCCTTCCTATTCCCCTGAGCCTCCTCACTTTGAATGACTTAATGAGGCAGCCTTCTTCTTGTGTCTAATTCAGTTATGCTTGTCGGAGGGGAGGACCTACCAAAGGTTTCCACTCAGGCTTTGAAGCAGCAGTATGAAAAAACGATTGAGGAAGCAGCACCAGCAAAGGAAATTAAGGTAATGATCCTGTCTGTTTAGCTAAAAAGATGACCGTTTGCGTGTTTTTGATGGTGTATCAGTATGAAGATGAGGCCACATCAGAAAATCATCAAAAGGAAATTGTGCATGCCGCGAGCTGGTGGGGGGAAAAATTGGATTGGAAGGAAAAAAAACAAACTCTTGTCATTACACGGGCAAGGGCTGAAACTTTTCTCCACGGAGGAAAACCATGAATTAAAACTAGAATTTGCATTTCTGCCTACAGTTCAGTCAATATTTCAATAAACATGACGATGTGTAAATGCATTTATATCCTAAATTACTATTTGATGCTTTATTCTTGTTAGCTCTACACCTTTTCTAACACATTTCCCACTCTTTCATTTCTCCACAATTAAAAAAAACCTTTTAAAATGAAGGTTGATGTGGATTTCAACCAGTTTCAGTGGACTCCAGTTAAGCAGTCCTCCAAAACATCAACCATGACTAGCTACAACACATCCTCCTGTGTAAAAACAGCTGCTGTCTCATCCACCTCATCAATGGCTTATGAAGCAACTGAAGATTTCCCTCCCCCTCCAGCAGACATGCCTCAGGTATCAGAGGAAACCTCTGAATACTCGTCCCAGTCTCAGGAGAAAGCCTCCCAACATAAGCAGTCTATTAATAAGGAGCAGTACTTCAAACACAAGAGCATGGCTGAGCTGAAGCGCCTTTACAAGCACATACATCCGGAAGTGCGCAAAAATCTTGAGGTAGACTTCATAAACCAGCTGTCCGAAGCAGAAAGGGCCGCATTTGAAAGCAATGAAACGGCGGGTGACGTCCGGCAGACGTGTTATATGTTCGAAAATGACGAGAACGGCTCTAGTGGATGCTCGAGCCCTGACAGGGAATACCTGGAGTGGGAAGAGATCCTCAAAGGTGAAGTGCAATCAGTGCGCTGGATGTTTGAAAACAAGCCCTTGGATGCAATCAAAGACGACTCCCCAGATGAAAGCGAGGGGAAGAATATTGCCCAACAGGAAATTATTGCTGGCAAGGATGTCAGATATACAGCTTGGATGTTTGAGACTCAGCCCATGGATGCTCTCGGTTCAGAGGTTGCAGATGCAACCGAGCAGTCACAGAAACAGACGGATCTCGCGAGAGGAGATGTGCGTACTGCGACCTGGCTTTTTGAAACTCAGCCGCTGGATTGCCTGAATAAAATCTACCAGGAAGACGAGCAGGAGACGCATATTATTGTCACCAAAGACATCACCGGTGGAGATGTAAAAACCGCCAGGTACCTCTTTGAGACCCAGCATCTGGACTCTCTGGGTAAAACTGAAACCATTGAGGAGAGTCATTTCCTGAGCCTGAAGTCTGAGCTGGAAGAAATTAAAGGGGAAGTGAAGATGACCACCCGTATGTTTGAGACACAACCCATGTGTGTCATTAGGGGAGATTCAGGAGAGATGCTGGAAATCACCACCATCCGCAGGGAGGAGACGGAGAAGGGAGACGTGACCACCTCTCGGTGGATGTTTGAAACCCAACCTTTAGATATGATCCACAAAGACCCTGCAAACGTAAAGCTGATCTGTGGTATCTCCATGGAGGACAACACTCAAGGTGGCGTGAACAAAGGTAGATGGCTTTTTGAGACGAAGACCCTTGACACCATTAATGACGAGGAATGGGAGTGTTCCAAAAAGGAAAAAGAAAAGATTATTGGAGCTGATGTGAGGAAGCACTGTCTTGTTTTTGAGACACAACCAATGGATACCCTGAAAGATAATACCAACGCCCGGCCTTTGGCTGTGGAGGAGGTTGTAGGAGGCGATGTTCGATCAGCCAAGCATTTATTTGAAACAGTGCCCATGGAAAATCTGAAAGAGCTGCCCGAAGTAGGAAAACTTACGAAAATGGTTGCTTCTGAAGAAGAGAAGGGGGATGTGAGGCATCAGAAGTGGGTCTTTGAAAGCCAGCCACTGGAGAGCATAAGGGAGGAGAAAAAGGAGATTACAAGAACGGTGAACATTGATGCTCTTGACAAAGGAGACGTGATAAACTATAAAGAGAGATTTGAAACTATGGATCTAAGTAAATGTGAAGGATCAAAGAAAATCCAAATTGAAGGTGTTCCAAGTGGATCTGTTATGTCTAACAAGATACTTTTTGAATCAGCCCCAATGTACGCCATGCAAGACAGCTCTGGTCATTACCACGAGGTGAGGACCGTGAGGCGGGAGGAGGTTGTGAAGGGAGACGTTCGCAGCTGCAGGTGGATGTTTGAAACGCGCCCCATTGATGAGTTTGATGAAAGCATCAATAAGTTCCAGATCATTAAAGGTATTTCCAAACAGGAAGTGCAGTCTGGGGATGTCAAAACAGCTAAGTGGCTGTTTGAAACTCAGCCACTTGATGCCATTAAGTTCTTCAGTAATTTTGAGGAGGAAGAACATAAAACTAAAGAAGACGTTAAAATCGAGAAGGGGGACGTGAAAACCTGCAGGTGGCTCTTCGAGACCCAGCCGATGGATGTTCTGTACGAAAAAGGGGAAAAGAGCGAGTCAGACGTAGAGGAAGTACAAAGAGGTGATGTGAAAACGTGCACCTGGCTTTTTGAGACGCAGACTCTTGACAACATTCGTGATCACTCAGAGAGCGAGACCATTCTGAAAACCTGCACCGTAAAGCAAGGGGACATTCAAGGAAAGGACGTGCAAATGGCTCGATTCCTGTTTGAAACGGAGAACCTGGAGAACATTGTGAGTGAGGACAGCGGTTCTTTCAGGAGAGTCACAGAGATAGACATCCAGTCAGGTGACGTCTCCAGGATGAAGTACATCTTTGAGAATCGCTCTTCCGACATCATGAGCTCCACCTCCGAGGAAACGATGCAGAGGCTGAAGAAGCAGCAGGCCGAGGACATCCAGAGGGGAAACGTGGGCAACTGTACCTGGATGTTTGAAAACCAGCCAATTGATGCCATCACTGATGATGATTCAAAAGCGAGGGAGGTTCGGAGTGTGATTGATGTTCAGGGCGGCGACGTCAACAAGGGGCGTTTTATTTTTGAGACCTATTCTCTAGATGAAATCAAGGAGCAGTCCACTCAGACAGATATTTCAAAACTCACCAGCATTTTTAGAGAAGACATAGAGAAGGGAGATGTGAAAAATTACACCATGATGTTTGAAACTCAACCACTCTATGCCATCCGCGATAAGGAGGGCCATTATCACGAAGTTACCACGGTTACTAAAGAAGAAATCATGAGAGGAGACGTGGTAGGGGCCCGATGGCTGTTTGAGACAAAGCCTCTGGATTCGATTAGAGATTCAGAAGAGGTGTACGTTATTAAAGCGGTGACAGAGGAGGGCGTTAACAAAGGAGACGTTAGCTCTGCCCGGTGGAGGTTCGAAACACAACCTCTCGATGAAATAACAGAAGACATAAAGGTGAGGTCAAGGACCGTTGCGGATATCCAAGGCGGCGATGTGAAGACAAACAAGCAGAGATTTGAGACTGACGAAATGTCTCAAAAGTACATCAGAACCGTGAGTGTGAGTGAAATTCAAAAAGGCGACGTCAGATCTGCCACGTGGATGTTTGAAACCCGCACGATTGATGAAATCCGAGGTGACGGAGAAGAGTATGACGGCATGGAGAGAGTGACTAAAGAGGAAGTGATGAAAGGGGATGTCAAACAGTCTGTGTGGCGTTTTGAGAGGAATCCCCTTGACAGAATCAAAGAGTCTGTTGGCACTGAGACTGTTGTGGCAAAGGAGGAAATCCCACAAGCCGACGTGAAGACGACAACGTGGCTATTTGAGACCACGCCATTTCACGAATTCAATGAGAGCAGCATGGAAAAGACAGAGATCATTGGTAAGAGCGTTAAAGAGACACTTGAGGAACTTTACAGCCAGAAAATGGTGAACTCTCAGGGTGTTCTCATCGAGGCAGATGAAATCGGTGATGTCCGTATGGCAAAGTACAAACTCATGAACCAGGAGGCTCCCCAAATCCAAAAAGAGGAGATCATCAGAGGAGATCTGAGCAACATAATGATAAACCTCCTAAACCGCAGGGATTCCACTGAAAGGGTCATAACTATTGACAAGGAGGAGCGGGGGAACATCAACACCACAGTTAAACAGCTATTCAATCAGGAGAAAGGAATTAATGTGGAGAAAGAAGCTATTATCCGCGGGGATATTCAAGAGGCAATGAACAAGCTGCTCCAGAATGAAGGCTCCTCCAAGCGTGGCATTTTGATTCAAGAAGACGAGAAAGGAGATGTGAAGATGACGATCTATTCTCTTTTAAACAAAGGGGAGAGCGTCAGCATGGGGAAAGAGGAAATAGTTCAAGGGAATATCAGCAAAACTCTTCAGCGTCTGCTCTCAAACTCAGGAGAGGATGACGCTAAAAAAATAAGGGTTGGAGACACGGAGAGGGGCAATGTCAGCTTTTACAGTACATGCATTGAGTCGGGGGCTTTGGATTACCTCAAACAGTTTCAGTCTGAGACTGATGAAGTTCAGCTAGAGGTGCAAAAGGAGTGCATCATAGGTGGTGACATTGAAGAAACAAAAATCTTGTTGAGGAAGAATCAGCAGCAGATTGGTCGCACGGTGGCAGAGGATGACATCGTTCCAGGTGACGTAGACGGCATCGTTAAGGTATTCATGACAGAGCCCAGTGTCACGTACAGAAACCTGGAGAAGAAAAATATCGTCAAGGGTGATCTCAGTGCGGCCTTAGATTCACTGTCCCAGGCCATCAATCAGAAAGTCATCATAGAGAAAGAGGAGGTCGTGAAGGGGGACATACCTCAGACTCTAAAGTCCCTCGAAGAGGCCAAGCGTCAAGCTAAAGAAATGGAAAAGCCAGAAATCATCAGGGGTGACATCCGAGGGGCCCTTCAGTCACTGGAGAAATCTGCAACTACAAAAACAGAAGCAACAGTTGAAGATTTAGTTCCAGGTGATATTAAAGGGACTCTGAAAAGCTTGGAGGAGGCTAAACAGGCCATGAAAGAGGTGGAAAAAGAGGAGATTGTTAAAGGAGATATTCACACCGCCATGCAAAGTTTACACGAGGCGTCGAGCGAGAAAAAGGTCTACCAGTACCAAGTTAGCGAACAAGGGGACGTTAAAGGCACCATTCAGCTTTTGCTTGAGCCGACCACTTCTCCAAGACTGCAGCGCAGAGGGAGCATCGAAGGAGACGTGAGAACGTCCATAAAATCTCTTTACGAGGGACAAGAGACAATGCACGTGGAAAAAGAGGAGGTTGTTAAAGGTGACGTTCAAGGGGCGATAAAGTGCCTGATGCAGAGGAAGCAGTATTCAAACAAGAAACGTATGCATCCTCCCAAGAAAGCAAAAGTGCCCATGAAAAATCCATCAAGTGTAAAGCAAGTGGAGCATGAAAGCTTACATGAGGAGAGGAGTGAGAAAGTAGCACTCACTCCAGCACCCACTGTGAAAAACCTCTCACAGAGTGGTGAGTCACAGAGGCACACACAGAGGCACCATGAAAGCAAATCGCTGAAAACGCAGGTAATAACCCAAGAGGACCACTCTGTTGCTGTAGTCAAAACAGACAATCCTGCAGGGGCCTCTCATCAGAAGAGCATAAAAGAACAGGAAGACAAAGTGCAGCCCCCACAGAAAATACAAGCTCCTAAGCCTATTATGATAAAGAATACACAAAAGACTAATAATGATCAAACAGAGAATAAAGCTGTCGGTGTGAACGTGATGAAAGAGGTGCAAAATACAACACAGGTCTCCAACAAACAAATTTGCGAGACGAAGACAATCAAACAGGTGCAAACGACAGTGACGGAGAAGACAGTCGTGCATAAGCAGAGCGTGTCGGAGAACAAGGCGCTGACGCAAAAGCAGAACATCAAAAATCTGAAGAGCGATTACAAGAACGTTGACGCGAAAGGGGCGATCAAAAAGGCAAAAGCTGAGATTCACTTCCCCCCTCCTCCTCCCTCCTCGCCACCCCCACCCTCTGAGTCGGAGCTCTCTCTCCCCCCACCTCCATCACCGGTGACAGAGAGCCCGGCATCACCCACATCCCTGCCTCATATCATGAGGCAGGACAGTGATCTACCTCCCCCACCTCCCCCGCCTCCACCTCCTATGGAGTGCATGAAGTCTGAGCCGGAGTTTTTCCCACCTCCACCCCCTCCACCACCCTCATCCTCTGCAGGCGGACAAGATTTTCTTCCGCCACCTCCTTCGCAGCAAGAGCTTAATGCAATGCCTCAGCTTCCTCCCGCAAAGCAAGGAAAGCCTTTTGGCAAACCTTTATTTAAAGTGGCCAAGCAGCCGGAACCACAGAAGCAGCCAGTGCACGTTAAACCCAAATGGCAGAAAAAGCAACCAACTCCTCCACCACCTTCACCCCAGCTCCCTCCTGGTCAAGAAACAGCTGCGTCAGCAGTCTGTAAAGAGGAAGCTAAAACTCAGCTGGTGAATCAGGAGAAAATCCAACAAACCAAAACAATAAGTCAGACGAAAACAGCAACAGAATCACCAACGAGACTACCAAGCCTCCCAATTACAATACCAGAACAAAAACAAAGCCCACAGCCACCCAAAAAAGCTTTTGTCCCACCCCTTAAACTGCCCCCACCTCCTGAACCTGCTCCAGCCCCAAAGGCAAAACCATATAGCAAATTCAAAACCCCTCTCATGCTTGCAGAGGAAAGGTACCGTCAGCAAAAGCTGGAAGATGCAGACAAAAGTAAACTTTCTACTCCCACTTCCCCACCATTTAATATAAAGTCCTCTGCTGCTGGTGCAGAGCTCTCTGCAGCAGAAAACACTGAGAAAGAGGTGGCAACCGAGACGACCAAAGTCATAAGTCAAGAAGAAATATTGGTGCAAGACTCACCTGCCAAGAAAACCCCTTCCCAAATCCCTTTAAGCAAATCAACAATGTCAGTTGTAAATAAAACGTCCACCTCCGCATCTTCAAACGTGTCCTTAGATAAAAAGCAAGCCTCAGAAAAAGTCCTTCCCTTGACTAATGATTTTGGGTCTCAGTCTCATCTTGAGTCCTCAGAGAAGAAAATTAAGTCATGCTCGAGCGTGGTCACTTCTTCAGTCACGGAGCACCAACAGTTTAATAAGAAGTCTAGCGCCAGGTCTATCACCGCCACACAGAGCAGTGTCCGGGATAATGTAAATCTTCAAAGCCAGGCTGTGGTCACACTGAAAACTGAAGATGTAAAGAATAATAATGTGCCTCTGACACAGGAGGGGAAAACGAGTCCCTCTCAGCCCACTAAAATTCCAAAGGTAACTCCAAGTTTCAAAGTAAAAACATTTAAAATGCCAACAGAGAAGAAAGAAGAGAAGTCTGACAGTTTGGGGCAGAAGGAAATAGTAAAAAGTGAAACACAATCGCAACAAGAAAAAAGTAAGGTGTCACAGAAAGTTGAATCAAAAGTCAATTTAGAAAGCAATCAGCTGACTTCAGCGAGAAGTGAGATGAAAACAGAAGTGAAGGAGAGTCAAATCCAGGTGACGGCACCTGAGAAGGAGGCTGAAGTGAAGGCTCACGTGAAAAAGGGAAAGCAGGTGCAAAAAAAGGAAACTGAAATAAAGCTTTCGCCATCGGTTACTGTTTCAGGGGCTACGATAATATCTGTGCCGGCTCATCAAGGACAGGACATTGTTTCGGCCTCCCACAGCCATCAAAGCATAAAGACGGAGCACATTCAAAGACACGAGGAGGTTGTTGTGACTGAGAGGGTGGTACAACAGAACCTTCAGAGGCAAGCAGCCATTAATGTGCAACAGCAGCAACTGAAGCTACAAGCAACAGAGGCAAATAAGACAGAAAAGTCAAAGGTTGACTCAAAAAGTACAAGTAAAATGGTCCCTAAAGATGAGGCTCAGCCAGAAGAGATGCCAGACTCTGAGAAATGCACTGTGATACAGAAGCTGGTTGCACAAATAAAAGAGCTGGAGGGCACACCCAGCAGAATAGACTCCAGCACTGTCAGGACGATCATCATGGAAGTCCCCGACTGGGCAATGGGCTCGGATGAGAAAAAGAATCTAGGTGAACTTGCTAAACACCAGAGCAAGAAAAAGCTCAAAGAGATGATGGCTTATATGAAAAGTATAATTCAAACAAAAGTCACAGTTTTGGAGAAAAAACTTGTGGAAACGGAGGTGAAAGAGGAAACAGAGGAACCACCAACCGCACCTCCTAAAATAGAAAACAAACCTTTCAGTGCGGTGACTTCAAAGGTATCAAAGGTTAGCATTAGCTCGTCCAAAACAGAAAAGAAGGAAGAGAAAAAGTCACTTCAGGAAAGTAAGCGGTCTCATGAGCTGAGCGACGTGACTGATCAAAGGATATCCTCCCCGTTAGCGAGCATCCGTACCCCATCACCTACCTACATCACTATTGAATCGAGGAGGGTAGACACACCCCTGAGAGTGACTCCTTCTCCTCCACCCTATAAGTCGATCGGGACGCCTCCGCCACCTCCCCGCAAATCCTACACACCTACATTCAGCAGGGCCACGCCATCCCCCACGCTCAGCCGCTCAGAGAAGCTGATGAAACTTAGGGATACCACCGCCAAGCTTTCCCGTGGAATGACCCCACCACCTCCCATGCCAGTGCCAGAGTATTTTACCGCTGAAAGGGAGCAGTCGTCCCCGTTTAGCGACAGGGAGACTCCCACTGAGAGAGGCGAGCATGAGTTGGTGGATGTGGCGGAAATGGGGGACTCCATGATGACCGTTAAAGACAAAAAGACTTTCTTTGAGGAGGCGCAGAAAGCCGAAGTCAACAAGATGTATATTCGGAAAGATCCCATCGACATCCCTGAACGTTTAGAACCTGATGCAGAGGACGCTACTGAGACTGTGACCGTTGACCTTCTGAAAGAGGATCTACCAAGGGTGGATTTATCAAAGCTTGTAAACAAATTTGAATCCCCGCAACCAAAACTTTACGCGAGGAAAGATCCCATTGTCATATCGGAGAGGCTGGGGAGCGATACTGAGGACGTGGAGGTCGAGGTCCACACTCCAAGAAGTGAGGATATTCCCATGTTCAAAGTCAAAGCGATAAAGGATGTGTTTGAGACAGGAGAGCATAGTTCCCAAGCAGCTCGAGAACTTAGAGAACAAATAGAAAGAAGAGAATCAGAATCGGCCTATTCTGTGCCGGCGCAACACTCCGAAACAACTTCAGTCACCGAACAGTTCTGCAGCATTGACGACTTGGGAAACATGACGAGAGAGATGAGGAGTGAGGTGCATTCTGGGAGCTCTATGATTCGGGGTAGCCCTCCGTCCTACGCTGACGTAGTAAGGGGAGCAGTTCCAGCTGTCTCCTTGCCCCCTGATGCCTCCACAGAGGAACTGCTGAGGAACATCCAGCAGTCGTGGGCCGAGAGCCAAGGAGTCCTACAGAACCTGGGATTTAGCGTCACGGAGCAGAGGACTTCACAAGTCGTAACACGCCAGCAGCAGACCTTTGTGACGGGTAAACGGAGCTGTGCAGCATGAGGACACTAAACAGGCATGTCGGTGTGTCTAACCTGTTTCAGTGAGATTTTAAGGCATCATTTGCGTGCAAGTACTGGAAATACGAATACAGATTTTCATTTCTTTTATTTGAGTTGCTTTCTCTAAACCTCTGAGCAGCTTGCAGTCCAGGAACTGTCAGTTTCACAGCTTTTATTATTCACAAGTTGCGCTTTGTTCTGTTTATTTGTGTTTCTGATGTGTGAAGTGCCAGTGATGCTAACGTATTCCTCTAATTCATGAGTGCAGTGTTGATTTGTTTTGCATGAAAATTCTGCAGCAAGGAAAAAAAAACAGCAATACTTTAAAATTATAGTGAGTATTTATTCTGGAGTTGCGCTTTGCAGTATTTATAAAGTGCACTCTGTATTTCAAGGACACTGAAAGGAAATATTTTGTATATCATGTGTAATGCACACATTTTAACCAATTTAATAAGTGGTTTAATGGAATGAACAGAATAACAAAAATGTATCGTTTGCCATATAAAACATGTATAATGGTAAAGAGCTACATTTTCAAAAACAAGGTTTGCATATTTCCCTTACATAACTGGATAAAATGATAAGATAAAAATAAATCAAACATGCTTTTTCTGCAATTAGAGCTAAAATTATGGCTAAATTTAGATTCTTTGTGAAACCTTTGGTAGGAAAGAAAATACATAAAAACACATCAAATGCTCTGAACACCTTTAGAAAAAACAGAAATCCTGAAAAAAATCTGGATGGCAAATATTTTTCAAAAGCTGATGAAATAACATTTTCTCTACATCACTTTATACATTTCATACCATCAAATGATTTTGCACAGATTAAAGTTTTTTCATTTTTTTTTATAAAATGAGAGAAACATGAGCATCAATTATTCAGTGTTTGCAAATGATTTATTATTTTTTTTAAAGTTCTTATTTTTTTTGTCCTATTTGTGAATTTTCAAAATCTTGCAGTTGCTTAAAGCCATACTCAGGAGCCAGGTAAACAAACCAGGTCTCGCTAGCTATTTTACAGAAACACGTCTCGGTGAACTCACCCCTCCCGTTGGGTAAAATCCTTACGCCAGCCTCCCGCCGACATAGGACCACGGTTTGCAAAGGTGACAAAGCAGAGTCTAACTCCAGCCGCAGAAATGTTCCCCCAGCTTTTCCTCTTTTCACCTCCAAGCGTTTTTAGTTTTCTGCTAGCTGAAAAGGTGTTTTTTGTGGGGGACTCTGGTATTTTTATCTTAAAATGGAAGCGCTAAGCTTCCATTCCAAGTAGGACTCTCTGTCCTACTTCTTTCACTTTCACTTCCGGGATGTTCTGCCCCAAAATGTGTCCGGGCGGATTAATGCCAATCTAAGCAGTGAGGAAATGCGGCAGACAGACAGCTGGATTGTCCAATCCTATCGTTCGGTCCGAACGATAGGATTGGCTGAAGTTTTTAGAGAACTGCGGGACAACTACTTTATTGATTTCTTTCGGGGTTTTTTTTAATCTCCACAATATATTTATGGCTATACTATGTTGGAACGTTGTTAAGAGGCTTTAAAAAACGTCAAAAGCTACATTGTTTACCTGGCTACTGAGTATGCCTTTAAAAACTTTCTTATAAGATAGTAATTCTCTAAACTTAGACAAAAAACTTCATTGTTAAACTTTTAACCAGACTGTAGCACATCAGCAAACTCCGTGTGACGGTTTCGTAACCTTCTCATGACATGATTTCATACTGCGGCTCCCAAAAACACACGAAAAATGTATTAATCATCAAATAGTTTAGCGATAGATATAATACAGTAATATTCACAATCACATCATGATCAGTTTGTTTTTTTTGGTTCCAGATTTGTAGGTTTTAGTTCAGTGATAAATTTAATAGGTCATTTTTTGATTCTGCTTATATTTTAAAAAACACATTTTTTAACCCTTATTTGATTTGAGTACTATTGATTAATAAAATATTATTACAAGTATTTTAATGAAAAAATAATGTAAAAAGTTGCAGCCATTAAGCCATAAGCATAACTTTAGCATAAAAAGACCTACACCATTTTATTAAACTGGAATTTGCTAATTAACTAAACTTGACTCATCCATATATTTGTGTCAGATGTTCACTCTTTTTTATTGTGTTACCTGTAAGGATACAGCATACATGTTTATAAGATGTTGCCTTTTTTTCGTAGAAAATTCGGATTCCCGAGTCCGAACTGTGCAGGGTGTGTCGGAAGAGGGTGTATCCCATGGAGTCGCTGATCGCAGACAAACAAAACTTCCATAAAAGCTGCTTCCGCTGTGACCACTGCAAAGGCAAACTAAGGTACAGTCTACTACAGATACATCACAAAATAATGTCATATCTAATGCTCACCAGTTTCAAGGTTTTAACCTTAATCTTTGTCTTTCAACAGCCTCGGTAACTACGCCTCTCTCCATGGACGAATGTACTGCAAACCACACTTCAAGCAACTTTTCAAGTCCAAAGGAAATTACGACGAGGGATTTGGACAAAAACCACACAAAGAACTATGGAACAACAAGAATAATTCAGCCATCAAATCACCAGCAACTGAAAAGAAAGTGATCGATTTTAAATATACCTCCATTCACGAGAGCGACATAACCAAATTGGTGGATGAGAACAAAAAGCCCACGAGTAAGATTTCAGTAGTGTGGCCTCCACAAGTTGATTCTCCAAAGAAAAGCTTTACCGTAGAGGAGGAGCTGAAGCTGGTAAAGCCGTCATGGCCTCCTAAAGACAGCTCGTCTCAAGAAAATGACCACTTACATCAACCGGTAAAACCTTCGTTAAGGGAAACTGGTGTTCAAGAACAAAACGGACCTCAGGAAGTGAACGGGAAGCAAAATAGTGACCAGGAGCCTAAAGAGTCGTCGGAGATTCGGGCATCGCGTTTAGCTCTGGCTGAGGAAGCAGCGAGTGCTTCTCACACTCGAGAAAATAAAAAGTCAAACGGCGACTCTAAGGCACAAGTTGGCTCTGAAATGGAGCCTGAAGTGGGAGAGAAGAAAGAAAACACAGAGAGTGTCAGTGGAGGTGGGGGGAGTGTGAAAGAGCAGGAGGGGAATGAAGAGAAAAGTCCAGGACGGGTGGAGAATGGACACGGAGAGGAAAGTGCAGAGTTAAAGGAGGAGAGTCAGCAGGTGTTGGATAAAGGAAGTAATGAAAGCATGAACGATGGCGAGGCAGTGAAGGTCACATTAATAGACCAGGATCCGGCACAGGCAGTGAATGGAAATTCCAATAACAACAATAACAATAACCAGGCTTTAGTTGACCTAGAAATCCAAGATCAAGGCTTTAATGAGTTTGAGCCAAACAAAAGCCTTTCACTTTTTGAGACAGATGCCGTTAGAGCAACAGATTCCTCCCAGTCCGATCCCTGTGAAGAGCTGGAATGGATGCCAAGTGAAGTGCTGCATTTGGCACAGAGAGAGGATGCTTTTACGCTAGCAGATGCCAAACGTACCGAAGCCACAGACTGCTTTTCAGACACAAATTTCTTTCCAGAGGGAACGCTCGCTTTAAAGCAAGCAGCCACTGAGCCAGAGATTGGCACATCCAGCTTTCTTGAGGATATTTTCGCCGGCCTGAGCACCGGCAGCTCCGCTCTGCTATCTGATTTCAAATCAGACGCCTTCAGTCAGTCTGCCAGGGGAACGCCGGCGGCGTCCGCGCTAGATGACCTTTTGGATTTCGGTATACAGATGGGAGATGCGAGGGGGAAAGATGAGAGCGGCGATGGCCCCGCTGCAGAACAGAGGGGCGGCGAGTCGGTCTGGACGGAGGATGATGAAGGCCTGACGGTGGAGGAGCAGATCAAGAGGAACAGATGCTACGATAGCGAGGACAGCGATGGCTCTTAAATTCGGCCGATTCAGTTAATAATCAGGCAGCGCTGGCAATATGTAATTTCACATCTGTGTCCATGGAGAGATGAACTGCTCTCAAATGATGCAGTGTTTTGTACTGAGTTTAAAATCCGCTCCTTTTCTTCATTATGTAGCTTTGTTTGATGCTGACTGATTGCACCTGGTGTGCACCTTGTACGTCACATAGCGTCTAAATCAGCTTTCCTTTGTCTGAATAAAGAGTTTTTATCTCCTTTTTCCTCATTTTTATTATTTCTTCTCATTGAAATAAAACCTATATTCATAAACATATCAAAGTTGGAACAGTAACGTCGGGTTACTGTATCCCCTACAGCAGTGGTGCCTTAGAGTGTATTACAGACTGAGTTGGTCCCCATAATACATGTGTTCATAAGACAGAATGAAAAATAATCTTTTATGCTTAATTTTTCCAGGTTTGATTGCTTTGATGGATATGAAGTAGGTTAGTGTGTTGCCCAAGGACACAATGACAAGTTGAGTGGGGATTCGATCCTGCAATCCTCCAGTTGCCAGACCAGCGCTGCCCTTACCGATACATAACACAATATTAAGACTTTTCTTTAAATTCAGTGAAACGTTTACATAATCACCACACATAAAGTACTTTATTTGGACATTTAAATGAGAGATTCCAAAATGATTCATTCACACGTTTCCATTCTCTCCCTGTATTTAGCGCTTGACCTAAACAGGCCTTGCTTTATTATTTATTATTAACTGAATGCATTTTGTTGTAGATTCAGTCGACCATGTTTCGACAAACTTACTAAAAGGTTTTTATATTGTCCTTTGCTGCGTTTCCTGGTGTTAAAAGGGTCATTTACCTGCAGCGCACCTCTTTACCTCAGCTCACAGTGATGTCCCGCCCCCTGACTGTCTATCAAGCAAGGAATACAATACTCCTAAAAACATGTTGTAATACAAAGTACCGGTAATAATGAATAGAGCACAACAGAAAACAGTTTAATCTTTGTCATCTGATCTTTTTTTTTTTTCATAGTGCACAATCAAATAATACCTAACTCTAACATTTAAACAGCATAATAAATCAGGAGAAACTTTTTTTATTTATTTATTGCTTGTTTTTTTTCTTGAAGCTGCAAGTTTTTTTTTGTTTTGTTTTCATTTGAACATTTTACAGACCAGGAAGGGATGTACCAATGGTTCTAACCTGTATTTTAATGAAGTGATTCCTAAAGTTGGGGATGGGACCTAAAAGTTTAGGATCAACCACTTTAAAGGATCAGTGTGTTATAAATGCTGACATCTAGTGGCCAAGCTGGGTATAGATTACTACTCAGGTGCCTTTATTCTATCAGGAAACTTCTGTCTCAAAGAGAAATCAGTCATAGATAGATAGATAGATAGATAGATAGATAGATAGATAGATAGATAGATAGATAGATAGATAGATAGATAGATAGATAGATAGATAGATAGATAGATAGATAGATAGATAGATAGATAGATAGATAGAATCTGTTGGAAAATAATAATCAAATTATTATATTATTAATTATGTTTTTAACTTGTAATTATTTAATAAAACAAACAATAGTAAAAATAATAAAATTGGCTTTTGCGACCTGTAGTACTTAGATCCCCCTCCATGAAACATGTATATGATTTGATAAAGTAGGTTTTTGAGGAATGATTCAATCCTGTTAAAAAGGAAGAGTTCATAGAAATAGATACATTTTACAAACCGGTTCTCAACATAGACATTTGTCCACATTATTTTTACTTTTGACTCTTTAACGTCTGTTAAAAAATAATTGAAGTGATTAAAATATATATTATTGTAAAATTATTATATAGTACCAGCACCATATAATTGAAAATTTGTATAGAATATAAAAGCATAATATTAATAATTATGAATAGTTGCAACATGTAGTACTTAGACATTCCACCAGAGGGCAGAGAGCATGTATATGAGTCAATAAAGCCCTGGTTTCTTTGAAGAAAATACTAATCCTGTTAAAGAGTTTGAGCAATTAGTACTAGATAGATGTGTCAAATGTAAACTTTTCACATTCTGGTTGAACTTACTAGTTCAAAAACACAACCTGATCAAACTAATTGAATATAAAGTTTAAAGCCTAACAAGGAATTTAGCATACATGAACAAAACAAAGGTTTAATTGACTTTTATAATTTTCTTTAGATTCCTGTCAGCTCTGATTGGTTAGTCTTGATAACTCAGGTCTTTTTGATAGGATTGATTTTCCTCTGACCTGCTGTAGAACCTATTTCCAGTTAAGTGGTTTTTGTCGCTCCTTACAGATTTTCCACTCCCTTCTCAGCTCCAGCTTGAACACGTGGAGTAATCGACTGCAAAGAGAACGTACGCCTGCGTTAATTACAGCAGCCAAAGGGTGTCATGAAAGTGATGACTTCACAATCTCTGTGTGAGTCATGCAGATCCCTTCTCTGCTGCTTCAACGCTTTCTTTCCTCATCAGCTGATTGGCGTCTTTTACATTTAATCCAGCAGTGACTTCAATATGACATCTGTGCAGAACCACATACTAGAAGTCAAGATTTATGATAAAATAATGCAAATGTGTCTCCAAACAATGCTCACGCTTTGTTAGGTCTGTGTTCGGCTAGGAGCTGAAGTTCTCTGTGGGGGAGTGGAGATAGGAAGAAGTGATCCCAGCTGACCTCCAGCCTGCTGCTCACTGCTGCCTGCCAGCAGCTTCAGGCTAGCAGCTACTAAAATAACACCTAAATCTAAAAGCAAGGTTTGTGTTGCACCAACTCTACAACTCAAAAACATCCTCCGTATACGACAGCGGACATGAGAGAAGTCACTGGTAGTGGCCATTCAGCAGCATGTGAGAAACCAACCAGTCCGTTGTTGTTCCGGAACAAAAAGTCTCTACAGGTTTCTTTACTTCAAGTAGAGAAATGTGCCACAATCACACCGAAGTAGCTTAGAAGAACTGTTTTTAAAAGATTTTTAAAAATTCAAATAAAATTATGTCTGAAAAATCCCTTCATGGATCAAACCCTAACAAAAAAAAAAACATGACCACATGTTCCAAATTCACACCTTAAACACCTGTTTTACAAGTTATAACAACATGTTTTCTCACATGTGAAGTTCATATGATTAGACTTTGCAGAATATCTTCTGACATTATCTTACAAAAAACTGGTTGAAGTGGCTGACATGGACGATTGATTCCGGTCAGAGAATCGGAAACTGGGGGTCTTCACAAGCCAATTTATTATCCATTCAAACAAGTAATCCATCCATTACAATGGGCATCAACAGGTGTAACTGATCTGTTTGGTGTATGTACATTTGTGTGTGTGTGGTTTTGTCTCATAAACGCACAAACATTGAAACGGGAGATCAGTGTGTCGCATCTAAAAGGGTCCGGGCGGAAACCCGATATAAAGGCACAGTTCTCAGTCTTTCTGACAGACTTTTCAAATTCACATGGGAAAAAACAAAAGTGAAACATGCTGAAAGTACATTTTGCACATGTAAAATTCACACGTTTCATGATAATCTAACATGTTTTGCACATTATGTGATGTTCCACATGTGGTTTATGTTTTTCAGTACTATCTTTATATGTGCAAAAGTTCACTCTTTCTCACGTGCAAAATATATATTTTAAGTTTTGTAACTACATTACAAATGTGCAAACCACTTAATTTTACAAATTTGTCATATCTTGCACATGTGACAACATGTATTTTCTCATGTGACGTTTACATTTAAAACAGCACCGACAATGTGCAAGACGCATTTCACATATTCCATGCTAATTTAACATCTTCAACTGTGAAAACATGTTATTTCACACATGTGCAAGTGGCACATGCGTTGACTTTGATACATGTGTTTTTACACATGTGACATTATTTTTCACATGTGAAGTTCATGTTTTTAACAGAAACACATTCAGTAAGAGGTAGATGTGCAAAGCATGAGGTTCCCACATGTGTTTTAACATGTGCTGTGTGTCTGAGCCCGACTAGAGGAGGTTCTGATGGTTAATGACATAAAGATAATGACTGTTTCCTTTTCCTTCCTTCCTATAAAGTTAATAAAACGTGTTCATGCTCTTAATGAAGAATATTAAAGAAGTCCTCTTTTGATTGGTTGTCTGACCCAGGGGGTCCTCGGTCCACTGCGCAGCAGGTTGATCTGGATCAGGATGGAAGTCGCTCTAACGGTGGACCGAGCAGCATCTCTGTCCGGCTCTCCTATAGGCTGCCTCCGTCCCTCCTCGTCAGCCGGACGCTGATTGGCCGCCCCCCCGCCCCTCCCTCTCTCTCCTCCGCCGGCCGCTGGAGCTCGGCGCGGCGCGCCGCGGACAGACGCGGAGGAGACGGCTGTGAGCGGAGCGGAGCTCAGGCTGAGCCCGGGACAAGTTACCGGGAGGACCAGGACTCCGGGAGCCGCCGCGGGTAGGTGCACGGAGCCTCGCGTTGCTGTGTGCGCGTGTGTGTGTGTGCGTATGTGCGCGCGCTGCTCCGGGAGTTAACGGATCGGTGCGGTTTGGTTTCTGGACGCTCCGTTTGACCTTCGCTGGACTGAAACGTGTTTCTCATGCTGACTCTGGAGCATCGGAGTGGTTTTTCTCAGAGCTTTGAACCCGTAGAGGGATTTGATCCAGCAGCAGCAGCTTGTTGATGTTTATCTGCTTTCCTTCTGAGCAGAGAGTGAGAGAATATCAGCTGAAGTGATGGATAATCCTCCACCTGACAGGAACTGAACCATCACAGCTGCTCTCCTCCAGGTCACCCAGGACCTGACCTTTAGCCGGCTGAAGGGTCAGGCACTAGTTCTCACACAGCCTGGGAACAGTCTGCCTAAACCCTCCAACAATCCCCTTTCCACAGATTTACTTTGACAGTTTGCTTTGAAAGCCCAATGCCACGGATCTGCCTCCTACAGGTCTGATCCTCTTTTTGGAATTACAGCCCTCCTTGAAGTTGCTACATCAATACCTCTCCTCAGTCCTCCGGTAATACCGGCGGAGCTGAGCCCGGCTCTTTTTTTAAGTAACTCAGGCTTTCAACCTCCAGCTAACACTTTCCAAACTCCTGCTGCACTGGTTGGGATTTACCCAGAAGCTCTCATCAATCCACAGGGACGGCTGGGTTCATCTCATTAGGTCAGCTCCACTGGCAGGAAGCAGTTTAGGTCAGATCTGGTCTGAGGGGCGTGTTATGGCTACAACCCCACAAAAAAAAAAAAAAAAAAACAACAAGAAATGATGGTAAAGTACTGAAAATCACATGTAACTTACATGTGATTTTATTGTAGGTTTTCGTTATTTGCACTGCTTAAAAATACATTATAAATGCAGCATTTGAATGAACGTAAAATATTTGTTTCCTTGTAGAAAATCATCATAATTCAAAACGTAAAAAGGGTCTGCTTATTAAAAAAACTGCATCAAATTTACTGGATTTGATTGGTCGATGATTTTCTAGTTTCTCGGTCTGAAGAATAAATGTGAGTCCATGTTTGGTCAAGTTTTATGAAGGTCCTCACAAGTCTGCTTTTCAGTGAGGGTTTTGGGTTTATTAAGAGGAACCCTGATAAATAAAAGAAGAATACTTTGGATTAGATAGGATTTAGCTGTACGTGTAAACATGATTTTACAAATGTGAAATCTATAACATTGTCATGTTAAACCCATGTCATCACATGTGTAACTCATTGCTTTATAAGTTTTGCTACATGCGAAATGTGCATTGCATGTGGAAAATTCAGCCTTTTTAACATGTGAAACCCATAGCTCACTATACAGCCCAGGACATCACATGTGAATCATGTATCGCACATGGAAAAAGCTATTTTTGATGTATCCAATATAAATTATTACACACAAAAGTTCTTACATATGTGAAACATGTTGACAGATGTGAAGCAAATCAGGAACATTATCTTGGTGTAACATGTGAAACCCATATAAATATGTAAAACCTTTGGGATCACATGTGAAACCTAGAGAATGATGTAGTTTAGTTTTCCAAATGTAAAAAATGCTTTGCACATGGGAAAGAATTTAGGATATTTTCATGTGAAGTCCATATGTGAAACCCATGAAACTACATGTGAAATCCATGTAATTACACATTTCCACATATTTAACTTTTTTTGCACGTGTGAATTTCACATGTGAATTTAGCCTAATAAAATTAAAGTATCGTAAAAAGATTACATGTGAAATTCATTGGTTTATGAGTTTTTCCACATGTGCATTTTGCTTTCCACATGAAAAATGTGGTTTTGAAACACAACATAGAAGCTCCATGTGAAACTAATGGGATCACATGTGCAACCCATGGAAGTGCATGTGAAAACCACACGTGTTAGGAAACATAGCATGTGAAATGCATAGACATTTGAAACCAATGGACTGCACGTTTTTCCACATGAGAAACACCAGTTTGGCCCATGTTTCCTGGTAACATGTGAAACCCACCATGCGAACCATATAGGACCACACGTTTTCGTGTATTACACATGCGACACTTTGCTGTACAACCTCTCCTAAAGTTTCGACTTGATGGAAGTGAATTTTCGTTCACGAAACTCTGACAAAGGTTCAGCTTTTGGAACCAATTTCCAGGATTAATGTTTAGTTTTCGCGCTGCCACCTCACAGCGATTAGATCTATAAAATAAATTATAACAATAATGATTTGGGATCAATAAATCACTGATGCGCCTCCTAAAAAAAAGCCCCTCCGATTTTCCTCCCAGTGACTTTATGTTTTTTGGCTAAAATCGATGGTTTCCACTCGCCTTTTTTAAACGCTGCTCCAGTTCAGAATCACTATTAATCACTTCCTTGTGCGATCACAGGCCTTATATCTATTAAAGGTCTGTTTACAGCTGCTGTGTTATAAACTACAGCTTATTGACATCCTGCTAGAGGAAACCAGCCCCTGGGTGTGCGCGTAATGGGCTTGGTTTTAACTCATTTAACCCTCGTGCTTTTTATTTGTGCAGGCATCCAGCCTGTCTGCGTTACCAGGCGAATGGGACTCAAGGAATTGATCTTTTCTAATAATTTACATTAAATCAGCTCATACCGGTCTCACCCGTAGCACAGCGTGTTCAACTGAAGTAGTACTTTTTGGCTGAAACGACTGTGTAAAGAGGAAAAAAGCCCTCAGGCACAACCAGATTCTTTAATTACATCATATTTCAGCGGTGGAAATGATTGGAATTGGATTTATGGCGCAACACGGGCGACATAAACTGTATGTGACATTGATGAATGGTATTTGTAAAGACTGCAAAAGAAAAGTGGATTACCGGCAGGCTTATTAACTCGTTCATAGTTTCAGTGTACTTACGCTTCTGATGCTGCTCCTCTTGTCACCACAGTTTAATGGGAAAATCAGTCAGTTTGTGGACGGCTGTTTGTAGCAGCGTGATGGCATTTCGGCGCCCTCGGGGAACGCTACAGCTCTGCTTGTCAAATGTCAGCCTCGTTTTTTTTTCCTCTCCCAGACTCTCCTTTAGAAATTGCCACTTTATGAAGACCATCAGTTTGGATTTTGCTTTCTCTGGCATCGGTTTCTCGTTACGCTCAGAATTAGTGTCAGTCACCATTAAGGGGCGATGTGGACGTGCCAAAAAGCGAGGCTCCGAAAATGCCAGTTTTAGGCTTCGAAATGTAGACGGTCGTCTCCAAGTCTCCATGGTGAAATGACCGCTTTGTAGCAGAAACAAACTGGATCACCAGCTGTTTGTTTGCCCATGTGACTGACAGGTCCAGAAAACGCTGCCAACACGGGAAAGAAAAATCCTAATAGTTGGAATCTGACTGAAGGCAGAGCCTGATTTGACTGACGGACTTGTAGAGTCAGCACATTTCTCCTCGTACATCTACTGAATTTATGAAGCGGTGTCACAAAGTCCGAGACTCATCAGCGACCGTGTCGTAACGAGGTCTCGCTCCTCTGGTTTTATCACTCAGATAATTAAAAGCACCTCGTTAACGGGAAGAGTTCACCTGCTGGAGCGTGCTCCCTGTCCAGGTCCAGGCCCAGCTGAGACGGATTCATACAAGAGAAAACCTGGAAGATTATTAGGGGGATTGTAAATCTTAGGGATGGATAAGGTCTGTCTTGGTTTTGTGGTAGGGATGCTCTGACACTTATACCAGTATCACGCA
Source organism: Callopanchax toddi (assembly GCA_006937965.1). Taxonomy (NCBI): domain Eukaryota; kingdom Metazoa; phylum Chordata; class Actinopteri; order Cyprinodontiformes; family Nothobranchiidae; genus Callopanchax; species Callopanchax toddi. Next base: position 1,224,469 of record SSNR01000134.1, read on the forward strand.
TTGATCCAAAACTGCTGTTTGTGTACTTATACTCATAAAAGTACTTTGATACCGTTTAATCAATATTACTTCACTTAATAATGTCAGTGAATTCCTGCTGTTTGAATCTTGATGATGGTAAACCTGTCAGTCACAGCTGGTCGACACTCCCATGTGTTTTACTTAGCTGTGTTTTGCTAACAGCTGGAAGCAGCAGGGACTGATTAGATCTGTTACATCAACTTTGAAAGGTGCTATGGCAGGTCATTTGTGTATTTAGTCATTTTTCCATTCTAGGACTCACCTAGCTGAGTAGTTTGGTGTGAGCGTCTCACATTTTATTTGTGTCGTTTTTCCACATCATGTGATGTCATTCAGTCTGTTTTCTTTAACTTTACGCATCAAGTCCATAACTGAAGCAAACACTTCATTTCTGGAGTTGATCAAACCTTCAGTTTACAGTTCAGACTGGATGAAACAGATAAATGTGACTTTTCATTTGATAGTAGAGATACCAGCTGGCAGATCCTGTCTAGTTGTAACATGACATGTTATTTATTTTAGATCAAAGTTATTATCTGTCGAAAAAATAAACAACAAATGGAATTAAACTTTTTATTCCTGTTGTACCAAACCGCGACTTAGGTTTATGGCATTTAATAATACTCTGTATCAGTACTCAGCTCTAAGTACTAAAGTACACTCTAAAAAGTAAAACCATCATTTAACTAAATTTTTGGAGTAACCTTTTTACTAGGGATGCACCGATACCGATACTGGTATCGGTTAAAGTTACCTGATACCAGGAACCAATACCAGTGGCTTCACTGTGACTTGTGATTTCTGTTGTAGTTTCCTGTATTATAACACTAGGGGGAGCTATTGAGCTAAAGAGGAACAGTGTGGGTTAAGAGCTGGAGATGGTGCCAAATAGTTAATTTTATTTGGTTAAAATGTGGAAAACTGCAATAATTTCACTGTGAAATCACAGAAAATGGTTATTTTTCACCATTTATTTTAGTTTTGTGATCATTTTTATTAATATATTTTATATTTTTTATCTAACTCAGTTATTTGTTGTAAAAAGCAGAGAAGAAAAAAATAAAACCTGTATTCCAATTTGTTGCATTTTTTTGTGTGGTAGAAGTATCGGTACTCGGTATCGGCGAGTTAAGTTAATCGACGATTTAAGTATAGGTATCGGATCGGTTTTGAAAAGTGGTATCGGTACATCCCTACTTTTTACACTACAATAATTTTGAGTAGATTGGAGCCCATTATCTTGATTATGTTGGTGTTGCTTGCTTTTTATGCTAGGCCAAACTAATGGTCTGCAGTTAATGTTCTGCTTAGTTGTTACATTTGCTTATTTTTATGCTAAGCTAACAACTTTTTGCCTTTAGTTTTCTACTTTTAGTTGCTACTTTTTGCTGTTTATGTCATGTTAAGCTAACCTCTTCCTTTAGTTTGCCATTCGTAGTTGTTAGCTTGAGCTTCCTGTCACTCGGTTTAGAGAACTGTGGTATTGGTGCCTATCTGATACCTATCCCTGCTGAATTTACTTTACCTTATTAAAAAAATAGATGGTCCCATATTGTCCCATAGGGATAATATTTTCCACACGTCATTACAAAGTTACACTAAAACCCTAGTCTGGTAAAAATGTTCTAAATGAACATTTATCTTTGCTGTGAAACCATAATGTCATCAGCAAAGAAAGAAGTGTCCTACATTAAAACTGCGCATCATAAAGACACTGTTTTAAAAGTTTCTCAGAGTTTTCATGTAGTTATTAAATGGATCAGATTTTATTGAGACACACTGTGAGCGTTCCTACAAATCGTGGCTACTCATATGTGCTAAGATGTTGTGACTTATTGTGCATTCTGTTTGTATTCAGAAGGTCAGCTTTGGGAAAATCCACTGCAGTTTCCCCAAAGTCAGCAGTTTTCAGAGTTCCTTTGGTGCATCTCTAAAAATTGGTCAAAACTTTTAAAAAATGGCTCAGAAATGAAATTCAGCCAGTTGCCCTGTAGATATTAAAGCAATAAAAACAAACACAGAACTGGGGAAACCATTGAATTAATGTAAAAGTTCTGCTGTTTTGGATTTTTTTAAACACATTGTTTGTTTGAAAAGTGTTCCAGGTGATATTTAGCATCAGTTATTATCTGGGTACGTGTTTGTTTGACAACTCCAATGGAAAATGTTGAAGTGGTTCAGACGTACTTTTTATATTTCTGATCTCAGATCAGTCGACTATATTTACCTTGCAGCTGTACGCACAAACACAACTGTATTTAATGTAACTGGAGCCACTTGTGATTTGAACTGGTTGCTTGATATGAAATCTTTACCAGGTTAACCTTACGTCAAATTCCATACTGTTAGAATGACTATAGTTGATGATTACTATATTAAAAAGCTGCAGTAACATTTTAGAGAGAAAAAAATATGTAATCAAGTACTTTTTTATTAAAGTGTATATTTGATCAAATCATTGAAAGAAAGCTTTTTAACCACGAAAAAGTACATAAGAGTACCCTTAGGGGTCTGATTTATAGTGTTACCCTCAAAAGTACTGCTTGAAAACATAGTCAGCATCACTGCCCACTTATCCCTATGCATGCTTTATGTTGGTGTGGTTGTTAGTCAGCACTCCCACCAGAGGGCAGTACAGAGTTCAGACTGAACACTTCTCTTTCGCTACGTTCAAACTCGCGTTGAGTTCATGTCCAATTTCCTCTCAGCTGCTCTTTAGGGGTTCTCTGCCCGTCACCCAGATGTGGTGACATCATAGATGTTTATTTTAAATTTACATAAAAGTTGCGCCATTTCTGACTTTGTTTTTCCTTTAGCTGGTGAGCTACGTCGCTCAACACTGCCTCCATGATTATCTTTGGAATTGCTCCCTTTGCTGCGTTCACATCAGCCAGCTCTCCGGTAACAAACAGAAATGAACACGGAGGACATCAGGTGTCTTTAATGTTGGGCATGAATGGTTGAACGTGTTTAGAATGTGTCACCAGGAGGAGAATAGATTATGGAACAGATGCCTGAGTTCATGCATAATCAAACATTTCACTCCCCTCCTGTAATCGGAGTGTACGGTCACTCTGCTGACTCTGTCTCTGTCAGAGTGCTTCTTCCTCTCTGAGGGTGTTCACTGGTTTTCACATGGATGTGCTCTGACCTGAGCTGTTNTAGTGCTGTCATGCGATTAAAAAAATTGTGCGATTAATTAATTATGATCTGTAATTAATTAATCTAATTAATCGCATTTTTAATCGCATCTAAAGAAATGGCTAAAGAAAGCCCTCCTCTTGAGTTATTGTCATTTAAATTCATTGTGTCAGACCAGTAGATTGATATAGAACTACATAAAGTGTCTTTCTGAAGTCATTTATTGTGTTTAACAGACTTGAACAGATTCAGTCCCAGTGCAACCATTACTTTGGTCAGTGGACTCAGTCTGCAGCAGCTCTGTTAACCCCTCATCTGATTTTAGTTTATGTTTTATTTGCTGTAAAGCACATTGTGTTGCTCTGCAGGAAATGTGCTCTATAAATAAAGTTGATTTGATCTTCCACCAAGAATAAAATTTAAATTTCAAAGGTGGGGGGGCACAACTTGAATACAGGGGTGGGAGGAGGTGGAGAAAAGGGTCTGAACTGTTTAAAAAGAGCCATAATATCAACCCTACACCTAAAAACAACAGCCAGGATCCATTTAATATAGTGCAACATTGTTTTAGACAGTAAAAACTACAGGACTCTAAACTGACTTTAAAAACGAGCAGAGGACACGTCCCCCCTGCACCCCCCCAAACTACGTCCATGTCTTCCATCAGGCCCCGCTGACTGGACCGGTTCATAACACCGCCAGTCCAGCGGTGTACTAGGCCTACTGGTAACCAGTGGTCAGCGCTGTGCTGGACAAGCGGTGGAAGCTGAGCCGGCCGGTCGCGGACCGGACCAGCTGATATTTAAGGCTGAAATACACCAGCGATCAGCGCTGCGCCACGTCGCGCCGTTACTTTGAATATAAACCATTGTAGTCCGTCAGATCACTCAGTGTAGGCTACTAGTGATCAGCACGGCGCTCCACAAGCGGTGGAAGCTGTCAGCCGGCCGGTCGCGCACCGAACCGGCTGACAGCTACGTGTAATCAGTGATCAGAGCTGTGCTGGGCTGACGGTGGTCATCGGTTCCGGTCGAGTAGCTCGTGAAATGAGCAGGTCGTTTTAATTTGCACTTCCTGTTGCAGCGGGGTCAGATAAATAGCGCTCTAAAAGGTGATGCCGGTTTCAAAACACCGCTATGGCCATCAGCTGTTTGTTTTGTGTCGGCATCCTGCGTAGGTCACGTGATCACTTCCTGAAAGTGAGGCGCTCTGAGCCTCACAGAGCTGCTCAGTGACACACAAACACCGCGAGGAGACCAGCTCAGCGCACACACATCACTGCAGCGGCAGACTGCAGGCAGAAACGGTCAAGGGATTAAATATGCGATTAACGCGATTTAAAAAAATAACGCGTTAATTAGGACTGTAATTAATTAATCGTAATTAACGCGCTAATCTGACACCTCTAATTACTATATTAAAAAGCTGCAGTAACATTTTAGAGAGAAAAAAATATGTAATCAAGTACTTTTTTATTAAAGTGTATATTTGATCAAATCATTGAAAGAAAGCTTTTTAACCACGAAAAAGTACATAAGAGTACCCTTAGGGGTCTGATTTATAGTGTTACCCTCAAAAGTACTGCTTGAAAACATAGTCAGCATCACTGCCCACTTATCCCTATGCATGCTTTATGTTGGTGTGGTTGTTAGTCAGCACTCCCACCAGAGGGCAGTACAGAGTTCAGACTGAACACTTCTCTTTCGCTACGTTCAAACTCGCGTTGAGTTCATGTCCAATTTCCTCTCAGCTGCTCTTTAGGGGTTCTCTGCCCGTCACCCAGATGTGGTGACATCATAGATGTTTATTTTAAATTTACATAAAAGTTGCGCCATTTCTGACTTTGTTTTTCCTTTAGCTGGTGAGCTACGTCGCTCAACACTGCCTCCATGATTATCTTTGGAATTGCTCCCTTTGCTGCGTTCACATCAGCCAGCTCTCCGGTAACAAACAGAAATGAACACGGAGGACATCAGGTGTCTTTAATGTTGGGCATGAATGGTTGAACGTGTTTAGAATGTGTCACCAGGAGGAGAATAGATTATGGAACAGATGCCTGAGTTCATGCATAATCAAACATTTCACTCCCCTCCTGTAATCGGAGTGTACGGTCACTCTGCTGACTCTGTCTCTGTCAGAGTGCTTCTTCCTCTCTGAGGGTGTTCACTGGTTTTCACA
>SSNR01000134.1:1229880-1298010 GCA_006937965.1 Callopanchax toddi
AATCTGTGTATTCTCTCTGTTATTTCGTTTTTGAGAGGAAACCGGAAGTAGCCAGTTTTGGTTAGCTGCCTTGTCAAAATAAAACTGGAAATACAGCTAAACGGAAAACCCCCGCTGTTGACCGAAGCCCTTAATTGTGCAGAACACACCAGCGACTATAGGAGCTCATGCAACAACAAGGAAGTGCTGATTAAAACGAGTCACTCAGATAGCGGGCGGAGCAAGCGCCCCAGCCCAAAGTTAATGTCAGCTCACCAGCAGACCAGTGCTGAACGTGCATTTTTTCATGACGGTATTGAAACGGTTATCGTTGCTATTTTTCAAGACCGGGTGTATACGGTATTACCGCAATACCGCCCAGGCCTAGGCTCCCACCATGAGCACTTTCAACTGATGTTCAGTCGGACAGCTACATTGTGGGTTGTCCCGGGAGAGGGATCCCGCTGTTTACTGGAGAGCTGTAACCATACGCTAACACACCTACAGCCGTACAAGCTCACCTGGGGGGGAGGGTTCCTGACTGTCCCAAAGTTACCATCGGCTCACTGGCAAGTCCAATCCTGACTGTGCATTTTTTCATGATGATATCTAAACTGATATTGTTGCTATTTTTAAACACTAGCTGTATACGGTATTACCATAAAACCATCCTAAGCCTAATCACAAGATTTGAATCTTGACCGAAGGAGCAAGAACAGATACAAGTGGCCAGAGTGGGTTTCCTCTGCAGGGTCACCAGACTCAGCCTTAAAGCGGCACTCCGGAGGATTTCATCAGGAGAGCAGTTTTTGAATCTAGCGTCCAAAGGCTCCTCCTCAAAACATCTCGACACGCGCGTCCGGTCAAGTGTGCACGCGGCGCATATACTNGGCTCCGCTTTTCATCTGCGTCCGTGAACGTCATCCAAAGTTTATCGGATCATTTGATAATCTCGTTGACTGGCGACTGGCCCACGCATGTCCCTCAGTTCTGTAATTGCAGCCCCAAATGATAGATTCGTATCCAGCAGCATCACGCTGTGATCACACTGACTTTTAGTCTCTTTTTTTGGTATTTTTTATGGCCCACCAGTCCTTTCAACTGCAGGATTCTGACTGTAAACAGGCGACTAAACAACACGCTGTCTCTCATTTTCCTGATTTTATAAACACGACTCCATAAGCTGTTAATTTCTAATCCCCAGCTGGCAGATGGTTTCACTTCAGACAGACAGAGGGTTCCATCCTCGTTGCCGATGCAGTTTGTGCTGGTGAGATCAGACACTTTAGCTCCTGCTCTCTAGTAATGGAACGGAACACGACGGAATCCTGACCGGGTCTGAATCAGTAAACACATCGCATCTAATGATCCTCTGATGCTACATTAACCGAGTGGAGGATCCAGATCTGGCTCAGCTCATCAGAGGTCCTACCTACAGTAATCAGCTGCAGCATCAACACACCCCGAGCTGAATCCTAGAAATATGTGAGCTGCAGCTTTTATTTCACTATAATGAAATAAACCATCTGTTTTGGTTTAGCTTCTTATTACCTTTATATGGCTGAAAACGACACGATTTCATAAGAAAGGTCTAAAATCATAACCCCTTTATGATTTTGATGATTCACCTGCTTTAAACTGTTTATTGCATCCATCAGATATACATTAAATATATATTTTAGAATGTTCATATATATACTGTATATAACTCAGCCCTCACAGCTTCCTCTGATCACAAGTATTGATGAACTTGATCCATGTAAACATGTGGTTTGACCTTTTATTGAAGGAAAACCACAGCAGCCTCACATGTGAAGTCCTAAAATAAAACACGTGAAATAGTTTTTACATTTCCCATGCAACATTGGAGTCTAAGCATGTAGGTTTCACATAGTGAATAGCTAAGTCACATGTTAATATGCTAAACACATGTTCTGCACGTGTTACCCTCTGTGTTGGTCACTTGTGTATCCACATAGATTCACATGTGTGTTTTTTCAGTCCTTCGTTCCTGCTTGAATTTATATTTATTTGTATTTCATTAAAATGTTCTCCTTTAATTAAAAAAAAAGTGTAAATTTGTATTTTTGGATTTTCTTTGGACTGTTTTGAGGTTCTGTGTTAAATACTTTCATTCAAAATAATCAGTTAAGATTTAGCAAGAGAAAGATACAAGAAACTAGAGATTTGTTTGCCTCTTTTAAATTCAATCTCATCTAACTAGTAACAGTAATATATATTAGTATGAGGGCGTTACACAGGTCTGTTGTGATGAAGACGAAGCTGAACGAAAAGCAAAACTCTGAATCTACTCCCAACCCTTAAACTTCTACCACATTACCGTGGCATTACCCGTGACTGGGACCATAATTTGGCCCAGAAACTTTAGGTCATGGCTCGCATATGCTTGGGCGGTATCCAAATTTTAATACCGTCAAACTTCCTCCACATTTTACCGGGGTATACGGTATTACCGTGGCCAGGGTTGGACTGGGACCATATTTCGGCTCGGGCATTTTTGGTCATGACTCCCACCATGAGCACTTAGAGCTGATGCTCGGTTCGGACGGCTACCGCTGTTGACTGAAGCGCTGTAAGCGCTAAGCGAGCTTGCCCCGCCTCAACAAGGAAACGNTCGGACATGAACTGTACCGCTCAATGTGTAGGGTTTAATCACTCACAGTTCACAATCTTATTCCAACAACACTACGAGGGTCTGATGAGCCCTCTCTGTCCCTGCTGCTTCTGATATTAGCTCTGTTAGCAGAGAGCTGCTGCTGGACTCTGAAGCTGAACTTGACTCGGCCCTGGATGAACTTTCTGACCAAAATAAACGCATAATCCTGTCAAGCCTTGCCATTCTGTGAGGTGAAAGGCTTAAAAATAAAAATAAACCCATCTTTATCTGGGGAATGGGTAGGTTTTTAGTAGAAATGAGCCGTGAGTCCTCAGTGAACGGCTGAGACGGCAGAGAAACACACGGAGCGTCCTGTACGACAGCGCCCCCTACTGGTACAGGTTTGGTCGATGCGCGTGCATGTTGAGAGAATGCAGAAATTTGAATTTCATTGGCTGAAAAATGTCGGCGGCAAGAAATAATGAAAAGGGGTCTCTAGGAGGAAGGAGGGTCTTCATCAGAATGACAGATGTTGTGGAACTCAACCCATAGATCATAGTTTAGACCTGAAATATCATTTAAAACATTTAGAAAACTTTGATACAGAGAAAAATGCTCCACAGAGCTGCTTTAAGCCTGGGTCCCAAACAAGATGTAAGCGCCGCTCCGTGCAGTGCGTGAGCCGTGAATTTGAAAAGAAACAATTTAAATCAGAAAAAGTAGTCCCCCTAGGTCCGCCACGTCACGTCCCAGATGTCCAGGTCTCCGCCGTGGCGCTAAAGATTGGCGACGGTCCTTTTTTTTAAAAGCCGCAGCGCGTGTGTCACGACATTCTGTAGGACTTTCTGATTCAGAAATTACGACAATACGCTGAACCGCCACTAGCACGGCAAATATAAATCACCACCAGTACATGGACGAGGAGCGTTTCATTGTGGAATATTTATGTAACTGAGATTTTAGAAACAGACTATTCCGATAAATAGCTCACTTCTCCGTTGTTGAAGAATTAAAAGATAATCCCACAAAACACAACAGAAGTTTTGATCCGACTGATGCACTTCATACTTCCTGTTCTCAGTTCCCGCGAGATACTGTGACTATCGCGTGATTTTGTAAACTGCATTCAACAGCGCGCTGCTCCCAGGGGGACTAGTAAACTCTCCTCAGACCACGGAGCGGCTTACATCTTGTGTGGGACCCAGGCTTAAAGTCTTGGTCCCACAGGAAACATCTGCACTGCACCGTGTCGCTCCTGGGCCGTGATTTTAAATAGAAACCATTGTAGTCAATGAGACTGGTCCCACTAAGAGCACTACATCCCAGAAGCACCTGTCTGCACCAACGAGCTGAAGACAGGTGGCATTTCTTTACTGGTTATGGCTGAGACGTGTTACAACTTTGTGGAGTACTTTATGACACAGACATTACTGCAGTACTCTGAGCCACCACTAGTGTAGCAAAAACAACCATCAAACATGGATAAGTAGAGGTTTTATTGATTTATAGTTTAATTATTCCAGAATTAGGAGTCACACAGAACATGGTGCACGTCCTATACCTCCTGATTTTGGGTGTTCCCTATTTGATGAGATATTGTGACTATTGAGCGATTGGGCCAGCAGCACTCACTGTATTCTGCATCCTGTGAGACCAGAAGACTTATCAAATACACACTGCTTCCACTATGTGGCGCTGACGTTTCCTGTGGGACCCAAGCTGTAGAGATAGTGAGGGCAGTTTGGTGTAGAGAGCTGGTCTTCCTTATTAACAGGAGTCAAATCAGGTCGTTTGATCAGGATGCTTCCTGGTCGCCATCTTCTGGAGGTTCTCAGGCACATCCCACTGTGACAAGAACTAAAACTCACTTGAGGAGTCATATATGCTTTATAATCGGGGAATAAAGAGTATTGTTTGGATTTCCCTCCTAGACCTGTAACCTCTGCGATTCCCAGATTAGCTGTTTGTTAAGTGTTTTAAAGTAAAGTCAGCAGGAGCTCACGAGGTGTAATAGTCCATCAAAGCTTTCCTCTGGAGGTAAACATGCCTGCTGCTCAGTAACGCTCAGCTTTCCTTTGACACCAGCTGCCACTTAAACAGACGACTAAATGAAATCCATTCTGTTTAATTAGTCAGACCTTCAATTTGCAAGCAGTGAACAAATGTAAATAACAATTTATTAGTTGAACAGTTACCAGGCTGTAATGATGTGTGTGTAACAATAAGAGCAGACTAGCTGTCAGTCCCAGGCTCACATCCTGAGTGTGTGCTCTCAGCGTTAGCGTAGCTTTCACCACATAGAAAATGTAGCTGAAGTATAAACACAAAAAGCACAAGGACTTTTAGCAACCACACATTAAACGAGTTACGTAAAACTCTGTTTGTCCTGTTTCTTAGATAAAAACTTCAATAAATGACGTGAACGATGGTTCAGGCGTGATGGTTTTAAAATGTTCAAATAATGATTAATATTGCAAACTATAGTTAAACACACCAAGTTTTAGAAAAAAAAAACATTAAAATGTCAAATATAGTGGCACATTTCTCTATATCCTTGTGCAAAGCTGTGTATATATTAAATAAAAGGAATAATTTAACAATCCTACAGATCTCCTGGACGCTGCTGTGGTTTCTTTTAAGTCGAGGCCTTCAGAAACAGTAGCCGTCTTGGAATCTTTAGCTTCTTAATTAGTTTTTGGTTGGTGTGAAAAAAATCAGGTCCAATAATGTGGTTTAGAAAAGGAGATTTTCTGTCATTTCTTTTTAATCAGATTTTATTTGAACCAACACCTCCGAGCTGGACTTTAATTTGGAGAGTTCCAGTAAAACAGAGAGAAGGTTAAATAAAAGGTTTATTGTAGCAGCTTTTTAGAGGGGTCACTTGGTTTTTGTTTTAACAAGGAATTAGAAACAAATACTTGTAATGTTGAAAACTTAGTAAAAAATTTAAAAAACTAAAATAGACATGTCTGGACATGCACTAATCCAGCTTTTTCAGTCCAGATCCCGATCCCGATATTTGGGCTTTGTGGATCCATGGGAGTTTGCCCAACCAATCCACATGTGTTTTGTGGATTTGGAGAAGGCTTATGACCGTGTCCCCAGGGGCACCCTGTGGGGGGCGCTCCAGGAGTACGGGGTGGATGGTCTTTTGCTAAGGGCCATTCAGTCCCTGTACCAGAGGAGTGTGAGTCTGGTCCTCATAGCCAGCAGTAAGTCGGACCTGTTCCCAGTGAGGGTTGGACTCCGCCAGGGCTGCCCTTTGTCACCGGTCCTGTTCATAACCTTTATGGACAGGATTTCTAGGAGCAGCCGTGGTGTGGAGGGTGTTGAGTTTGGTGACAGGAGAATCTCGTCTCTGCTTTTTGCAGATGATGTGGTCCTCCTAGCTTCATCAGGCTCTGACCTACAGCTCTTGCTGGGGAGGTTTGCAGCCGAGTGTGAAGCGGCTGGGATGAGGATCAGCACCTCCAAGTCTGAGGCCATGGTTCTCGGTCAGAAAAGGGTGGATTGCCAAGGTGGTCAGGAGAGAGGTCCTGCCCCAGGTGAAGAAGTTTCAGTATCTCGGGGTCTTGTTCACGAGTGAGGGAAGGAGGGAGCGGGAGATCGACAGGCGGATTGGGGCAGCGTCTGCAGTGATGCGGACGCTGAACCGGTCTGTTGTGGTAAAGAGGGAGCTGAGCCAGAAAGCAAGGCTCTTGATTTACCGGTTGGTTTACGTCCCAATCCTCACCTATGGTCATGAGCTTTGGGTAGTGACCGAAAGAACGAGATCGCGGATACAAACGGCTGAAATGAGTTTCCTCCGCAGGGTGGCCGGGCTCAGCCTTAGGGATAGGGTGAGGAGCTCGGACATCCGGGAGAGACTCGGAGTAGAACCGCTGCTCCTCCATATCGAAAGGAGCCAGTTGAGGTGGTTCGGGCATCTGGTAAGGATGCCTCCTGGATGACTCCCCAGGGAGGTGTTCTGGGCATGTCCTGCCGGCAGGAGGCCCCCGGGTCGACCCAGGACAAGCTGGAGGAAATACATCTTCAGGTTGGCCTGGGAACGCCTGGGCGTCCCAGCTGAGGAGCTGGTGGACCTGGCTGGGGAGAAGGTGGCCTGGGCTGCCCAACTTGGGATGCTTTCCCTGCGACCCGGACCTGGATAAGTGGAGTAAGGCGAGGCGAGGGATCCATGGATACCCAAAATCCATCTATACTAATGCAAAGACTAAATTATTGTAATATCAGACTTGGACCAGAAAACCCTCAAAATGTCTAACATTTGTAATTTGTGAGTTACAGTGTAAAGTAATGTAGCCACATTTTTTCTCTGCTCATAATCAGGATAAAGTGTAGTAAATAATATCAGATCCGATATTGGACAATTTTACCGATCCACCATCAGCTAAAAGACCTGGATCAGCACCGATATACGATCCAGGATCAGTTTCTGTGCATCCCTAGGCACATTGCATATTTTGTGATATTTTTACCAGTCTATCACAATAAATCCACTTTTCCTTTGCTTATTTATTACAAATCTCACAAATCTTTATGTTTTTATTATTCTGGACACTATCGACTAACTCAAGTTGAGCATCAAAGCCAAAAAAACCTTGTCTGGTTGGTTGAACATAAACTTAGCAGAAGTTTTAACAAAATGTGTATTTGGTTGATAATTTTTGTTTTAAAAATGCCTCTTGGCATTATATCCTATTGTTGGACAGCTTGATTAGTTACCTTTACTATAAAGTATAAATGATATGGATTGTGTATCAGTGGAATGAGTATTACAGGTAGAGATGTGAGTAGAACCCCCAAAATGTACCAACCCCCTGCAGTATTCTCCTGTTGGTTTTAGATTAATAACCAAGAAGCAGTAAATAAATAATCAACCAAACACACATTTTCTCACTTTTTGTTATAAGTCTAATACAGGTTATCAGCCTATGATTGATTATAAATTCATATTTAGTGATGATACATTTTCATAAATTCAGTTACAGTAAGAAGAAAGTATTTGTGTGACTTCCTGAGTATCTAATAGCGTTGTGAGGAGGCAGGTCTGTGATGACTTCAGTCAGCCTCCATCCCCCCCGTCTCTCCTAGAGTCTCATCCTGTAGCAGCTGTGGCTCCACGCTGACTTCCTTTACCTTCACATCTTCACAGGAGGCTCTGCTGCAGAACCTGCTGAGTCTCCATGTTTGGTGTTGGACCAGTAGAGGGTGACTTTAAAGAAATGGACTCAAATGACAAAATTTGATAGTTTTCCAACAAAAATTAAACTACAAGTCCAAGTAGTTCAATGGTAGATGATTGGATTCTCATGAACGGTCAAACATCTCCTAGTGCGACTCGTAAAGCTGTCTGGCTGGGTTCAGACACTCTGAGTTACGGCCTCCTGCCTGGTCTCTGCTGCCGTTTTAGTATGTTTTCACTTAAAGCTGCGCAATGAAACGGCCACGAGAATTTATCGAGGGAAAAAGAATGACGATGAAGAGATGTAAAATTTGATAAAAGTTTGTGTGTGTGTGTGTGTGTGAGATGGGCTGAGAGAGGAGGAGGCAGGTTATGGGGTCTGCAGCACTCACCACATTTAACATTAAACATAAAGTTACAGCAGAACTAAATCCTAACTCTGTTTATGATGTCACTAAGTTTTGTTGACGCATGATGGACCAGAACCACCAGAAAAATGTCGACCCAAACACAGATTAGACGTGAGCTAGCGTTAGCCTCGATTTTGGCTAGCAGTATAGCAATAGAAAACAATTCACAGGCAGATGTTTAAGCATCCTAATAAAGTTTAATGTATATAAAACACTTTATTTTCCTGCATTGTTTTCTGCAAGGTGGCGCCTTTGGTAGCGTGTTGCCTTGTAGAAAAAAGGTCACAGGTTCAAATCCTGGCTGCAGCCTCTCTATCTGGAGTTAGGACGTTTTCCCCACGTGTTCGTAGGTTTCCTCCGGATACTCCGGTTTTCTTCACAAACACAACATGCCTGTGGAGGTGTGTGTGTAAATCGTTTTGGATAAAACTAGAAATGCACGATCCCAGATTTTTGCAAACTGAGTATGAGTACATACAAATAAGTACTTGCCGATATCAAGTACTGATACAAGTACTATTAAAAGCCATTGATCTAAGTCGTGGTTTGGTACAAAAACAAAAATGAGTCAAGTACAAGTTTAGCCTTTTTTAAATCTAGTTTTTAAACACAATAACTTTGATCATCAGCAGCAGGTCATGTTACAAGACAGGATCTGTCAGCTGGTGGATTCACTATAAAATAAAAAGTCACATTCATCTGAAGTAAAGGTTGATGTAGAAGCTTTAATCAGCTCTACTGGTTTTTTCTTTAAACGTATTAACAAAACATAGTGACTAAACTAAACATGCTAATGATTTGGGAATTGATCAGGCATTATGAATGTATTAGTACTTTACCAAACCAAACATTAGTACCGTAAGGATTCAGACAGCGCGTGTATACTACTACTACTAGGGATGCAACAGTCCACTTTTCCCACGGTCTGGTCCGTACCTCAGTAGTTGGGTCACGTCTCGGTTCGGTTTCGGTCCACTTTGAATCATAGAAAAACTTAAGAAAATCTGAAATTTCCAAAACGTATTTTATTCACACAATAAAATAAGTTTTCAGACGTGTTACTTGTAGTCCAGTGTATCATAATATGTTCAGAGACAAACAGAAATGTCACCTTTAAAGTGCCTTTTCAATGAACTGTTAAACGTAAAATAGTGTAAGATTTTTACATGAACGCTTTTATTTTGAAGTCTGGCCGGACGTTCCTGTGCTGTTCCGGTCAGACTTCAAAATCTAAGTGTTCATATAAAAATCTCGTATAAATAGTATAAAGTGCCTCTTTAATACAAATAAACGCGCCAACAGCGCGGCTCATTTTCTTGTGCTTTTCTGAGCGGATGCTGTACGTTTGTTGAAAGGCTTTAGCGAGACTGCTGTTTTCCCCCTGGCGTTACCTGCTCCAATGGCTTCCAGAAAGCTACACTGGGGCGGTGGCGTCGGGGGTGCTCGGCCTTGTTTGAAGTGTTTCCTGATACGTGTGGGAGATGGGTCAAACAATGCTTGCAGACCGTCTCATATTTGTTCACTGTTTTCTCTCCCTTGTCTTTATATTCAACTGCGCGTCTTGAATTGTTTGCCTCTCGCCGCCCGTCTGTAGCGCTTGTTTTGCTAATACTTTCAGCTCAGTGGGGCGGGTCAAACCTGTGATTGGTTACTCACGGCTCGCGGGTAAGGGACGGGCTGTGAGCAGCTCAGACGAGACTAGAGCAGACACACAGAATGAAACCAGTAGCTACTGAAGCTAGTAATAGTACGTCTTTGGACCGCGGACCTAAGACGTACCGGACCGTGAATGGTGTACCGTTTGGTCCGGTCTTGGTCAACTGAGAGCTGAGCATCATGCATCGTTAAATAATACTGGTTCCATAGTGTTGTGCTGCAGAGTGATCTGCACGGCTCGTTCCACTTCCCACTGTGGGTCAACATGCTCAACCTGCTCCATGGTCCAGGATGCAGCGTTAGGTGTCCGGTCCAGGGGAAGGGTCTGTGTCTGAGGTGCAGTGCCATGTGGCAAGGAAAAAATGTACTCTTAGCTAGAGGCGGTTCCCCGCCCCAGTTTTAAAATATTAAACGAAAAATTTCAGATTCAAAATACAATTTTTACATTTTGCACAGGAAATTCATGAGCCAAGAAACCGTCAGTAAGTCTATATTTCCCAGCTTTGGGTGGAGGCTGTTAACAAGACCAACAGGGAAGTTACGGCGCCTCGACATCACATCTGCCTTCCCTCAAAATTAATTTGCAAGACATCACTTTGAGAAGTAAATGTCAAATTTAAATGTGAGCCACCGAGGATAAGGACGCTTTAACACGCAGCCGGTGCATCAAACATATCTCACATAATTGTTGTTGCATCTCGTTAAGCCAAGATTAATGATGTTCTGTTTGGTGTTTGTGCACACTGAGAGTCCAAACGCCATAATTAGGTCTAGAAGTCAAACGGGTTGGTTGGGTCCACCGAGGAATGTGTGCTCATTCAGAGCAGATGCTGATTGATATCAACGGTGCGAGGTATTAATATATCCTGATGCCAAAGGCAGAGGAATCCGCTCTACACACGAGCTCCAAAAATAAAATTAAAATGTTTCCTCTGTGGCAAAACGGAAGGGGCATGCTGTTCTATGAATTTAATTAATCAAGCTGAAGAACTAAAAACAGAAAGACTCACTTTTTATCCCATTTCCCCTCAACCCCCCCGTTGCATTCAAATACCAGTGGAGAGGATTAATGTGAGGAAGACTAAGGGGGAGATTAGACAAGAATGCTTTTATTTCAACTCCAGCATCTGCCTCCAATACCATGCTCAACCAATAGACTTTTTAAAATTTGGGGCAGATTTCGTATGAATATTGAGATTATTTGTGGTTTGAATCACTTGATTTACAAAAGGTTTGCGAGACAAAATGATTGGATTTTCATTGAAGCATGCTCACGTAGACAGATTTTACCCATAAACACCATGCTGTTCTAGACTATATCCACCAGAACACCACGATAACACAACGTCAACCACGTTCACGTGTTTCTGATTCAAACGAGTTTCCTCTTAACACCTTTTAATCTTTACGAGACCAACGAGCTGCAGGGTCCTGATTCCTCCGGCATAAAGCAAAAAAAAAAAAAGAAAAACCTTTAGTATGGGATTTTGTCCATTCTCTCTCTCTCAGTTGAGACTAGTGTCCATTCAAAATTGCATCTTTATACAGTTTTTATTAATAGCTGCATGTTTATATTAAAGGAACATTTCAAGCATGAATGACTTAAAAAAAATGGAGACGGAAACCAAAATCACCAAGTTGAAAGTCCACAGCAAAAGTTATTTTTAATGCAAAATTATTTCATGGTGACACTTTTTGTTATTCCTGTTAAACAATACGTTAGTAGTTTTAATGTAAAAAGGTTTTATTTGATGGAAAGGTCAACTGCTAATTTATTCTGCAGCAGCCCTAGTTTGTTAGATGAGAATGACTCCAAGGTGCCTTAACCTTTCGTTAACCTTATTCTATATAAACTTTTCAGCCAGAAGGCTGAAACTTCCATGTGCCAGCAGGGTGCAAGAAAAGCTCAAATGTGACTATAAAGCATCCCATTGTTGTCGTGTTGCAGCTGAAGTGTGCAGCCTTGGCGGAGGTGTACACTTCTAGTTAAGCTCTTCCATTGTGCAGCTGCAAGGCTGAAGTTTACTGAAGGGTAGATGAAGTGATTCTCATGTGGACGTGAAGCATTCATGCAGCAAGAGACTGGACTGGATAACGTTTTTTCTGTTTTCTCAGAGTTTTTGGTTCATTTATTCTTTTTTTTTTTTTTTTTTTTTTTTTTTTTTTTTTTTTGCTTGAAAACATTTTTGAAAGGTCACAGCATCAAGTCAAGGTGCTTGAATAAGAGAAAAGAAAATTCTTGTTTTACTACATTCCTTTACCTCTGTTGCGTATTTAGATGTACCAGTAATTCAAGAAGTGTACGCATGTTGGTACACTTAAAATAAAGTAAAACATTTTCTTAAGGATTTAAAAAATATTGATATAGTGTTAGAAATCTTGTTTAACTAGGAAGAAAAATGTGTTCAAAGTGTAAATACTTGCTGGTGTTGATGCTGTAGTTCTGAATAAAGAGAAACCTTTAACTTCCAGCCTGTTGATTGTTAAATCAATTCATGTCACTTTTTGACATTTTCAGATAATAAACTATAAGATAACCATAACATTCTGAAATCAGATACAGATCTTGGTCTTATTGACAAAAAACAATATAGCCATACAAAAACGAGGTATAGGTCTGAGGTTTTTCTTTTCTAGCATTATGGAATGTTGGTTAAAATGGGGTTGCATTAACAAATTATTCAAAAATGTTGTAGAAAGTAGGAATAAATAATAAAATGTTACTTAAAATTAATGGTAAGTAAATAATTATTATACTTTTTTTTTTGCCATTTTCCCACAAAACATGAGTTTGATCACAAGCCATGCCTCTAATAAACCTGCTGTTTGAATTTAGATGTTGTATGCTAGAGAAGGTTACATTTTTAATGCTTTCGTTATATTGCTTTTTAAAACAAAGTCTTGTCTTAAAGTTTTGTTTCATTTAATAAGAATGTATTAGATGAATACTACATAGGTATCCTATTATATAGACTGCATCATTCTGAGGTGTTTCAGGTCGGACCTGCTGCTACATGTTGTTAGCATGCAGCACAGAAAAAACATGAGTAAAAGCTTACGAATTTTCCCTAAATCTAAAGACTTTATTTTAATATTAAGAAAAAGTAGCTAAAAATCCCAAGTATGCTGTGACAAATTATCGTAGTACGTTTAATTAATCATTTCCAGGAAAGTTGAGCTAACATGTTAGCAGTTTTGCTTATGTTGCCCTGATTTTTGACAGAAATGCCATCTCTTTCTGCAAATGTTAAACAGTTTCAACAAATTCATGTTTAAGAGAAGAAATAACTGATTTTGGGGACTCCCACAGAAAAAATAAAACGTGCCCTGCACATGCCCTTGTGCACATTTTCAAAAAGGGCGGGAAAATAATTATGAATAAAGAGAATTAAAAACTGAATTGACCTTTCTTCAAAACATGAGATCTGTATTGAGTTTTTCTCTAAATGGAACTCCATCGATTCCTCTACAGGTCCATAAAGAAACCAGCTGTCACTTATTAGCTTTTATAGCTTTTAACATAACAAACTGTTTGTCAAAAGTTACACTTGGATAAACTTGTTGCAAAAGACAAAATCAAAAGATAAGAATGGTGTTTATAATCCAACAAGTTTTCCCTCCCTTACAGATTTCTTCAGTTTTTGCTTTTTGTCATATAAATATTCCAGATTAGCAGAGAGAATTCAATATTAGACAAATAAATCATTTTCAAATGATCATTTCATTTATTAAGGGACAAAACTATCCAGTGTTGATGTTTCTGTCTTTCTTTATAAAGGTCTTTGTTTAAAGCATTGTCATATTGATTTGAATAATTCATTATATTAAAGACCAATTGGCAGCCTTTGTGTTTGTGACAAAGCTTAACCCCCCATCTAGCTGTTTTCTGAACACGTAAACTGCTGGAGCTCATGCGTTTGAAATATTGACGAATAAGAAACAATGTCGGGAGTTTATCTGAGCAGGTGCACACACTCAATCCTTCTTCTTTATTTGTTGCAGCAGGCATGCTTTATTTTCCATTTTGCTTTGCTCTTGTTTTCTTCCCCTCATGCTGGCACAGAAGTAAAAAAATATAAACAAAAAAAAAAAAAAACCCAGTCTTCCCCTTGAGCACCCGAGAAAACATGAGGATAGAGACAGAAATGCATCGGAGGTTTGTGTGGCGTAATCATTTCTCGGAGCCTGTTTAGTCTCGGGCATTCTTTTTGTTGTTTCTGTTCTCCGGGCGGACTTATCTTTCCAGAGAGGCCTGTAAATGTGTTGTGGATAGATTTGAATACAGTTTGTTGCACTCCATTAGCCTCTGAGTTTAGACCATGTACATTCCTTTACAACGCGAACGCTATGATCTGCACAATGATAAATGGCTTCTTCGGAGCCATAGCTCTAAAGATCCTTTTATCTTCTCGGATTACTTCAGGAATGTCTGTCTTATCTAGTAGCCTATAAGGAAAAATGATCTAAACAGGGCCGGGCTAATGTGTGCAATGCAGAGATGAACGCCGTGTCCCTTCTAATATAGGCGCCCCATGCATTTTTCACTTTACGGTTAATTACATTCACCGGATGATTTTTCATATTTAAGCAGCTGCAGGCATTACAGCTTTTACTCAGCCATTATTATTTAACATTATGGACATGCATTTATTTTGTTTACATTTACTTCTGGGCTTTAAATTTATTTAAACACTTACAGTCATTCTGCTAGCTTCTGTGCAGAAATGTATTGATTACTCAGCATAAAGTGGTGCTCCTTCCACTTTCCCTCAGCCAAGGTGGAGTTAGCATTAGGAAAAGTGGGGCCTCAGCTAAGATCCTTTTTATTTACCTAATAAACCTAAGGCCTGGTTTATTATACTGTTTTTATTTGTGATAATGTATATTTTGCAAAAATATTTTAGTGAAAAGTAATTTCAATATGCTAAATATAAAAAAAAAAAAAATCTCTTTCCCTATTAACAAATTGGACTGTGTGTGCTCTACACAAGTAAACAAACAGCAACTTTTGCTGCCACAAAGCAGAAAAACTAACAAAAAAGGAAACAATTAGAAGGTTTTTGGCAAAACTCCTAAAAGTAAAACAACTTTTGACTTTATCCTGACAACACAAACCAGAACAAACTGATACTAGCAGCTAGCTACGGCTCTCACGTTAGCATTGCTAGGATAAAACTAGGGACACACGATCCCAGATTTTTACAAACCGAGTATGAGTACTTACAAATAAGTACTTTCTGATATGATACAAATAGGATAAACTACCTACTGATAGCAGATTCTTATATTTATGCTATCATTTAACAATTATATGACAAGTTCTTTGCTGTAAGAAGAATATACAGTACATACTGTTTATACATATAGGTCATTTTGGACAACTCATTGTAAAATTAGCTTGCGGGGTGAAAAGTGTGAGCACCCCTGGCATAAATGACTGATTCAGAATATGAGCCAAGCTTCCCACTGAAATTCTCCTAATCTAAACCAGATTGGTTATTGAGGGTACTCAGTAGAAACGCCCCACCTACCACTTCCCCTCGGACCACGAACAAAGATTTGTATTGTATGTCTGCTCTAAGTGCACAGTATTTTTGGCAAGCAGTGAAAGCTTGTTTGTTGTTTGTTGTCTACAGCTGCCAGATTTATTACTGCAAATGGATGCTTAAAATAGAAATTCATGATAAAGTCATTGGTGATCTAGGTCTTAAAACCTATAACCATTTCTTTGCAGATGATTCTGTCATTTAGTCCTGCTCTCACTCACTCACTCACACCGTCATTTGAATTTCGGCAATCTGCCCCCTTAATGAGAACAACTAGAAAACTCGGGAGCTAGCCACCGGCTATTAGTACCTGGGACTAGTTATTGATGACAGCTTTCTTTTTAAACTCATGTTAAAAAACTTGATCTCCGTGTGTTACTAGATTAGTGATCTGGTGAGTGAACACGACTCAGCCTGACCAATGAATTTAATCATTCAGACCTGACTCGAGGGCCAAAAATGTATTCTGGCTCCAGTTAAAACTGGGAATTCTTGTTGATTATACCTAGTTTGCTGAGTTTTGTAGGAAATAGCTACATTTTTAAGTTGGAAAATTACATTTTGAACTTCGCCATTCAACATTAGCCATCTTTAGTGTGAACTGAACGGTTTATTATCAGGTTCCCATGGAGGTAAAGAAGCAAAGCCTGAAGTGGTCAGGAGAATAATTCTGCAGATTTTTCAGATTTATGCACAATCCTTAAAAAAAGTAATTAATCTTCAAGGCTGTGCAGTGATTGGTTGGTTGTCTGGAGTTGTTTTCCATTCATTCATCACCATCGTCGTCCATCTTTCCTGATAGAAGCTGCAGCATCGTCTCCCTCTTGTGCACCTGCTGACCTTTCTAGAATCTTCTTCAGGGGGGAATTAGTTACTGACTCATTTATTACAGCTGTGTCTCCCTTCGTTCCATCGTGTCATAGAGAAAAAAACCCTTCCAATAAAAGGAGCATTCGCCTGTTCTCAAGCAAACGGAAAACCTTGGTTGGATTGTTGCCTCTGACAGTCCCCATATTCACACCAGTACAATACCAATACCGCCTGTGTGAAATGAACCAGAGGATGATAGTCCTGCTTTGTGGTTTGGAGCTCTGTGGCTCCCCACAGGCTGGGAGGTGTGTTTGATGAGCTGTGACGCCTAAAAGGAGCCACATAAGTCCTGCAGGTTCAGTATCAAACACACAGCTGTCCCCATGTGCGCCAGATAACACACACCAGAGCTTTACAGCACAAACACGCTGCTAGTTGATGCTATTAAATAAAAACTTGACATCCAGATATAAAAATATCTCTTACTGTCATTTAGGCTTTTGTTGAGCTTGAAAGTGGTTCAGGTCGATGTTCTATTATTTTTGTTCAGATTTTTAAAAGCTGTCCATGATTTAGAAAAACTCTGTACAAATAAATATACTGTTTATGTTTTATACAGACTTTTTTTTAATTTCAAAGAACAGACAGATATGTTTTATATTTCAAGACTGAATACTAAATGAAGTTATTGCACTAAAGGTTGCCTGTGTAATATGTTTCTAGTTTTTATCAAATATCTCCAGGCACATTACAAATTTTGTTTTGTATTTTGTTATATCGTCAGATTTATTGTTATCGTCAGAATAGCCTACTCAAAATTATTGTGATATAAATTTTGGGCCATATCGCCCTACCCCTATTACATTCCAATATTATTTACTTTAATATATATCTCGTGTTTATTTAATTTCAAATGGACATCATATTATGACCCTAACTGAATCCAAGTGAATAAAAATTTAAAAACATTTCTGCTACTTTTTTTATTGGTGTAGAAGTTAAAGGGTTAAGGACAAAATTCAAATCGGCACTGGTATCCTCTTTATACACCCTGTACCACCCAACTAGTGATGTGAAGTTCATAAACGAGTCAGATCTTTTGAACGGCTCTTGACTGTGAACAAGAAGAACTGAATCCTTGTAAGGAACCATTTATTTTTTGTATTAACTGTGACTCTTTATTTAAAACAACATCAATGAGCATAGCAACGTGAACCCATAGATATCATACTGTATATATTGCTAGATATCTCACCCGCGCTGTTTGTCAATGGCCCGTGACGCAGCTACGCCGGCGGCCATCTTGTGGCAGTGAGCTGCCCCCTTCTTAACACTGGTGTCAATGGAGCATCTACTATTAAATACCTCTAACTTGCTCAATTTTTAACTGAATTTCAAACGGTTTGCATTTTTATAAACGTCAGAGACATGGCTGTGAATATATATCAAAATATAGCTATAATGGTCAGGAAATTCATAAATTGTAAAAGTATCATATCTCAAGTCTATACATAATAAGGTTTGAAAGAAAGTAACCCGTTTGTAAATCCGTTCATTTTTCATCAAGTTATGAGTGTTTTTAGTTAAGTTGATGCTCACCTTCCATCTGCTGCCATAGAGAGCAGAACGACAGCTGGCTGCACCAAGATGGCCACCCCAAGATGGCCGCCGTGTAGCTATGCAGTTGAACCCCGGATGATCCATCTAGCTTTTATATATGATATCTATGCGTGAACCCATCAGTTCTATTGGGGAAGCTAATTAGCGATGCACACGTAGGTGTCGCAACAAAAAGTGTCCCCAAACATACAGTTCCACGTGACATTTCTCTTTCAAAATATTGGAAAAACACCCCATAAAAGAGCTAGTTTTTTGAACGGCTGTTTGAGGTGAACAGCTCCCTTCACAGAGCCATAAATCCCATCATTACACCCAACCCTCAGTTTCACGTAAAAAATACAAATACGTTAAAGCCTTGATTAACCACTAACATCACTTAATGACCACGTTCCTAATTCTTTCTCGTAATTTAAGTCACAACAAATACTGTACGTTCAGAGAGCAGATTTGACTGAAGAGCCTTTCCTTCTGAGTCGCACCAGGTTGGAAATGTTCACAAAAACAAGCCTTCTAGAGAACCGAAAACCAAACAAAAGCTTTTTCTAACTTTTTCATCAGCAGAGTCCATTATCTGAATGAGTACTTTTGTCTCTGTGCTCAGCCACCTGTGAGATGAGCGTGCATCGATTTCCACCAAGCAGATCACAGAAAAGAGCAGTTAGATGAAGTGGGACATAAACTGAAATCGTTTTTTAAAAACTCTGTTCTGTAACCTGGTAAAGTTTTGGACACAATTAGCTGGCAGCCACAAGCAGATTTGCATATGCTGTGTAAAATGAGGCGTTCAGCCCAAATCCAACTTGGCAGGTCAGAATTAAATCAATTAGGAGATAAAATAAGCCAAAAAGTGAAAAATAAAATAAATAAAAAGGAGCAGCTGGTGCATTTCCAAAGAGAGAACTCTAGTGGTGGTGTATTAGAGACTGAAAGTCTACAACAAGGTTAGCTGCTTTCCACAGCTTTAGTCAAAGATGTGTTTTCTTGCATATAAACATATTTCTGTACCCCATCAAAGAGGTTTTTGCCAACATCGTAGGCGTCACCAAATCTCCTTTTCCACCTTTTAGTAAAATCTCATAACGTAGACGTTTTAGGAAGCAGGCAGTGTGGGATATGGAGAAACGTTAGCAGCAGGGACAGCTTTATCATTATTAATCCACACTCTTTGCTTCTTTTTTAGTTGCTTTTTGCCTCTAGCCTTCAGCTTTGTTCCTACACTCAATATTTGTTGGTATTTGAAGCTTGCCTGGGTTTGATCTCCTCCTTTATAAATGAATCTGCTTGTTGGATTTAAGTGTCTGGAAGCTCAGTCAGTATGGAGGTTTAGTCGTTGTTTACAATGATAATTAAGGGTCGACAGTTAGATGTAGTTTACTACACCTAACCAGGCCACCAGGTTTAGATAGTAAATATTAAAATCAAGCCAATATTACCCTTTAGATCAATGATCAACTGGTGGGTTTTCACAGACCTTTTCCTGGGCTAAAAATGTTAAGCATAAAGTAAAAGATTACAACCTATTCACATTCCTGAACAGTAGGTGGCGATAATGCCCTGTAAAGCTATTTGTCATCCACCATTTCACGTGACCTGCTGAGGTGGAAATTTGCTTTTGGTTAAATTTATTTTGGATTTAAACTCCTACTGACTCTAATCTTTGTTGGTTTTTGGAGAATCGGTGGGTGATGATTCTCAGGTGAAGCTGCATTGAATTTTAAATTAAAGCAGCTATCTGGATTATTTTTCTATGTATCAAAGTTTTCTAAATGTTTTAAATGATATTTCAGGTCTAATCCATGATCTATGGGTAGAGTTCCACAACATATATCATTCTGATGAAGATCCTCCTTCCTCCTATAGACCCCTTTGAATTATTTCTGGCCGCCGAACTTTTTTAGCCAATAAAATTCAAATTTCTGCATTATCGGCTTTCTGTCAATGTGCACGCGCTTCGAGCAAACCTGTAGCAGTAGGGGGCGCTCTCATACAGGACGCTCCGTGTGTTTCTCTGTTTATCATCTCAGCCGTTCATGGAGGAGCCAGAGCTCATTTCTACTAAAAATGTATCCATTCCCCAGCTAATGACGGACTTAGTTTTTAAACCTATCACCACACAGAATGGCAAGGCTTGCCAAGGATACACGTTTATTTTGGTCAAGAAGTTCATCCAGGGCTGAGTTGTTTCTGTGTTCATCTACAGAGTACTGCAGCAGCTTGCTGCTAACAGAGCTAAGTATCAGAAGCAGCAGGACAGAGAGGACTCATCAGAGCCTGGTACAGTGTTGGAATATGATTTGTGAACTGTGAGTGAATAAACCTACAGTTTGAGCGGCACAGTTTGTGCCCAGCAACGTAATGCGCCGTGTGCACGCGACCACACGCGTGTGTCGAGGTGTTTTGGGGAGGAGTCGTAGGAAGTTAAATAATCCACAATGCAGCTTGAAGTTGGTTTTTTTCTCAATGGTTGCACATTTTTATTTCATGGGTTTTGCATGAAAGTGACTGTCAAAAATGTCTGCCCCTGAAATGCCATCATGATTGATGCCTGAATAGTCTTGATGGGACATAGCTAGTTGGATTCAGTCAGTGGGTTTTAACTAGGACTTTCTGAATTTATCTCACAGATTGTTTTTCATGTTTGTGCCTGAAAACAGTTGATTCTGTTAAAATGGATTAATTTAATAAGGTGATGGTTTCAATTAAAATGCAGTTAATTGAAATTAAAGAGGAATGTTTCTCTCTCTAGCGACACCAGTTGATGGTCATTTTTGTTTATCTTTAATAAAGGTTCAAACTCCACCTTCATTTCTTGAAATAAATTCTAGAAGTTAAACGCAACAATTGTATTTTTCCTGTTTAGGTCATAGTTTGTTATTAAGGGCGGAGGTTGGGTCCCAAAGCCAGACCAGTTGAGAACGACTGATAGATGCTTCAACCAATAGAAAAACAGTCATATTGCACTCAAAGACCGGTCTACCAGGGCTGTGCAGTTCCTCAAAACTAGTTCACTTACAAATTATCACAAAAACAACGTCATCAACAAAAAAAGTTCAAAGTTCCAAAAAATTATTTTGTCAGATCCCTCTTAATAAGCGTGCTCTTATTCTTTTATACCCTCCCAATGACGAGAACTTCCTCCCCCTCCGAAGGCTAAACTTACAAGAATCTAGTTGGTTTAAAAAACATAATAAACAATGTAGAATCCTCTATAACACGGTTATTTTTTCATACGGGTTCTTCAAAAAAAATTGACGCTTCCCAAAAAACATGTTTTTCTTCCTGTTTTTCCATCACAGACTTTGACAGAGTTTTTCTAGTTGTAACTTCTCATCTTTTACAATTAGGTGTGTCTGAACTATACATGACATCATGCTCAGATGTTGCCATTTCCAAAGGTTTATCCCTGGATGTTAAAGTTTTTGGGTATGTAGACTAGGGCTGGGCGGTATACCGGTTCATACCGGATACCGATGTTTTTTTTGGTTATGATATGAATTTTTCATATACCAGTGAATAGCCCACACAGCGTCCCGGCCGGATGTTGCAGTGGGGACACATTTCACCGTGACACACAACATCGCAGTGTGAAAATTTTGAGCCAAGAATGGTGACTATCGGGAGATGTCATGGCGACTTACAAATTACGAACCCAGAGGAATTTATTCCAAAAAGAGGAGACTGGCGCACGTCTGTTGTTTCGGGGTTTTTCAGGTTTAAAGAGTCGAACGTGACTTAGCCGCTAGCTGGCGGTGCTAACAGGGCTAACCAGCAGCTTCACCATCTTAGCCGAAAACATGTCTTGGAATATTAATGATCAGGAATGTCTCAAGCTTAGATCTGTACTCTTCACTTCTGCAGCTAAAATGGCTAGTAGCAGTCAGTTAGACGTCCATTAAAGACGTGTTCGCTAAAGGGACCGCTGATGGAAAAAAAGCCAGCGGTGGGTCGCATAACCAACACAAAAACGTTCCATGGTAGGTTATTTATATCTTAATAAGGGGTTATGTATTTACCTGCCTGTGACTGGACATGAAAAAACTATGAAATTCTGCATATGAAAGTAAAATGGACTATTAAAAGCTGATCTAGTGCAGTAATTATTTTATAATTAAAGAATATTATGGGTAGTAACGGCCGTGTAAAAAAATACCGTCAAATACCGTAAAACCGATATAATTTTAAGAAAAACCATGATAAAAATATTTAGCCATACCGCCCAGCCCTAATGTAGACACATGTCTAAGTGACACTACAGTAGAGATGTAGACATCAAAGAGTCAAGGAGGTCAAAGGTAATTAAAGCACCTTTTCCTTAAATCACTGCTGATCGTCTGTGACCTTGGAGTCTGTCTGAGTGACAGCTTTCATTAAGAGCTCAGACAGCAGCTGGATTAATTTCCATTGACAGACGTGCCAGACTTTGTATGGCAACGAGGAATTCCTGTGCTGTGATTCCCGGATCCTCATCTACCAGACTACAGTTATCCAGTACCACCTTTATAGTAAAATACAAAATGCTGAGTAAATGAATGTTTATGCTTAACAAAATGTGTCAAACTGCATCCAATCAGGTCATTTTCCAAGCTAGAGATGCGTGTCCCTATTTACAGCTTGAAGAATGAGCATCAGCT
Source organism: Callopanchax toddi (assembly GCA_006937965.1). Lineage (NCBI taxonomy): Eukaryota > Metazoa > Chordata > Actinopteri > Cyprinodontiformes > Nothobranchiidae > Callopanchax > Callopanchax toddi. Next base: position 1,252,335 of record SSNR01000134.1, read on the forward strand.
TTTATGTCTTGGCTCTATGTTTCATCTCATCTGGTAAAACCATGAGCTTTGTCCCTAATATGGCTTCTTTTAGTGTATCTACGATGACAGGGTGCACTTTGTGGAGAGGGGGGCATCATGATGTAGAGTTATTGCTTCTTTCCATCACTGCATCTGTGGCAGTAGGCTCGCTATTTCCCCAGCATTCATCACCATTAAGACCGCAATCAGCTGAGCCGCAGACCAGCTCGGGCCGTAAGAAGCACAAGGTGTAGATGGCAGCTCTGGATTCTCCCGCTCATCCTCAATCACCTTGAGCCCCCGCGTCCCTCCCCTCCCCCGTTCCTACTTCCACCACTTTATCGAGCGCTGTGATCTATTGGGGGAGAAAGCTGAAGCTGTCTTCGAGTAAAGGCAATAACTCTCCGACTGTGGAAATCAAGAGGCAGGCATGTCCCGGCAAACCAGACAGCCATCCGTCGCCCGCACCCCCCCCTCGTCTTGGCCGTGTAGACGGACACACGCCTCTCATTCCTCCATGAGCCTCACCCCCTGCCTCCTCACTCAGGTTTATCGTCAGCTTCCCTCCACAGATGACTTATTGCCTTTCCTGCCCTCATCTGTCGGCTTGGCTGAAAAGGCCTCCCAGGAAGAGATTAGCAATCCAATAACTCGTGGAGCATCCACCTCAGCAGCAGGTGCTCCCCAGAGTGAATGCTGATGAGAACAGCCAGCAGTCTGTAATATCAGGCCAGCTAGTGTTTACCAACAGCAAACAGCCTCCCACAAGTGTGGACCTGTTGGTAATCCTAACCTCTTCATCTCAGTGCTATAAAGTCTGTTTGTGTTTGGGTCACTAAGACGCCTGTGTGGAGCGCTGGTGCTATTTCTGCATAGAATCTAATTTAAAAGTCCTATATTCATTTCCCCCCTTATTTTTATGCTGTCTTTCTTTCTGTAAAGAATAAAAACACACTTTTGTATTGTTCTTACGGTTTCTAGTCGTACTTCACATGCACCTGGACATCATCCTACCAGTAAACCCTCACTAGTCTGAGACCGTTGAAGACAAAAATTTTTAAAAAGATATGTTAACTTTCACTTGGAATCCAACTGAATTGAGAGTTATCAGGGGTAGGCATGTCGATGTTTGAAATTCTGGGTGAATATCTGATTATTTTTTGAGTGTTGGCCCCTTATCACCACCATAATATGCACATATGTGGAAAAAACTAAATGAATAAAGGAAGGCACTCAAATTGACTAAAAATCAGTTGGAACAGCGGTCGACTGCCAATCAGGAAGTTGGCGGTTCAATCCCAGCTTCCCCCACCACATGTCAAAGTGTTCTTGGCGAGACAATGAAGCCTCTTGATTTGCTAACGTGTGTGTGTGTGTGTGTGTTTTTCCTTTGAGTAGCCTGGAAGACTAGAAAAGTGTTATAAAAATGCAGTCCTTTTCATTTTAACACAACTCTGAAATCATTTTTCACCCACGTGCCATTAGTTTATTATGTAAGTCTTCACGGGGGCTAATCTAATCGCATTATGATTTAGGACAATAATTACTAGAGATCCAGGTTTTATGTTTCTAATTCCAATATGGGACTTTGCACGTCTGCCAATGTCGGTATTTTCCAAATGTATTTATATACAATAAATTCAAAAAATATTTATAATGGTATTTGTGAGTAGGGGTCATAAATTTTGCCATTTCACTTTAACTTAATAAAATGTTAAAGCGGCACTCTGGAGCATTTTTCTCTGTATCAAAGTTTTCTAAATGTTTTAAATGATATTTCAGGTCTAAACTATGATCTATGGGTTGAGTTCCACAACATCTGTCATTCTGATGAAGACCCTCCTTCCTCCTAGAGACCCCTTTCCATTATTTCTTGCCGCCGACATTTTTCAGCCAATGAAATTCAAATGTCTGCATTCTCTGAACATGCACGCGCATCGACCAAACCTGTACCAGTAGGGGGCGCTGTCGTACAGGACGCTCCGTGTGTTTCTCTGCCGTCTCAGCCGTTCACTGAGGACTCACGGCTCATTTCTACTAAAAACCTACCCATTCCCCAGATAAAGACGGATTTATTTTTATTTTTAAACCTTTCACCTCACAGAATGGCAAGGCTTGACAGGGTTACGCGTTTATTTTGGTCAGAAAGTTCATCCAGGGTCGAGTCAAGTTCAGCTTCAGAGTCCAGCAGCAGCTCTCTGCTAACAGAGCTAATATCAGAAGCAGCAGGGACAGAGAGGACTCATCAGACCCTCGTAGTGTTGTTGGAATAAGATTGTGAACTGTGAGTGATTAAACCCTACACATTGAGCTGTACAGTTCATGTCCGAAGTATATGCGCCGCGTGCAAGCGCGCACACGCGACCGGACGCGCGTGTCGAGATGTTTTGAGGAGGAGCCTTTGGACGCTAGATTCAAAAACTGCTCTCCTGATGAAATCCTCCGGAGTGCTGCTTTAAGGCATTCTACCATAAGATATTTCCTATTGCTAAATAATACTAACACAAATAATACTTATCGTCCCCAGTACCGTGGATCTAGACCCCTGAAGCTTTTCCATTCCCCCATACGGTGAGAGAGTAGTCTATAGATGGTCAAATAATTTTGTTGTCTCTCCGTCGTTTACTCCACATAAACGATGGACGAGCCTCAGACATCAGACAATGGAGTAGGTATTTTAGTGAGTGACCAGACTATGAATGGTAATTATTTGCCTCTAACTCAATTGAGTAATCTTTGTCTCATTTACTGTGTTATACCGACCTATCATTGATCAGATCAGTTGCTGGCTTTAAAATGGACGTAGCTTCTTGCTAAAAGGATGTAGCTTGTATGCACATTTAGCCCATATCGCCACAGCATTGGGTAAATACTAGGCTTGGGCGGTATTACGGTAATACCGTATACATACGGTATTAAAAAATAGCAACAATATTCGTTTCAATACGTCATGAAAAAAATGCATGGTCAGCGCTGGAGCTAAGCTATCCGAGCTAAGTGTTCATGGTGGGAGCCATGACTGCAAATGCCCGGGCCGAATTATGGTCCCAGTCCAACCCTGGTCACGGTAATACCGTATACCCCGGGAAAATGTGGAGGAAGTTTGACGGTATTAAAACTTGGATACCGCCCAAGCCCAGTAAATACTCAATGCCTGCTGCCTCATCGTCAAAATAGGAATTTTGATATTATTAAAAATGATATATATCACACACCCCTACTTTGTACAACTTCAAGCTATGAGTCAAAGACATAAGATATTTATTTTGCTACAGCTGCTTTTGGGAATAAACACTGAGGACTTAGCTAATAATGCAACATTAACACAACAACTGGGCATTTAAAACAAAACACACACCTGATTCTAAGTTTTTCAGGGAACATCACATCCCTTAAAAGTCAGTAGGCATTGGAATATGGAGGTGGATCTGTCCTCTATAACCTCACCCCATTATCTCAGCCATGATCGACCAGATAACGGTACTGGATTGGATCAGCCACATCTTAAATAATGACCTGATTCATTAGAATTTGTGTATATTTGGTTGGGGTAAATATAGTTTACTTAGCCCTGCAGCTGGAAACACCCTCAGATGGAGCAGAGATCATGGGGATGCTCATGTTTGTCTGCTAATTCTATTGATTGATTATAGAATTAATATTCTGTTAGTAAAAGTTTAGCCTACCTGTAGATTCTACTTTGTAATTCTTTAACTGCTCTGTGCACCTAGTGGTCATGTGGCAACATGCTACACCCAGGTGGGGGAACGAAAACAAAAATACAGCTCTTATGAACAATTCCAGTTATTCTTCAGATTCATATTATATGAATATCTGTTGCCTACTTGAAAATCACTACCTAGTACTTTTCACACTAGTTGAAATAGCAAGAATATTGTGACATTTGCAAAGCATTCTAAGGACTGCTAATTGTCTTTTTTCAGTTTAATCAAAGTGTCTTAATTAAATTATTTGATCAGGTTTTGGCCAAATTTTATTTGCAAATTTGTCATGTTCATAATCAGTCACAAGTCAACTAAACCAAACCCTCCTAAATCTGTCTCAGACTTGTCTCACTTCCTGATTCACTTCAACAGACCTGAGGAGGGTTCTAGATGCCGACAATGTCTGTGACTGTTTAGAGAGAAAATTTGTTCTAGCACATTTTTGATCATGTTCAAATTTCCAGCTTCACTGGAGAGACTCACAGAAGGAATTTGAGAACTCTTGCAAATATATTCCAAGACATTCTGGAAACTTCCTTCCAAAAGCCGTTTCTAGTTTTTAGCTAAGCGTTGCAGCCCAATGAGATTCAGGTTACTTTCTATGAAACCAGGGTTTGATCAAGGAATTGTTTCATTTCTCTAAGTTCTCAGGTTGAACATGCAGAAAACAAAACATAATATTGTCCAACACCCTGATCTTCCATCAGCATCTCCTTTATACCCGACTAACTTTAGCTGATGTTATTCCTTACTCTACCCTAAAGGCATGTGCTGTCTGCTCTGGGTGAAGTATTAGACAGACTGCCTGCTTCCATACTAGTCAAACAGCTACAAGGACTTTCCTTCATCAGCTGCCTAACTTTTATTATCCTAACTTCTACACTTAACAAATTAAAACACAAACATTTTGATGAATGAGGACAGAATGTTTTGTGCCACTACAGTTGCTGTATTGATGCCGTTTACTTACTGCAGCAAATCCTTTATGAAGATCATTAGTGACAATTAGACTAAATAAATCTGAGTACCATGACAACTGGCCTTTTATATGGTGAAATCTGTTCTGCTTGAGTGAAATCCTTTCTAGTGGTGATGCAAACCAGGCGCCTTTGGGAATCTTTCCTAAATACCAGCACAGCCTTAGCAGACAGCGCTGTGTTGTCGAAGCATGGTTTCTTTGTGAGAGTTTGTTTAAATGTTACATCAGGTTAAGGTGACAAAAGGGGGTCGGTGGTCAAAATAAACTGTTTATTTTATATAAAAAAGGAGACAGAGTTAGCTTTTAAAATTTAAGGCCATGCACTAAATGATAAAGATGCCCCAATCTCCCCAACTGGAGCATGAAGCATTTCTCCTCATCGACGCCATTGTCTCTTCTTACTTTGGTTCTACAAGAGTTTCCAGTATCGCGGTCATGTGACGTAGAGTACGCGCTTACTCCTGTTTACAATGAAAAATAAATCAATATAAACAAAGAGCACGGCTTAGAAACCATTTGACCATCACCAACCTGTTGTAGTACAGCCATAAAGAAAGAAAACAACGTTACAGAGAAAAGAGGGAACACTGGCGACTACCAGTGTTGCCATGGCAATGCATAAACAACAGCCGACCAGCATCCACCAGCCTTATGTACTAATACATTTATACATATACTGTATATGTAGCGGTATCAATCCCGTCATTACGCACAGCTGCAGCAGCTTGCGGCATCTTTTTCACTCTATGCAATGCGAGGTCCGACGTCACGTGCACACACACACACACACACACACACACATGAATTGTAACCAGCCTTCAGACTTTCTTAAAGTAAAAAAAAAAAAAAAAAAAATCAATGATGGAAAATATTCCGGTTAAGCAACCCCAGTTGTTAGCGTACACACAGCATGTATGAATAAAACAATTTCAACTCACTGAAACTTCTGAAAACTTAGTTTTTAAATAACTCTCATGTTTATTCATTTATTAGATGCTTTTATCCAAAAAGACCTACAGTATTACATACACCTATAGGGCATGTTGTGATCTTTGCAGGAAACTGGAGGACCCAGAGAAAACCCATTCATGCATGGGGAGAACATGCTAACTCCATGCAGCCAGGATTTGAACCTGCAACCTTTTTGCTTTGAGGCAACAGTGCTAACAACTGCGCCACCATGCAGCCCTATGCAACACCAAGAGCAAAAAAGTTTGTATTGATTTTAAAAAATCCAATAGGGCTGCACTAAATAGCAACATTTTATTATAAATCTGTCTGCACAACATCAGTATTGGTAAGTACTGCAATAAATAGCCATCCTGCACCATCATTGCATTATATTTAATAAAATCACCAACGGATGTTTTCCTAATAAGGTGTGATAGGGAGGAAGATTTCATTTCACATGTTGACTAAGTAGAGCAGATTACATGTCTGATCGTGTTCTGGTCCCAGGTGGAGACGTACTTCCCTCTGATAGAGGGTCCACGTTCTAGAAAACGACATGCTTGCAGGTGGTAAATTTAGACTCTTGTATAAATATTCTTTCTTTCACTATTCAAGGTCAGACATCTCTCCTGTTCATCATTTTACCTGGAAATTCAGTTGATAATTCAACTTTTTATAATAGATTTCATTCTGTTGTAACAGGTGCAGCTGTGGTACTCATGATACCTTTTTCATAATTTAAAAAAAATACTAGGTGTGGTAGAACTTTACGAGGTGTCTGTGTTATACTATTTGGTTTATATGAATCTCTACACAGATAGCTGTTTAAAGAGAAGGAAAATGACTTTTATTTCATACTACTTTTATATAAAGTTACTGAGGGATTTTTAGTAAACGTAGTGTAAATAAAGGCTCTGAGATCGCCTGAAAGTGCCCATCTTTAGTGCCGCTGTCTTGTCTTTGCCAGTTCAGCTCGTTCTTTATTTTATGTATCGAGCATCAAGGTTTCAACAAAGAATGGCCAAACACAAACTCAGCACAAAACAAACGGCTGGTGCACATTTTCTTTATATGAACAACACAAAAGGGGATTAAACATTCTATAGTGTCGCTGCAAGTCATCTCCCCTGGTGCATAAATCCCTCCTGGCTTTCTGCCGTGGGGCCATGCAGTGAATTTACACGCTCTGCTTGTGTTATCTGTACTTTGTGTTTTCTTCAATTTCATGGGGGCTTGTGTTTCATGATAAAGAGTCAGTGGGAGTCAGTTCCTCAAGGCCGGCTTAATGTGAGAGGCCGTCGTGGCGTTGTTTATAAAGAATAAGTTGCGAAGGAGACCAGCTTTTTTGGGCGATTTCCAGCAGTATGGAAGGCAAATGTGGACCTAAACTGTAAAACCTACCTCTTAAATAAAAGTCCTGCAAGAATCAGTCAAATGATCTATTTTTGACAGCTGTTTACCAATGAAACTATTGAGACAGAGAACCTAGACTGATATAAGGGCCTACTTTACTATGCTGTTGGATGTTTTCCTTCCTCTGTGAGGGGAAAAGGCGTACAGCGGCTGGTGAATGTGAGGCACAGGTGCTCTAAAGGATTGCCACTAATTTAGTAAAGCCCAGGAACCCAAGGGGGACAGAACCAGGTGCAGAGATACCAGTCAGGGCGAGCTCGAGTCCCCAACAAATGAAGACAATCCTCCCGTTCGCTGTTTCTCCTGTAATTGTTGTTAGCCTAATCTGTCCCCCAGGTTTCCCGTCTGTGGATGAATGGGGAGGGAAAGAAAAAAAATATGCAGAGCTCCGAGCAGTCATCTGGAATGAAGCTTGTCGGGGATTGTTACGTCTGCAGGCGCTCAGCAGCCCACGAGGTGAAGGGAAAAATGAAAACTGAATTCCTAAGAATGAAAAACAATGGAACATACTGTACCGAGATGGTGACATTACAGGTGTCTGGGGGGGTAAAGACGGATTCCGGCCTTCACACGTTGGCACCTAGTGGTGCAATGTGCGCCAACAAATGATAGGCTCATGTCATAATAAAACAGACTGCTGAGAAATGGTGCGATATTAATTGTGACAGGCATGCCCTCCTTCTTCATCTGCCACCAGAGAAAAGTATGTTTGTCTAACAAGGAGAATCCATCGTAGATGGGTTTTGTTCCCCCCTCAGTATAATGGAAATAAACAGAAGACTGAACCATTTTGTGTTCGCTGGGGTTTGACAGTAAACCACTCACTCACTGATGGCACCTCAGTGCCTCGTCACACGCTTTCTTTTCATACTTCGATCTAATTTAGCTTCATTTTAGAGGTGACATCTATACAGCTATAAAATCGTCCTTATCAACATCTGATCATTATGGGATGGAAAGCAGATGGAAGTTTAATGTCTCCTGGTTAGGTTAGGCATTACTGATTCAATTAATTTTATACCAAGATCAATCACCAAGTTTTGTTTTTTAACGAGTCCAAGGGGCTCCAGTCGACAACAGGTAGGCTCACCATCGATAGGTGAGTACTGTTTTTGTCAGCAAAATATCTCATGAACCTTTTGGTGGATTTTTGTAATAATGTATTATTGGATGTACATCTCTAAGTATAAATTCTACATCTGAATGTGAAAAATACCTGAGAGTCCTAACTCCACCAGGCCCTGATGAGCCAGCTCCTCTCACAGTGGAGGATGCTCATTAGGTGCAGGCTGGGTAAGGCTGCAGGTCCCGATGGCATCCCAGCTAGGGTGCTAAAGAAGTGTGAACAGGAGCTCGCACCTATCTTCCACTTACTCTTTTTAATGAAGCATACTTCACTACCATCATATAATTGGAAAAGGGCTACCATAATCCCTGTCCTAATAAAAGCAAGGCCCCTGAATTCAACCACTACAGACCTGTTGCCCCAACATCAATAATTATAATTATTATAATAATTATAAAATACCAGGAGAAGCTGTTGCTGAACATCATCTTGCCAGCTGTCAACCCACAGTTGGATACACTCCAGCTTGACTACAAGTCAAAACCCTTGTAGACCTCCTTCTTCAGCACTCGGACCCTGCAGGGTACTTTGATCGGATAATTGTTGTGGACTACAGTTCTGCCTTTAATTCCATCCAGAGGTGTGTGATGATCCACAAGTACATTCCCACCTGATTCATCTCATTCATTATTTCCTCAGCAACAGGCAACAAATATAAGGTCGGGCTAGACCACATCTAAAGCCCTCACCGTCAACACTGGAACACCTCAGGGCTGTGTGCTGAGCCCATTCCTATACACACTATATACAGATGATATTTTCAGTCCAACACCTGTTACCGAGTGTCTAAAATACTCCAATGACATCACCATTCTCGCCCTACTCAAAGAGAATAACTCTGTTATGGACTGTTTCTCCAACGTTTCACACTTCACCCAGTGGTGACCCAGCTGAACCTTAATGTTAACAAGACAAACTCCCTTCCTCTCACTATCCTATTTTAATTCATTGGCAAACAGTTGAAAAAGTTGAATGTTTTAAGCATCTTGGAGTTACAATAGATAACACATTGACCTTCAATCAGCATTTAAATAGGAGACAATTCTGTATTTTGAGGGGTGTCTGTCAGCCCTACTAGAGACAAAAGTTATACGATCAACAGTCTTTTAGTGCAGTTTCACTGACGACACCCAGACTTTACAGACACTTAAATATCCTTTTAGGCCAAAAATGTAAAGTTGGATGTTTTAGGAATTGCTCTCAGTGAAAGCACAAATTCCCCATACATCGGTATATTTCTGTAAATGTGTGCAGAACAAACTTATCAGCCATCTCAGTTTGTTTGTCTTTGCATCCAGATTCCCTGCAGTGAGGGACCGCTTTGAGGAGCTTTCCCAAAACATGACGCCTCTGCTGTGTGCTTTAGGATTATAGACTGGGCCTTTAATAATCGTGACAGTGTGGTTGTCGGAACAGATTAGCAGCTTAATCTCCACTGTATGCCTTTATAATACTCTTTTTGCTCTTAGACTCAGAGGCAATAAAAGGCCCTGGCTTAGCGCGCCTGCAGCGGATGCTTGTCACCATATTGGTTTCCATTGAGTGGCGTCGTGGAGTTTGTTTCTAACCCCTGAGTGTCAAAGCCGCTTGCTTTGAGGAAAGTTCTTTGATGTTATTTTTAAAGTGACTTTTTTTAAAAGAGAACTTGACATTTTGATCAAGCTGATGAAAAAGATAATTTGACAGCAAAGTTCCCTGAAAAAAGGAAACGAGGGAAAGCTTCGACATCAAGTTCATGGAAAGTAGATTCAGACATTGCTTTAATTCCATTACCTCGTCCTGTTTTTCTATCATTTTTGGAGGCAGGTCACCATCTGTTGTAATCACGCCAGAGTAATGCCCTCCCAGCTTGCTTTTTATCCTGCTTATTGAGGTGTGAAATGCTGGCACTATCCTCCCCGTCTCTGGTTGATCCCTCACCCCTTTCAGCTGATAGAGACGAGTCGACGAGAGCCCCGGTGGAAAACTAGCCGAACACCGTGGGCATCCAGTGTGACGTGGTAATTACGAGGAACGGACAGCAGTCGAGCCTGGATGCGAGTCGTCAGATGTGTGCTGCATGGCATCAGAGCTTTCATTAATTAAACGGGTGGGAAATGGCTCTTTCATGTGAGAGGCTCAGTGTGAGAGGGGGTTCTTGTTAGATTGGCGACCAGTAGTTAGAGACTGTTGGGAGAATCTTTGTAATCTAGAGTAAAGGATGAAGTCAGGTCTGCTTTAGTTCAATTCAGGCAGCGTTTGAGCTTTAAAAATAAAGTTTTATACACCAGACCGAAGTAAACGTGAGTAACAATCTGCCTTTTCAAGCTATGGTTTTGTAGCTTTAAAGGGATGTTTGGGTCAATCTGAAGTGGCGTTCTATCAGTTATCCACTGGTGACCCACTGTGGAGGCTCTAGAAACAGGAAGTAGTCCTCTAGATCAAGATAGACACAGCTGCAGTTTGGTGGCAAATTAGCAGCTAATTTTTTGACAGCTCATATTGAGGCCTTAGAGCGCTGCATTACCTGTTTATAAGCCTCTACATCTTTGCATGAGACCGTATGTTTAGGTTATGTATAGTTAAAGCTGCTGCAGCATAAATACATTCCAGCTGTAAAACACATTTCATTATTCACCTTTACTAATTATTTGATTATTCAATCTTTCCCATTGTTTACCTTGTTATTATCAATTTAATTCTTATTTCACTTGTTCCTCATGCTTTTCTCTCAGTTCACAAGAATCACTTCACTATGATGAGTGTGACATGAAGTCATTTATTTCTTCATTATTACTTAAAATCATTCAATAATTCTATTCTCTTAGAAAAACATTCAATTTAATCAACAAAACCATCTTTCTGAGTCATGGCCAAAAATATCTTAACTTATTCCACAATGTGCAGTAGCATGGCAATAGCTACAGACGCTTGGTTCAAACAAACTAAACCAACATTCTCATGCTAAATTGTAGCGGTCACTGTCAAAACCTTGAAATCTCCATGAAAGTGACTTTTCAGAAAATATAAAAAACATGTTATATTACTAATAATATACCTGAGCGGTCAGGACTCACAAGGTCTTTTTGACATTTTTCTTTAAAAAGTCAGTCATCGAACCTCTGATGGATGTGAAAAATGATCATTATAGTTAAAAAGATGAAAATGATGAAAATTTGAGATGTGTGGTTTTAGCCCAACAGCAACGATATGTAGATTAATTGTACTGGTTGACTTTGTGGTGTCCATTGGAAGCTTTGGAAATTATTTAATTTTTCCCTTTGTGTGTCTGCTTCTTTAAGTTTTGGGCAAACCCCATCCTCACTGCGCGCACACACACACACACACGCACACACACGTGCACACACACACACACAAGTTCATATTTCTATTCTTATTAAGACATTGCATTGACTTCTGTGCATTTCCGTAGCCCACATCAGGATTGGGCTTTCCTTTCCATAGGGCAGGGGTGCCCAACGGGTCTTCAGTCAGACATGAAGTGAAGGAGCAATTCAGTGACACACGGAGCAGCGTTCTGTGGTACGGATATGGACAGAAGGGGATCTGGACCTACTTTAGTGCGGAATCGATCTGAGGAAGGGGGCGTGGTCAGGGTGTAGCAGAAAGTCATAGAGTTGGTAGATCTAACTACTACTAAAAGTAACTTGCAAGGTGAAAAAGTCTGGGCACCCCTGCCATAGGGACTACATGCCCTGACAAGGTCAGCATTAATACCATAAAAGGTCCTCAGTAGGTCTTAAAAACAAGATTTAAACACACACACTGGGCTAAAGAGTATTTTGATTACATTATAAGGCACCCATATTAACCAGCATTAATTAGGGAAATTTATTGTAACTCCAAAACGACATTCAACCTCATCATGACTGGACTTTGGTCCCTATAAAAAACAACGGTCCTGTGAAGGTCGGTCATTAAACCAGAAAAAGTCCTCAATAGGTAACAAAAACAAGACACTCACACAGAGATTGTCACACATGCTGCTCTGCTGTGACACACTGACATAAATCACTGAAAACACATCTCATTAAAGCTGTCATTTATGATGCATTGATACCAATAAATCAGAGTATTGTGACACGTGTTGTAAACTGAGCCTGATTATAAGCTTGACTCAGTCTACATGAACAGCTGTAGTTTGTAGCTACACATTAGCAGCGCTGTAAGGAAGCACTTGAAAGTGCACGACCTGGTGAGATAATTACTTTAACTTGCAAACAGTGGAAAACAATAGACCTACAAGCACAATGAGCCGTTTAAGTTAAGGGGAGGAGGTAATGTATTTGTTGATCTTCAGTCACCTTCTCCTTTTTGCTAATGTGCTTGTAAATATCAGTGGCACAGTGGTGCAATTTTAAACCCTCGGTTAAACAAATTTTACTACAATATTATTTTATATGTAATTATTGAAATTTATCTTCTGGAAATGGATGAAAAAGACTACTTTATCCAGCCCATGATTTCAGTTTTTATAGTGATATGATGCATATTTATTAGAGCAATGGGAAAAGATACCAAGACACTATATTTTACCAAATACACGTAAACATTACTCCGTATATATTTGAAACTATTATTATTTTCTCCATTCATATCCTTCACATTATTCTACAAAATCAAACTTTAATAAACATTGAGATACCATCAGTGCACCATTAGGAGCCATAACATTACCCACATAAGCAAAGGAAGAAAATTCTTATTCTGGGTACATGTTCTCCCAAAACTTGTATTTTTATTTTATTTTTTCCCCCTCATAATTTCATTTCATAATGCATTTCACTTTCAGGATCAAAGTTTAATGATGACAGAGAAAAGACCAAAAAAATTATAAAAACAGCTGCCTTTCTTTTGTGTGTAGTGCACAAAGTAACTTTTACACTCTAAAAAGAAAGAGTGGGTCCAACTTTAACTTAATTATATAATTTATGTTTAAGACAAACTTAAGAAATTACCTTGGATGAAGTTAATTCAAGTACTTGTTACCAATTTTAAAGCATTTTTTTAAAAGTTGGACTTAGATTTTTACAGTGTAGGGTGCTATATTGTTTCTGACAAGTTTCGTATCTTCGTCCACACCGAGGTGTCAAAAACAAAGTAAAAAATATATCCCCGCTTTGGATAGTGTTTTGAAAAATCTTGATATTTCTTCAAAAAACCCATTGATGTGTGCGGGGAAAGTACAAACGTAGCAGAAATCCTAATTTTTACAAACATCTAGAGTAGTGTGTATGGGCATTAGAACAAAGTAAACGATTTTTGATCAGTTAGCAAGAACCACAGCTAGAATCACACTGATTAGGAACGCATTACACCTTAGTTTTTTAAACATGTCGAAACAGCATTTAATTCGTGACACATTTTTTATGTGAAACCGGTTGAAAACTTCTTTATGAATATTATTATGTCATTTGCTGCAGATCAGTGACAAATTAGCAGCATATATTTGGGTATTTAAAACACCTTTTGGCCAGTAATGTCACAATGATGTGTTAGAACGCTGTATTACCCGTTTTATTATATTCTTTGGTAATCTCTATTTTAAAGAGAAAAAATAAAATCTCTTTAAAAAAAATCTGAGTTTTCCAACACAAAACCCCAGACTAGTATGCTCTCTGACATCATCACCGGTGTATTTTCTAGCTCCAGTTGGCATTTGATACTAGAAGTCTGTTGCAGACAGCATCTATTGTTGCCTGTGTGTGTTGTGTGTTTAAGCTGAGTGACCAGGCGGGCCTCGGCTCTGGGGGATTGTCTGTTTTGTTGTTCTCTGTTGGCTAAGAGCAGCGGAGCTTGAACGCTGTTGTGTGTCACAGGCTTTTTGCATCAGTTGTACAAATCCTCCCTGTGTTGCAGTGGAAACTCAAACATGGGGAGAAAATCGGAGCCAGGGCATACATGTTAGGATCTGCCACCGAAAGGCAACGATTCACCCAGAAAACGCTGTCTGGTGTGGGCATGAGCCTCGACAGTGGATACACTCTCGCCTCAACAAAGACCAGTAACTCGTCATGTGGTTCTTACACTTTTAACTCAGCTTTACAGTCAAAGTTCAAGATTTAACACAATTCTGGGCAACAAATGGCTGGCAGTACTGTGTGTCCAAGTGAAGTTAAACCAATCTGGAGTAATTTAATGAAATTCAAGTGTCTTGTCCTCACAAGTCTCCTACTAATTAGAAAAATTGAAGAAAAAAAAACATTAACAGGAGGGTGGAAAATTATTAAAAGAACAGCTGGGTGTAAATGGAAAATTACAGCGCCGCCTTCTTCTTCTTGGGTTTCTTCGAAGAAAGTCAGTTGGAACTTTGTTAGCAGAGGTTAACGCGGTCATTTGAATTCAGCTCGCGTGGCCTTTAATTTATTCCCAGAGTGCTGTCGTTCCTTTATGGATCCGTTCCATTTTTAGGGTAAAGGCAGGATTTTCGTGGCAGATTGTCATTTGGAACTTCGGTGCAGAGACACACTGACAAAGAAAAATCTTTACAGATTAAATAAAACATGGCCTTCAAGTGGCGTGGGTGAATTCAGACGTCTCGGCCTTGTCAACACTACTTGGTCTTTCATTTGAATAAAACATGGAAACAACAACACTTGTCAGCCTGATGCTCTTCTCAGGAAAATGCATTTTGTGGCGCTTGAGTCGCTCCAAAGGATTAATGGCTAGAGGTGGAGGACCCATGTTGTGGCTTTGATGAGGCAATTTGTATAGTTCCGTGCGAAAACAATGGTAGTTCATTTTATTGCAATGCGTCTCCGGGGATACATCAGCATGGCTCCTGCTCCATACAGTGAGGCAGGGCTCGATAATAAATCAAAAGATGCTCGTGTGCCAGGGAGGGGCGGCGTTACGGCTCACTCTTTAATGGTCCGTGTGGTGTTTGAACCTCTATTCGGAACCTGAGTTTGAAGCCAAATTCTCACATTCAGTTACAAATACAAAGCGGGAGGTGATAAAAGCTGCGGCGTCTGATACCTCCCTCTTGGTGTGCTCAGAACCAGGACTTTGTTGTTTCATTTGATCATCACAAATCCCAAGTGAACAAAACCATGATGATGAAGTCGAGCATACAGACATTTACCTGAAGCTGTAGGTAGTTCTTAGTGACCTTGATTGTATGTTTGGGGGAACTGTCTTGCTGAACAAAAGATCTGGTACCAATTGGACACCTCCCAAATCATTTTTCATGATGGGTAGGGTGTGGCTTGTATTTGTGTTAGGGATGCCCCAATACTGATAGCATTATCAGGTGTTGGTCCATTACTATTATCTGTAAACTTGTACATAGAGTAAAACTAACATTTGGCTTTTTTAGGGGGAGGTTGTTTCAAATACATGACTTAGATCAGGGGTGTCAGTCCCTAGTCCTTCAGGGATGCTGTCCTACAAATTTTAGGATTTATCCTGGTCCAATGCACCTGAATTTTTAGTTTTCAAGTTCTACAGGAGTCTGTAATCCTGTTAGATTGAGGCCCTTCAGGCCTGGAGTTTGACAGCCCTGACTTAGGTCAATGGCATTTATTAGTACTCAGTGTCGGTACATGATATTAGCAAGTGTTTAACTGTGATTACTTGTTCTGTACTTATACTTGTACCAGACATCTCTGGCCTGGCCTGGCTCCTCGGGTTTCTGTCAGGTCTGAGCTTTTGGACATCTTTTGATTTCAAAGGGAAATAAAGTGCTTTTCATCTGCAGCACATTGTTTCTTTGAAGAAACCAATCCAATCCAACTTTTGTTGAGAAACACTTTAAAACAATCATCATAGCATCAAAGGATCTTCAACAGCTCATCTTAGAACTCCAATCTGCTTTGAAACTTCGCCACAGGGAGATCTTACTGATATATTACTACTGTGAGTTTTCTTTTGCAGTGGTCAGCCTTGCTTTGTTGTTTGATTTGTGACCCATAACTCTTTCATAATCTCACCTTGAAGGTAGAGTTTTGCTGTTCCTCACCCAGTTTGAAACCTACAACTGTTTCACTTACAGACTGTGTTCCTACTTAGATGTGAAAATGATGACAGTTAGTATCTGTTATTTTGGTTAACCATACACCTAAATATAATTGTATAGTGTCCCTGACTGTGTGTAGGTGTACCTAGATAATCTGATGCTGTTTGAAAACAAAAGGCTCATACTGATATGATTTAGATGTTTCTTATTTATCTATTTGTGAAAAGATTAATTCCTGCTTTTTCAGACCTGCCCACACTTTTCACAAAGTTCCTTGTGTCAGACAAGAAACAGTTAGCTAACAACAGTTCTTAGAAATACACAAAGGGTTGAGCAACAAATGTTTGAATAAATAGCTAGATGCATTAAAGTGTTGTAATGGTAGTAGGAGATTAACAGGTCGAGGATGGACCGATGGAATGATGATGGAAGGATGAAATGATGATGATGGTTGTATGGATGGATGGATGGATGATGGATTGATGGATGATGGACTGATGGATGGATGGATGGATGGATGGATGGATGGATGGATGGATGGATGGATGGATGGATGGATGATGGATTGATGGATGAATGGATGATGGATGGATGGATGGATGGATGGATGGATGGATGGATGGATGGATGGATGATGGATTGATGGATGATGGACTGATGGATGGATGGATGGATGGATTGATGGATGGATGGATGGATGATGGAATGATGGATGATGGATGGATGGATGGATGGATGGATGGATGTGATGGATGGATGGATGATGGAGTGATGGATGGATGGAATGATGATGATGGTTGGATGGATGATGGATGATGGATTGATGGATGGATGGATGGATGGATGGATGGATGGATGGATGATGGATTGATGGATGATGGATGGATGGATAGATGATGGATGGATGGATGATGGAGTGATGGATGGATGGAATGATGATGATGGTTGGATGGATGATGGAGTGATGGATGATGGATGGATGGATGATGGATGGATGATGGATGGATGGATGATGGGTGGATGGATGGATGATGGGTGGATGGATGGATGATGGATTGATGGATGAATGGATGATGGATGGATGGATGATGGACGGATGGATGGATGGATGATGGAGTGATGGATGATGGATGGATGGATGATGGAGTGATGGATGGATGGAATGATGATGATGGTTGGATGGATGATGGAGTGATGGATGATGGATGGATGGATGGATGGATGATGGATGGATGGATGATGGATGGATGGAATGATGATGGACGGACGGACGCAACAAAGAGACAACAACCTCCAGGTCTGTGTTCAGGTCAGCTCTTGATGTGTTTATAAATTCAACCTTTTAGCTTTAGTTAATCTGACTTATCTTAAAGTAACAGCTTCAACTCAAATCCAGAAAAACTAATGAAAGAAGAAAAACTCGGAGCCCAGTGGTGTTACGTCAAGTCAAACATGTCGGCTCTGGGAATACGAAGAGATGACAGTCCCCCTGTGAAGGGTAACACCAGATCTTTTTTCCACAGGAAACACTTAAATGTGACCTCTGGTTGTAATGTAGTGGTTTATACATAAACCCCTTTAGACAAGTGATGGAAGTTCACATCGAACCACTTCTGTCTTTAAAGTGACCAGATGGAGTATGATTAGTACTTTCATCAAAACCTGACATTTCCAGTCCTGTACATGTCTACTGCCCTCTGATGGGGAAGGTGGGAAGGGCCAGTTGTATTTCGTTATTACTTTACATACAAAACTAAATCGGATTATCAACATTTCATATTTCAGGCTTTAAAGGGTTAAAGTTTCCCCCACATAGAGGCATGGTCACGTCCGCTATGGGTGAGTGACAGTTGTTGATGCAGTACCATCTACGAGATCAGAGCCGAGCCTTGATCCAGTGGCTTTTGCGCTCTAAAATTCCTCCAAATTCCTGAAGTCATTTAATTACATTATGCAGTGTAGAGGGAGAAATATGTAAATCCCTTCCAGTCGTTCTTTGACAGACATTTGTTTTCTAACAGTTCAGCTTTTTCTCTCGTTTCTCCGTCTCTGATTTGTCTTTTGTCGGGGCTGTTGTTTCCCTTTAACGTTATTAGATGTGCATACATAATAGGGGAGCGTGATCTGTTGGCATAACTATAATTCTTCCAACTTTTAAGCTTGTAAGGTTGAGAATGGTTATTTATGTTGAAAGAACGTAAAATATAAATGTCAAAATGATAGCTTTTACAGTTTATGTGTGTTTTCTCTGATGTGCTCCCTGGGATTTCTGGTTTTACGGTGAGATGTGAGCAGCATGTAAACAGTCCTCTCCGTCCATCTGTCTGTCTGCAGCACAGATTGCTATTAAAGTATGTGAACCAAACGTCTCCGTGTTGCTGGATAAAAATAGTTTTCGTGTAGCAGGAGGAAAAACAGCTAAACGGTTGTGTTTTGATTCATTGATGTACTGATTTCCTCTGAATGCAACAGAGTGTGGAAAGTGAGCGCTGAAAGACCTGCAGCCATTACAGAGTTAGAAACTGTGAGCAGCTGTCTTTGGAGATTACGCCTTACTGTAAATGCCAGAGGAAATAAAGAGACAAAGCATAAATTCGACTATGGATTTATTTAAAAGAATGAAGTGGAAAAGAAAACCTGTTTTTAAAGATACTACTGTGGGCTGTTGAATGTGGTGTTGTTAACATTTTGATCTTTTATCAAAGGAGTTACAAATAGTTTAGTTGTTAAAGTTAGACATAAACCAAATAGTAATGTATGTTAGTTTAAACATACCGTCACTTTCTTTAGAAATCGCAATAGTAATTTAGGACTTTCATTTACTATGGCAAAGGGTTTCTGTTTGGATGTATGGATTGTAAGGGTCTATGACAACTGCCACTGGTGACATCACTCAAAGTAGGCGGAGTCTCTAGAAACAGGAAGTCGTTCTCTGACCAGAGCAATACTCATGGCTCTGATCAGGAAAGATCAGCAACACATTTCTTGCTTTGTTTTTAGCATACATGTACACTATATGAGAATATCTAGAAAAACAGGAAGTGTCCTGGTAATTTAATGTAAAAATTCACAACATGAAATTCCTTCACATTTTTAGGGTACATGTTTTCCTTTCATATCTTTTTCTTTAGATTGTACTATTTATGTACGTGTACATAATTTAAGTTTTGGTAAAGGTAAAAACTAGGCTTGGGTGGTATTATATTATGGTATACAGCTGATGTTTAAAAATAGCAATAACGTAATGAAAAAAATGCACGGTTACATCTGGACTGCTGGTTGGCTGGTTCATACCGGGATGGAACGGTCACGCTGCCCGCGATCTGAGCGGCTCATTTTAATAAGCACTTCCTTTTGTATAATAGTCATTATTTTAGATTTAGATTGTATTCTAGTATGGTGAGTCCACCTATGTTACCGTGGTTTTTTATTTTATTTTTTTCTATGTGTGTGTGGGTGAATGTACTGTACATGTTCTCTGTGTATAATTGTAAAAAATCTGATAAAATGAAATAAAAAAAGAATATAAAAAATAAAAAAAGTACTTCCTTTTGTGGCGCGAGTTCGTACGGCGAACCGTTCGTACGGTTGCGTTGCTTCAGTCAACGGCAGAATAACCCCCCAGGCCTAATTCGCAATGCAGTCGTCTGAACATCAGCTGTAAGTGCTCATGGTGCGAGCCATGACCGAAAATGCCCGGGCCGAATTATGGTCCCAGTCCAACCCTGGTCACGGTAATACCGCACACCGCAGGAAAACATGGAGGAAGTTTGACGATATCCAAATTTTCAAACTCACCTTGAACTGCTTGAAAAGTACTTGGATTTTATTTTAGCAAAGGTGTAAGAAACTTGTCAGTCTTGTATGAGATGCATGCCTATCATAAATCTGGCTTTATTCACTGACAACTATTTGTGAAACATGCCTCAGTCAAACAGTCACTGTGCAAAGTCTGTCAGTCATATTGAAATATTTCTTAAACGTTTCAAAAACATCTGGTTGTCACACATGTTGATTTTCGTGTGTTTGTAGTGTTTTTTGGAGGATATGTGACAAGTTAAATAGACCCTTCACTTCCAGTTTGGAAAATAAAATCCAGAGTTCAATCAGAAAATATCAGCTTTGGCTTTTTTAGCTAAAACCATTCAACCTACAGAAGTTAGAGACACACTGGGTGAAAGAAGACACACATGTCAGCATTTAGATGTTTGTACTGGATAAGGTAGTATGTGGGAGTAAAAAAATGTTTGCAAACCAGTAGGAATGCTTTGACAGCGCTAAAGCTAAAATGTGTGACATTTAAATGAACATCCTGTGTTAAATATTTTAAAACTTATAAGACTTTACCAGTAATTTTATAGAAATCTTAAGAGATATAACATTTTCTTGGACTTATTTGAACTTTGAATAGTTTCTACATTGAACTCTATCTGGGCTACAAAGATCCACAAAAACACAGTTTTTTTTTACTTGTTTTGACAAAAATACCACTGTTGTGTATGCAAACATTTTTTAGTTTTGTGCAGATTTCTTCTACACTATAGGATGCACTGCTACAACATGTCATCTAATATTGTGACAGAAACAGAAGATTAATGGCTAAACCGTAACGTGGATGCTACAATGGCGTCTTTATTTATTACCCTAACGTCCTTACTACAAAGTATCATGTTGAGTCTTACTAATAATAATGGGTTTGAATGGCCCTATGTGACACGTATCGTGTGGCAGGCTCAGCTGGTAATGTTTCCATCCTAACCTATGTGGTTGTGAGCGAGCATTACGGTCTGTGACAGGGCTGTCATTACTGTGTTAGTGCTGGATATGTGGCCAGCAGCACAACATCACTACAGCAATCAGCTCGGTGTAGAGCAGGTCCACTTGATTGACTTCACAGAGCTTTCCATGTGTCGGCTCAGAGGGCTCTCTAGAAATCAGAAGCTGTCCCCTCTCTTCTAACTGTAGCCGTGAGAAACAAAACCAGAAATAGCCTAAAATGCTGCACACTGGGGATAACAACAAACCACTGTCTGGTCGCCCCTGGAAATAGTGAACATCTACAAGTAACAAGTAAACAAAGGGACCATTTATGTAACTTTTCATAAAAGGTACCCTCTTAGTAAATGTCTAATGTGAGAGATTTAGTGACATGTATGTAGTTTTTGATTTCAGCCAGTTAAACTACAGTCATAAGAGCCTGCATTTTTTTAACCTGTACAAAGACTTGATTCATACGATGTGTAAAAAAAAAAAAAATGGGTGGGAAGTGGCATGAAAGTTCTCTTTAAGGACGAAGACCAATGCTAATTCTAGTTGTAAAGTACATTAGTAATTGTGCAGTGTTTAACCCTGGTGGGTCCAATTTGTATCATGTAAGGTTGCTTTAACATTTTATTTATACATTTTTGTGGAGGCAGATGTTTAACACAAATTTCCTTAAGGGGTTAAAAAGGTTTATTGTATTTCATCATAATGCATCATATCGCACAACACTGAATTGTGTTGTATTGCGATATTACATCAGAACATATTGCATCATATTGTATTGCTTTGCATCATGTTGCATTGTATACATTGAATCTTGTCGCATGGTATCTTATTAGCTCCACACACACACAAGGTACACTAAGACATTAAAATTATGAGAGAAGGTAGACATAGACATCCAATAGACATCCAGAAATGTTCAGTGACAGAGTAGAGGGGTACAGTTTAGGAGGTCAATTAATTTTAAAAACCAATTTGTTCACACTACACGGAGAAATATGAGCAGACCATTTTGTGGAGTGGATTTATGGAACGTTATGAGTGAGGAATTAAAGCAGAGCAATGCAATTTTGCAAAACAATACAAAAAGGGAATGCTTGAGAAATACAGGATGGATGAGGAATCGTAATGAGTTATGATGAGGAAACTAGAAAGTTACAATGTTAAACAGGTGGGATGAATGTGTGGGAATTAGTTATGAATTGTTTAAGTAAGCCTAGGTCCAAAAAGTCACCAGAAAAATCTGATTCTGACAAATATTTCTGTATTACGATCTTATAAGATTATTGCTGTAAATACCGTAATTAAAAGGGGGTAGTGGGTATTGTACTTCTACCTACTCCTTTTTGGGCATTTTGTTATGTTTTCTGGTTTGTTTGTAATAAATTATTTATATTTGTGTTTTAAATACATTTTCAGAAATTGCATCGTATAGTACCTTATCATTTTACACTGTATCATATTTCATCATATTGCATCATTGCATTGTATCATATTTGCATTGCATTACATCATTTTGTATTGTGTTGTATTGCATTGACTCCTATTGCATAGCACTGTATCATATTGCATCATATCAAATAATATAGTATAAATAGTATTGTATTGATTTGTATCATATTGCAACAATAACATTGCTTTGTGTCATATTGTTATATAATATTTTGAATAGTGCTGGGCCGATAACGCCGTTAACGCGAAACTGTTATCGCGCGATAAAAAAAATAACTCCGTTAGTCTAAATTGGGTCACTGGGTCTAGGAGATCTACAGGCATTACCAAATGGCAGACTCCGATCCTGGCCCGGATCCTGTTCTTTCCGGAGTCTGGACCTGCAGCAGGACCCGCTCCCCCGGTCTAGCTGAAGGAGGCGCGGCTCCTGTGTCCCGAACGCTCGCTTCACCTGGAGCGGCTCCAGGTAAAGCGCGCGTTCGGGAGACGTGAGGCGTGTCTCCTTCACCGGGAGCCGGTTCTGGTCCAGGATTTTCACCTGGACCCAAGGAGGTGAAAGAGGCGCGTCCGGGAGCCGCGCGCCCGTGCCAACCTCGGCATACGCTCCCTCCTCCTGAACCGGACCGTGTGGTTCGGACTTGATCCAGGTTGGAGTAGACGCAGCAGAGCGCTGACCGAGTCACAAACCCGCAGCAACAACTTGGTAGAGTTCCCGCAGAACTTCGACCAAGTCATCAACCAGGTCTGGACTGGCTGTCTGGTTCCAGGTGTTTCCTGGTGAACCGACGAGCTGTTTGGGCCGACAGCCTCAGCTGTGCACGCGCCTCTCGTTAAAGTGAATGTGGCAGCGCGTGCTGTGTTTCTCAGCATAACTGACAGCTGAACATTCAACAAATCAAACAATATCAACACTAAAACACATTGATCTGTCAGTGACTTTATCAGAGGGTTGTCTTTAGTTTTCAGACTCGTTAATGTTTAAATCCCCTAAAGTGGTTTTATTTAACAAAAACATGATAAACAGCCCTATGGGATAATGTGAAATAAACAGTAGAGAAATAAAGTCATTTTAAGGCAGATTTAATCCATTACAGATAAACTGGATGCTACAATCATTTTTTGACAGCTAAAAAATCAGTTTGAAGTTATTTAATGTAAAAAAGAGAGTTGATGCTTTAATCAGGTGACCTGTAAACTAAATCTAATCCTTTACTGTCAGGAGATGAGAAGGTTTCTACAGTAAAACTATTAAAACAGAGTGAGCCTCGGAAAACAGCTGTAAAGTTAAAGGAGACAGACCTCTGATGACAGATCAATGTGTTTTAGTGTTAAAATGTTTCATCTTGATAACCTGATCAACCATCAGAGGTTGTTAAAATGTTTCATCCTGATAACTTGATCAACCATCAGGTTGTTAAAATGAGCTCAGAGCTCATCTGGTCTGGAGGTTCTGGTTTGTGACTCAGGTCTGGGTTTCTGAGGGAAGTTCTGACAGGTTTAGTATTTCTTGTTAGGTTAGTAACAGCTGATCCAAACAGTGGATCAGCTGTTACTAACCTTAAACTCTAGACTTGAAGTATCACCATTCTTCAGCCTCATGAACACACATACCGGTATTATGAACCCTTTGGCAGAATTCAAATGAGCCATTTTAATCTAGATTAATTTTGAAATTAATCTAGATTAAAAAAAATTAATCTATGCCCACCTCTCATTTTGAATCATAATGTATTGCATTATTTTGCGTAGGGCTGCATTGATTAGTTAGGTAATTGGTAATGTCGACTACAACAAATCGTTGACGTTCATTTTTATTGTCGACTCATCCTTAACAGAACTTTTAAAACTGCAATGCACTTTATGACCTATGAAGGCAGAATCCTTTATGATTGTTGGCTAGGGTTTACTCTGCAACCCTACCAACAAAAAAGAATGTAGACTGAACACAAACATGTGCAATGGTGAATGGGACTGGGGAGAGTGTGAGAAGTTAAGATGCTGAAGGGACTATATCTCTAGACCGGCCCAGGATGTGGACCCTATGTGGAGAGGACTTGTTAAGACTGCTGCCCCAACGACCCAGACCTGGATCTCTCCATATTAAGTTTCAGTGAGTAGAGTTAGAGTATCACATTGACACTTCAGTCCTAAACAGTCAAAAATAATACAGGTCTTGTTCCACCATCAGTTTTAAAATAATAGTAATGGCTTGTGTCTCAGAACACTGCAAAACCGAGGTATATCAAGTTAAAATTGTTCACCTTAAATTAAATCTGCAGACCCAGTTGGTCATTTTTAATGTATCTTTAAATGATTCCAACTGAATAAGATAAAATGAACACATTAAGCTAAAGGGCCACTTGGAGACGAGATCTCCTGCCAAGAAAGAGTTCTGGATCTACACCAACAGTTAATGGATCTGCTGTGTGGTCCATGTGCCACCACTCCTTTAACTTTAACTAAATATTTATGAACTCTCGCTGTCAGGAAGATGGACAGAATGTTGCTTTGACTCTTGTTTTGACTGACGAATAAATGCATTTTAAATGAATTAGTTTTGTATTGAAGAGCTGTCAACTTTGTTGGTAGGTGACCTTTCTATGCCTGATCAGAACCATGTTTTTAGTCAGCTGAAGTTCACGTGCTGTTTTCCACAAAGTTCATATGTGATCTTCTGTGGGAGATGTTTGTTAGTTTATTGTATTTCATTAGAGATATTCAGAAAAATGGTAATATAAAAAGTGAGACCAATTTGCCATAAGAGGCCATAGTTGGTCTTTATTGCTGTTTGTATCACTTCAAATTACTATGCAAGTGTAGATTTCTGTTCATTGAATGTATGACTCAAAAGACCGCAATGGTCAATGGAGAGACACAAGAAACAGGACAAGAGAGGAATGAAGGGAGAAAGGAGGGAAAGACATCAGCAGAGACAGCACTGATTTAACTTAAAGTCAAGAAAATAAATGTGTGTGTGTGTGTGTCTGTGCTTTAAGAGCTGAATACCTGCTGTATACTGAAGTGCTGTAAGTTGCGGCTGTACGAAGTTGCGGCTATACGAACTTGCGTCGCAACAGGAAGTGCTGATTAAAACGAGCTGCTCAGATCGCGGGCTGCACGACCAGCTAGTTCCGATCCGGACCGACCCAAAGTTACCATTGGCCCAGTCCAGCCCTGACTGTGCATTTCTTTCATGACGGTATTGAAACCGATGCAGTTGCTATTTTCAAACATCGGCTGTATTCGGTATTACCATCATACCTCCCAATTTTCAGCACAAAAGCATCACTTCAACAACTTCATACAAACTGATGTGTTCAAACTTCAAGTCAGAAGTCCATTCATCCATTTTCCAAACCGCTTAAAACCCACTGACATGATTACTAGTGTAGCGTTTAAACTATTGTTAGTTTTATTGCTGCACCCTCTGCAATTATTTAGTTAGTTAGGTTTAAGCGGAGCGTTTCTATGGTCCATACCTGGAATTATAACTAATGATTTATTGCAGGAAATCTAGGAGATATTACAGTGAGTAGTTATGAACCTTATATTGACAGATGTAGACTGAACCAGGAACAAAGACTTTAACAGAATGTATTCACTAAACAGACTAACGGACAAGTACGAACAGATAAGCAGAAGAGGTAGCATTGGTTTAGCATGTCAACACGATGTAAAGTGCTCAAAGTTGACTTGGATGATGAGTTTAATAGTCTTAGTCTATGCTGTTTAAGACTAGGGCGTTTATCTTAATTTAGTTACGAAGGGCAGTTTGGGAGAGTTACTTTGGTGGATAAGTTACGTGGAGTGGTTAACTTATCAAGTGGGCCTTTCAGTTACCAGAAAGTGGGGTCTTACTGTGCGACGCTCCGTGGATCAGATCCGGGGGTAGTGAGGACCGCACGAAGGTCGAGTCTCCTTCTCGGCCGTTCGAAGGACCCTTGGGGGTGTCGGGCCGCCGTGGGTTGTCGAATGCGTACGGGGATACGACGCTTAGTAAACCCATCTCTGGCATGGCATGGCATAGCTGGAACAGTCATCCCCATTCTGGCGTGAGAGAAAGACTGGCGTGTCTGGCTCTCGAGGGGAGAAGTGGAGGTCGGCCTTAGGGGCTTGGAACCCATACAAGACGGGACCGACTCCTGGAGGCACCACTGTGTAGCTAAAGAACAGTGGAGCGGCTTGTCTCAGCAGAGGCTTGTCCCAATGGGATTGGGTTTTTTACCAAGTCACATTCTCAAACCATTAAAGTCACATTTATCTTAAAATGCCTGTGACTCCATATTTAAATCACTTTATATTAAACAGGTGTAATCTTTGATGCCTCTAGATCAGCGTTGCACCATTATAACTCAAAATACGCTGTAATTATTTCCTAACGAGCAACTCAGAGATCAGAAGAAAGCGCCGCCTTCCGGTTCTGCTGGGTTTCTCCTTATTTGGCAGCCTGACACTTCTGCTGCAGCAGGGGGCAGTGTTGTCACGTGAAAGAGAAACGAAACTGAAACTAAACACTACACGGTCTATGGGCAATGGTGGCAGCACTGCCTCGCTCCAGTTGTCGTGAACGTGCATGTGGGAGGAGAATTGACCATATAAGCAAGTCCGGATCACTATGACCTCATAGCGGGCTGGAGTGAAAAAAACTGTTTGAAACCTGGGTCTGAAATCTGGAAGAGCTTCTCACTGGCTGTACTAGGAGACAGATGGACGCTGTTTTTTGCTCTTTCTGGCAGGTTTAAGGTGAGAACTCAACGTTGCAACATGATAGATAAGTCAGAAAACACGGAAAACCAGGACATGGGCACTTTAAGTAATAAACATGAATTTAACCTTAGCAATGTAGAAATATGTAAACCGTATGATCTGAGGTTTATATAAAAATAATACTGAAGCTGGATCACATTCATAACACTGTAGGTGAAAGTGCATTAATCAGAATAAGAACATTCATGTAACAGCAGATTAAAGCAGTGTCATTTAGAAAGAGACTACCAGACAGTCTTTGAGTTTATTATTACTAAAAGAGTCCTGTGGAATCTTCCGGAAAAACCGACCTGGACACCTGGAAGAATGTTGATTCAGGTTATCAGAGGTTAAAGTTATGATGAAAAGTCGTTATAATCCAAGTTATTGGCAAAAAGAAGATTGTTGTGTGTGTGTGATGGTCAAGGGGTCAAAAAGTCAGAGGAATAGCGTACTTGATAACGCTACACTAGACAGAGTTGTTCAATCTGGTGACTGGTAGCTTTTATATCAAATACATGTTCAGGACAGTGTTTTAAATAAATGAACAGGTGGATTCATGTTTTAATGGAGCTTCAGTGAGTTCAGAGTGTTGGTTTCTCTCGAAAACTCCAACTCTTAGAAAGTTATCATGCAACTAAGATTACCCGTACAAAAAAACAACACATGAACTTTACCATGTGAAAACACGGAACTGACATGTCATTTTAAAAAATACACGTAAAACATGTTTTTCTCATGTGGATTTGGAACAAAAATACGTGAACTGCACATGGAGAAGTAATGCATTTTCCCATGTAAATACAGGTAAAATGAACATGGTCCTGAAGTGAAACCAGAAGACACACAGACATGTTGTCTTTTCCCAAACCACCTTCGAAATGAGGCACATAATTGAGCAGAGCCAGGCTGAAAGCTTGATGATGTGTAGAGCACAGCAGTTTGCTTCCACTCAGCGATGCTTTGCTCCCTCTCAAAGTCATTTAGTTATTATTTCCATTAAGATTGTTCCTCCACAGCAGGAGCAGCAAAAACAACAACGAGCTCCTTTAGTCGGGAATCCAGACACAAAAAGGAGGACAAAAGGAGAAGTTTGAGACGCTACTTCTGACGATGTTGAACTTGGAAGAGCAGAGGGAAGGAGGACTTCAGAGGCTGCTCACTGAGAGGGAGATGTAGAGGCGCCTCTGAAGGGAAAGATTCTGTTTTGCACGGCGCTCGTCCTCCACAGTCGCTCCATGCATACATGAATACAGATAGCAGCGTGAAATCAGTGCAGCTGAGAAGTAGTTTGGCACAAGATGTTGCTGCTAATCAGTTCCCTCAGCCAGTGTCCAGGGCTGAATACAAACCACCTCACACACACACACACACACACACACACACACACACACACACACACACACACACACACCAGTCTGAACAATCCTCTTCTCACCAGATATTTCCTTTTGCATCAGTTTTTCCTTTATTTGCTCACTCAATTTGACTGGAAACACATCGGCTGAAGCCTATTACAGGATGCTGGATTTGCTTTTGCATAATATTCTCCCCCCTCTGTGTGTTTTACCACAGAAATCCCATCTATTAGCTGTGCTTTATTTCAGCCTGACTTTAATCAGTCCATCAACAAAGCCAGAGACGAATAGAATAAAAGAGCTAAATTCGTCTGTGGCTCCAGAGGAAAAGGTAATAGATGTGAAAGAGAGCACTCATGGGAATTTCCTGTGCGTAACAAAATATTTTCAGCTTCATAAATCGTGGCGCTGCTGCTGCTGAGGGGGAGCGGGTTTTAAACGGCACGTAAATAAACGAACGCAGAAATCTGAGTTGATTTGTCAGGGAGATTTTTGTTTGTTTGGAAATAAATAACAAATGTAGCTCCAAAATGATCAAATAGAGTTGTTCTGTTCAGTCTAAACTTCTAATCAAAGCTTCATAAAATGACTTATTTTGGGGTTTTGCTGACATCATCCAACAAAAAATCTGTTTAATGATTTTTTTGCCATCTGTTTTTTTTCTTTTTGGGGTGGGGTGGGGGTTTAACCCAAACCTGTTGTATTATGGTATCGTAGCTCACAACAAAAAAATTTCAAAATAAAAGCCATTTTACTTGTGACAGTCAACTCATCTTACCTGGAGATTTTAGGAACAAGTTTCCTGTTAATCATTTTTTTAGGCTCCACATTTTGATACCGTCTCCTGCACATTGTCCTGGTATTAATGTGACCAGTGTTGGACTGGGACCATAATTCAGCCCGGGCATTTTCGGTCATGGCTCCCACCACTAACAGCTGATGTTCGGTCCGTACTGCTACGCTGTGGGTTGTCTGGGGGAGGGATATCCCGCTGTTGACTAAAGCGCTGCGTCACAACAAGGAAGTGCTGATTAAAACGAGCCGCTCAGATCGCCCGTCCCGGTCCGAAACGGCCCAAAGTTACCGTCAGCTCACCAGTGACGGTATTGAAACTGATACCGTTGCTATTTTTAAACGCCATCTGTATACGGTATTACCATAATATCACGGAAGCTTTTCTTTTTCATTTAAAAACCATTTTATTGAAAGAACAAGCGAACAAAAAGGTAATATGTAAAGAACACATCACCATCCCGCTCTGATTGCGACTGGTCTTGTCTGACTGTATATGGATGAGGTCTCTTCATAATAAGATCAAACTGTTCAGTGAAACGAAGCAGTTTGTGTCCTTTATTAGTCTGAAACTAAAGGCAGTCTCACATGTTCAATCACTTTATGAGCTTTGACTTTGAAAGCCAACATCTCAATGACTGAATACAGCAGAATTCACTGAAGACTGAAGCTTTTATATCTATCAAATTATAAGAGAAAGGTCACCAGTAGATAACGTTTCTTAGAGCTTTGATTTTTTTCTACGGTTTTTGTCTGTTTTTTATATTATGATTTTTTTTTTCTGGTCCAATGTGAACTTAATAGGGATGCACGCTTTTAATTTGAAAGCATTTTATGACACCATAAAACTAAAGGTTAAGACGCACATCAAAGCCACGTGGATGATGATCATTTAGGACGTGGAAACAGGCTTTAATATTTAACAAATAACATCAAAGTTTGTCCTGTGGCTCATTTTTCTGTTACATAGTTTTGGTGTAACCCTAAAACTTTAGAGGGATTTAAAAAATGGACAAAACTGCTGAAGTACCAGTTAGGAATCTCTTCCTGGTTCTGAAGTCTAAAACAAGCCGTCGCCGTCCCGTCAGCCGCCTTGTTTCAGTCCCTAATTAGAAACCTAAAGAGCTGAGAGGGCCGACCTGAACTCAATCCACCCACGTTGTCTGGAGTTGAGCTCAAATCACCGTCGAGTGTGACGGACCGGGAATAAAAGCTGCTGTGTGGAGCACAGGGTGGGTCCAGATGTCAGCCTAAATACAGAAGCACAGCTGGAAACGTGTCTCTGTTTCATTCCTAAGAGCTAAGCTGTCATGGTGAAACAAGCCCAGTAAGTCTTTTTTTTTTTGACAAAAGTCATTTGAAATGTTTCAGCAAGTGCACAAAGGTGATCTTTGGTTCACGAACCGCAAGAAAGTCAAGACGTAAAACTCCGAAATGCTTCAAAGTCGATCGACAACTCTGTTGTTGCTCCAACAGACGATCTGCAGGTTTCAGACTTCTGCTTTGGAGTTCTTTTATTGTCTCAAACATAAAGAGGGAAACAACACACACACACACACACACACACACAACACACACCTGGAGTCAGTAGAGAAGTCTAGGGCATGCCTCATGACCTAGTTGAGGAAAGGATGCTGGTTTCAGTGTCAGACAAAGAAAACCTGAGTAAATAGAAAGTGCTGTATTCAAATGATGATTTATTAAAGGAAAAAATCAAAAGGGGTAAGGGAAATGTATGCATGGGGGGGGGGCTTAAAGAGCATTTAGACTTGTGTGTGTGTGGGGGGGGGCTAACAGAAGAGGACTGAGAACCTTTTAGAGGAATTTTGTTTTCTTTACTGAACAGGTTCAGTTCAGCCACATTGGAGGGTTTCCCAACATGAACGGCCTGTTTAAGGTCAAAGGTCAGACATTCATGGTTCTATCAGTCATCCAGGTCCTGAAGCAGCAGCAAACCGTCACACTACCACCACCATGTCTGACTGTTGGGATGATGGAACAGGACGCACGCCTTCTAGAAAGTTCAGCTTAGTCTCATTGGTTGACAGAATGTTTCCCAGAATTCTTGGGGATCACCAGGATGTCTTTTCTAAATGTGAGACTGCCCTTTGTGTTGTTTTTGATCAGGAACTCTCTCATGGAGGACATTTGTGTCCTGTCTCTTTCTTATTGTTGAATCATGACCTTTGACCTTAACTTTAAAGGTACTATGAGGAATTTGGTAAACAATGTAGCATTTTTTGTCATGCCTCTTAACAACGTTCTAACATAGTAGAGCTTTAGGACATAATAAGGGTTTATTTAAAACCCTTTTTTGGATTATCATGACCTGGATGACTGATAATCTTCACCAGTATAGGACATGATGTTTTGCTTCTTTAGATCTTTTAAGGGTA
Source organism: Callopanchax toddi (assembly GCA_006937965.1). Taxonomy (NCBI): domain Eukaryota; kingdom Metazoa; phylum Chordata; class Actinopteri; order Cyprinodontiformes; family Nothobranchiidae; genus Callopanchax; species Callopanchax toddi. The sequence continues at coordinate 1,283,997 of SSNR01000134.1, forward strand.
AATGTCCTTCACCTCTTTATCAAAACACTCCACAGTGCTTTACACTACTTTACCCTCTGACCTCCAGAGGCTAGGTGGGAGAGGCGTCTTACCCAAGGAAACCTGTGTGTATGTTTCTTTACTAAGTAGGCACTTTTATCCAAAGCGACTTACAGTAACACACTTATCAGGCATGTTTTGATCTGTGGGGGGGAACCGGAGTACCTGGAGAAAACCCACACATGCATGAAGAGAACATGCTAACTTCACGCAGAACGGGAACCTGCAACCTTCTCGCTGCGAGGCACCACTAACAACTGAGCGATGTTCGTCTTCAGCTTGTTAACGTTTAGTGTCAACACAAATCAAGATGGCCGCCACAACTAATTGACACAAAGTATCACAAAAAGGCTCAACTTCAGTCAATAATTGATGGATATTGAAGTAAAATTTGGTGATGTAGTAGTTGACAGTTACATCAGCTAGAACAAGGAAGACTGGTGACATTATGGTGACCCAGCATGCCTGATAGGGCGATTGTGTGTATGTCGCTTTGGATAGAAGAGTCTAATAAATGAATATACATAAATCATACAATGTGTGATAACAACACATGCATATTTCAAAAATTTTACCAAGACAACTTTATCTTCATCATGTCAATTTCTAAATGGGCAATCAGGAAGAAACTGAAGTATGTAAACTGTGTCTGAGTGTTTATCCTGATCATAAGTGTCCCGAATAAATCCAAATCAGTCTCATCAACACAGCCAGTCAGGAAAATCTAAAGAGAAATCTAATCTTCAGAGCCTAGAAAAAATAAACAGCTTCCAAACAGATCTAGGATGTGACTCGTATCGGATCCAGCGTGGAGTCGTGTCCATTTCAACCCTTTGAGGCTGCATCAATCAAAGAGTCAGACGCTCCTAGATGTTCTGCAGCTTTTGACTAATTGATTCTTTAGACGGTTTCTGTTTATAAGACGAGCAGCGTTAGCGGTCCGACTGTGAACAGCTGGGATTTATTTGAACACATAATTAATATCACCATTTTACAGTTTTTTGATGTATTTATAAACCCTTTAGGGAGGGAAATGGGCTTCAAAATGCTCTTTCAGTCATTCTGTGCTTAAAACATACTCCTTTATTCCAAACAAAAAACAAGAAAAGCGCAGCTTTGAAACATAATGACTACATAAAAAATACTCAATCATAAGTTTGAGAGGATGTTTTAAAAGTTATTGATTTTGACTAAGACGGGCGTCCATGTTTACCAGCCCTCAGACTGAATGGGTTTCTGCTGTTTTTGAACAGAGAGACATCCTGCTGTGTGGTGATTATGTTCAAAGCAACACATTTAGCTGATTTTAAGACGTCCTGCTGGCATTTCATCAACAAAAGTTTGGTCCAAAACCCTAACAACAACGCAATTTACTCTCTGTTTGATCAGGAGTCCGGTCCAGACGACTGATTTGAATTCCTGACAAGCTAACATGTTAGCTTAGGCCTAAATCATAGTTCCACTACTGGTTTTTCACATGTGATATATCTCTGTGTGAGCCCATGGGGAAAACATGTGACGTTCGTGTTGTTTTACCAGGCATACTGCGCAGGCTAACAGCCCTTTAACAGTATTTAGATGTCTTAAATCCAGTGGCTTAAATTTGCTCTTGACATGTTTTGGGGACATGAACGAGGGAGGGGTGTTGAGCGTGTGCCGAAACAGGAAGTGCAGACTAAAGCGATCGGTCCTGTAGCGCCGGTCTCGGTCTGGACCATCACCAGGAAAATGCCCGAAGGCTAGTCCAGCCTGGTCCACATCCAGAACCAGATCAGGTGGCTTGAAGCGGGCCGAGAGGGGCTCGTATGGGTCGATCCAGTACGCCTCCTTCCCCTGGACACAGGTCCGTCCGTGCACAGCAGCTCAGCACCTGGTCCGCTGGGCTGCACGTATTATTGGAGGGGATGCAGAGCTATTTCTGCACCCTTGGATCGAGTTATTAGTGGGGACACGTCACCTCCGTCCATGCCAAATCTACACCCATTCTTAGATCTTTCACCACCATTGAGAATAACTGTTTAATATTATTGTTTAATTGCTAAATGGTGTCATTTGTTTTCTATTACCTGTCTAGAGGCTTAATTGTTGTTATATAGAACTCATAAGGTGATGAATGTGTACATACAGTAAATAGACCGGCTCCTTTAACAGTTTGGCTGCTATGCTGGTTAAAGTAGGTATTAAACTGCAACCTATACAACTTTGAGAAGCTTTTAGGTGAATTTACTCAGCATATAGAAGCTGGTAGCTGCCAGCAGACCACATTTCAACACCTCTGTTATAAGTGCAGGTTTTTATGATTTCCCCGTCTTTTCCTTGTAGCGATCAGCTCGTTCGGATCCAGACGGACCAGCTGACCGTCGTTTTATGACTCCAGGTTTAGAGCTGACTCTGTGTTTGGAAGGCGCTTCCCTTCTGGCAAATGTGGATTGAAACGCATTACAGATGATTTGTGATGATTAAACAGCTCGGCGGGATGGGGGAGGGGCTTATTAGCAGCTGGGTGTTTAGAATCAGGTGGAGGAGAGGAGGGGTGGGATGTGTTTTATTTGGACTCTATCTGGACTCCACATCCCCCCCTCCCTCTTCTCCCCTGTCAGCCATCATTCTTGCAGCATATGTTTGGTTTCCGTAGCAGCGGCGCGTCAGCCACCTGGAGGGGCGAGACGCCTGGGTGGCACTTTGACACGCTGTTTGCAGCTGACAGGTTCAGGATAATCACTTCAACACTCCCATGAAATTTCCTAATAAGCTGTTCGCCAAATGTCAATCCGGCTTTACCTGCGCGAGGTGTGACTGCAAATTCACGTGTTTTTTTCCCCTTTTTTTGGTGTGTTGTTTTTTTTCCCTCTCCCCTCACTTTCTTCTCTCCCTCCTGTGAACCTCACTCTGATTTGACAGCTGTTGTTCTTAATTTTCTCCCTGGCTATTTTCAGAGGATCCATCTGGCGCTGCTCAGGTTGAGGGACTGATGGGGACAGCACACACACACTCACACACACACACACACACACACACACACACACACACACACGCATGAAATGCTTTGAAACACCTGGGAAAGAAAACTTTTCCACTTTTTGTGGTTTCAGAACAATGACTGCATCCAGTCTGCTCAATGAGTGAGTTTGAGTGCAGGAAGAGAAGAAATAGAAGTTCTGTGAGTTACTTCTCAGCTGTAAATTCTATCGTGACTTGAGGTGTTTTTGGCTAAAAGCAGCTCAAATTGGATTTAATGGAAGTTTTTTTTTTTTTTGGTCATGCACATCATTGCTGCTGGTTTAATTCTACGATAAAAAATTTGTTTCAACATAGATTATGTTTTTGCTTAAAGATTGGGAGAAATTCTGATAAAATTTTCAACAATTTAGACAATAACATCACACTTTTGTAAAAGAACAAAAAAAGTTTAAAAAAATAGTATAATCTCTATGATAATCTCTAATGTTAGAATGGTTAAACTTAAAATATGTTTAATTTAAAGTCTAAAATTTAAAGCACCAAATGTATTTATTTATTACAAATAATGACAACATTTACCAGAACACCCTTAAAAGGTAATTTCATTTTCATTTTACTTATGACTAGTCACTAGTCAGATCATGAAAGACACTGCTGCACTGCAAAAACTGTTTTTTAAGAAAGTTTTATTTTTAAAGCCTTGTGTTTTGACATTATTTACTTATTTTTAGTCTAAAAAGCAAACATATTTTTACAGCCCAAATCCTCTTAATTATGGCCAAATTATCTAGATTTGAACAAAACAAATCTGCCAAAGGGATACGCAAAGGTGGCTAGATTTCTTAAATTAGCAAATTATGCCGAAAAAAATCAAGAGTACCTGGCTGCAGACACAAGATGGCGGACAGCAACCTCTGTATACCGTACCGGAATTGGTTAGGGTTAGGTTAGGGGGAGGGTTGTTGACCTTGCTTGAAATCCCCACAGCCAATCTAGAAAAAGGATATTCGCTTCCGGTACGGAGAATTGCGTCACTTCCGGTAGAGAGCTTCCGGTACGGTAGTACGAGAGTGGCTGTCCGCCATCTTTGTCCGCCATCTTGTGTCTGCAGCCAGGTGCCTCTCAAAAAAAAATTGGCTATTTTTAAGGAATGTAGCCAAGACACCTTTGCTAACCCCATTAGCAGATTTTTTTTTTTTTTTTTGCTTAAATCTAGAAAATGTGACCATATTTAAGAAGATTTGGCTTATTTCAATTAGGGCTGTAAGAATATATTTTCTTTTTGGACTAAAAACAAGTTAAAATGTCTAAAAAACAAACATTTTTAAACTATTCGAAATCAGTTTTTGCAGTGTGCAGATCAGTAAGCTGATAATTTCTTGTGTTTAAAAATAAACCTCTTGCTCATAAAAGTGACGTGATATGTTAAAATGCTACATTATGTTTCTAAATCTCTAATCTTCATAAGCCATTTTTTAAAGTTTATTTCAACAAAACAAGGTTTGAATTGCTGTGCTACTATACGTCCTGCTGCAGCAGCATCAACTAAACAAACCGTCTGATATTAAAGAGGTTTACATATACAGTAATTAATATGATGTTCTAAAAGGAGTTTTGTTTTAAATATCACAGAATTTTCTGCTAATTTGTCACCGATCTGCGTCAGTGTCTCTCCTGATCTGACAAGCTCTGGTCAAATAACTACTTCCTGTTTCTGGAGACTCCGCCCACTTTGCATGGCATCACTGTTGAGTGTGGTCCTTATTGTAGATAAATAACTAATTGAACTCCACTTCAGAACGACCCAGAAACCATTTAAATGTTTAGTGTGGAAGTTAAATCAAACGAGACAAATAAGGAAAAACTTCAGAGACTAAAGTTATAGGTATATTTATGAGAACTGAGTGTTTTCTGTTGTCAGTGGTAAACTCACAGGGATAACAGCTGGCAAAATTATTTTTAATAAAGGTAATACAACTTCTGCTAAAAAGTCATGTCCTGCCCCTTTGTGTGTTCAGTCTTGCCCGTCTTCTTCCATGTTCCTCCTCCTGTCTCCCTGCACTAATCCTCCACAGGTGTATCTCATCTCCCTGATTACCATCCTAACGTTGTATTTAAACATCCTGGTAGTTTGGGTTTTTTGAGTTTATGCTTCCACACCAGCCTGCCTTAGTTTTATAGTAAAGTGTCTCAGTTCAGTTCTTGCCCCATCCTCCTTATTTTGGGACACTCACATTCATCGATCACGACAAAGTTAGCCATTCCCGGACTACTGAGGGCTACATCAACCTCAGAAAGAAAAACATGAAAAGTCCGGCAGCTAAACTTGGTGAAAAATGCATTAGAGACCATAGTGAAGACACAGTTGTACACTGAAAAAACAGATTTTTGGGAAAGCTAAATATTACCCAATAAAATTATTTAAAATCTAATTAAATATATTAGTTAACGACTGAAATTTCTGCGATGGACTGGCGACCTGTCCAGGGTGTCCCCCGCCTCTCGCCCCTTGACCGCTGGAGATAGGCACCAGCTGCCCCGCGACCCTCTGTGGAGGAATAAGCGGCTACAGAATATGGATGGATGGATGGACGACTGAAATTTTAAAAACTGGTTTGATTCTAACCGATAAACCTAATTTTTAATGGAACTCAAATATAATGGTTAGAACTTAACCAAATATATTAGTTAAGTACTGAAAAGATTATCAGCATTAAAACTTCAGTGCTGTCCTAACAGATGTGGTGGCCTAGTGGTTAGAGATGTTGACTCAGATACCTTAGAGTGAGGGTTTGATCCCCGGCCCAGTTCAACCTTTGTTAAATGTCACACAGGCCAATGGCACATAAGCACTGGTGTTGTAATAAAACAACAGAAAAAAGTTGAATGGCTACACTAAAAAAAGAATCCTGCACATTACTTAATTTAATCTGTGTAACATTTTTACATTCAAGAATTTTGAGTAGATTGTAGACAATTATATTGATGAAGTTGGCTTTTACTTAATATAATTGTCTCTAATCTACTCAAAATTCTTGAGTGTAAAAATGTTACACTAAAAAATTTAAGTAAATGATGGTTTTACTTTTTAGAGTGTAGAAAGATGCAAGTCTGGTAAATAAAAGGCATAAAATGTAACCAATATTGTACATTAAATATAAATTTAACAAAGGTGTTTGAATTTAACTAATATTTTTAGTTATTTTTTAGTTGTGAAAATTGGGTAACATGTAATAAAATGTTTTGGGTAAAATTTTATCAAATAAATTGAGTGCAAATTGTTACACACATTTTTTTGGTTAAATTTCAACAGTTTGTTTTTACAGTGCAGAGTTGGGATCAGTGGGAGCGGGAGAAGGGATGTTGAGAGGGGTTGGATTCAAAAAGCTCTCTCGCTCAAATTCTCCGAACTGTAGCTTTAACTGCTAATACAGAATTTTTATTAACTATAAAGTTAATAAAATGGTCATGAGTTATTTTAAACCTCACTCTGGACTTATTCATGAATAAAACCTGCAGAGTATAAAACAACTCCAGGGAGAAAAATAATAATAAAACTGTTAATGAATGAATTCATCTAATAGAACGTTCTATACCAGAGGAAGTCGTTTAAAGGCAGAAAATCACTTTTTGTCTCAGAGGAGTTTTAATCACTTGTTTTCATTTAGTTTAATGATGATTTAATGGATGACATTCATTACACTCTGGTTCCAGACAGAAGCAGCACTAGTTCAGAGTCTCGTACCGTAGCGCTGACCCTTCTAGGTGATAATAAAAGTTGTTGAATCCTCTTAAGCTTTTTTTCAATATGCTGTAGAAATAAAACATAAACCCTACTATCAATCTGTGATGTTTCTATTTCTTTATTTCCCATCATGCTCTTTGTTATTGCTGCGCCGACGGCAGTTTGTGTATTTTGTCTGCTTCCAAGTAGCAGAAGATTCCTGGTTGGAGGAATGTTTGTTTTCCAGATGATCTTTTATTCATCCTGCCTCCCGGTTACCCCCCGTAGGTTAGCGCTTCTTTCGTCTCCGAGGGGTTGACGACAGCTCTAATCCTATTGATCCAGAAAACAGATCTCTCCTAATCCTGTATCCTGGCAGTTTGGGCGTTGTGATGCATGGACGAGCTGGTAGCCGCGCTTTTCAGAATCCAGTGATAAGTGGAGGAAAAGTCCCGGACTGGAGCTCAACTCTAGCAGGGTTTGTTGCCTCTAAGAACAGAGAAGTGTTTTCACTAGAGCCTCGGGGAATGAGTCAGTCTGACTCCTCTTGCTTGGCTCTCTTTCCTCTTCTTGCTATCTCACCTTGTTTTGTGGGCCGTTGCATTCCCACCTCTAGAGTCCTGCTCCCATACCCTTCTACTTACTCCTGCTTAAATAATCCTTTTATCTTTCTGTCTTTGTTTCCCATCGCCTTCTCGTCTACCTTCCCGACCAGTCTGTCCCTCGAGCCCCGTGCTTGGCTCAGATGCCAAACGCTTGTGACAGTGGCCCGCCACGACCAACACTCATCCATGCCAGTTAATGACGCTTCGAGGCTTCCTCCGATGCACGGCGGCGCGGCTGCCAGGCAGAGCGCCGGCTGAATCAGCCGTAAAAAGTCGCACCTTGGCAGCGCTCCCGGTGCCGGGGTGCATCGGAGGTGACATCAGCGACTCCGGATGATACTGTTCTGGCAGCCTCTGCCTCCCACGCTCTGTCACTATCATCGATTTTCACAGCCGATGTTGTGACAGAGGGGGAGGATTTGGGAAATTTTAAGAGATAAACTCGATATGTTTGGCAGCGCAGTCAAAGCAGTCAGGAAGGGGCGAAGAAAGCCTTTGTCAGAGAAGCTTTCTGGCACTGAGAGGATTTACTCAAAACTCGCACGAGCGAAACGGCCTATTTGCATACATTTTGTTGTTTGTGTCACAATCTTTGTGGAAGACATTTGAACCGGGAATACTTCTACTAATCACACAATGTGCACACACTGAGCTGTAAGCAGAGCGATCAGCCCCGTGCTGTATCATCATCTAGTATGAAGGAAAGACGCCTGCAGGCAGAAACACAGGCAGTAAAGACAAATTAAATGTTTTATTATCTCAGCCGTACTCCTGGGATTTCTCTTCTCCATCATGCAGACCAGGAGCTGCTTCACATGTCAGGTTGGTGGTCCCGCTCACGAGGAGTTCAGAGAACCAACATTCACACATTTCACTGAGAAGTCTGTGATTTTCCTTTTTCGGCCTATTGTTGAAAATTTTATGCCCAAATACAAGAAAACGTATTATTTCCTGGAATTCCCTGGATGTTTTTTCTTCCTGACAGCAGTAGATCAAAGACCGACTGTCTGATTCCAGCCAAGCTTCACATTTAAATTTAACATTAGACTATTGCAACTGTGCTGCTGTATGGCTTCAGATTCCTACACATCATAAACCTACAGCCTGATGATAGATTGTAGAGGTTTACAAACAGGTAATACAGACTTCCAGTGTATCAGGATGACTTTTTAGAGCAAGACTTGTTCTAAAGGTCCCACATTCAACACTTTCTATCCACTCTGAATCATTTCTTTTAAATCTCAATAACATGTCAAAGCTCTGCATTGGTCAAACTGACCCTTACTTTAAGTGTAGCTGTTGTTCTTCCACCTCCTCATCCAACCTCCTGATGCTAAACTTTCCTTTCAAATGAGCAGCGGTATTGCTTTTCGTAGGTGATATCAACCATGGTCTCGCCTTTCTCGCCTCTGATTGGCTAGAAGACTCTGTTCACCCCTCTTCGCCTTGTCGCCAGAAAGAACAGCTCTTTTGGGGGAGATTTGGGATTAAGATTTACTGTTTGTAATATTATACCTAGATTTTAGACTTTTAGCATTTAATGGGTTAGGGTTATTTTTTGCTGTGTTCGCCACCAAGGGACACACCAGCAGAGACACAATGAGTTAGGGAGTGTGGTGCTGGCCTTCTTGGGAGTGCACCCCTCCCCTCTTTTTCCTAACCCTAACCCCACAGCCAATCATAGCCGAGCGCTTGCAGCCTATCGCAGGCGAGGAAGGCGGGACTTTGGTTGATATCACCTACGAAAAGTAATATTGCAAATGGGCAGGGCAGTTGAGGAGCTGAGCTTCTCTAAACCCCGCCCACCTCTCTTCTTCATGCGTGTTGGCAAGACGTTGGTGGGTCTTTAGGGTCTCAGATTTGTGCTCGTTGATCATCTTCGAAATAACTGCCGTGCTTTGCTCGTAGCTTCACCATGACTGTTTGCGAGGATGAGCGCTCCCGTGGTTTTTAATGGGCGGGGGTGGGCTCAGGTAGACAAAGGCGCTCGTGATTGGCTCTGTCCTCTAGAGAGGAGTGGTCTTTTCTCTTCTTGACACATTTCCCAAAAATGAGAATCAGGAAGTGAAAGCGGTGAAAATATTTGTACACTTTTGGGTCTCAGACACAGTTTTTGGGACTGATATGACTTAAAGACAGTGAATTTTGCAGAATATGGGAACTTTTAAATCTCTGAAAATGATCTGGTAATTTCTCACTGATCTGCTGCAGTGTTCCTCCTGATCGGACTGGCCTTGAGTATCGCTCCGGTCAGAACCACCCAGCCAGCCAACCGACCGACCGACCGACCGACCGACCAACCACCCAATCAGCCAGCCAGCCAGCCAGCCAGCCCTGTTCATGCTAGGGGCAGCTCAAAGTGCTATACAGATTTAAAACCAAAAAAGTAAAACAATTTTATAAAAATATAAACAGTACCCCCCCCCCCCCACACACACACACACACACACACACTTTTAACTACAACACAATAATAAAATTGACTAAATGACACTGGATACTGGACTGAGCACAGAAGAACCAGGTCAGGAGACTACTTCCTGATGTCACCAGTGGGTGTGTCTCTTACAGTGGATAACACCTGATAGAACATTATTTCAGAATGACTCAAATATCCATTGAAGCAAAAACAAATCTGGTTTAATGGAAGCAAAATACACAGTAATACAGTCCTGTGTATTTAGAAGTGAACAACCACATTCACATTAGCAGACATTTGTCCTTTAGAATGAAGAACTTGATTAAACCACAACTCTTATATCACCTCATGTGCTAAACTATTGTCTATGAGTTAAGTACTCCTCTCTCGGGGACCTTAAACTGGTTAATTTTCGTATTTATTACATCAGTAAATCAACACGATCAGTTATAACGTCATGCTGCTTTCCTCTGTCTGATCTCAGTACACTTCCAACTGATTCTTGGAAGGCGTCTCTGCTCCACATGTATTATTTGTCTGCGAGTCGCCGTGATGCAAAGTGTGCCAGTTGAACTGGTGCAGGGGAACGTCTCTCTCAGAACACTTTGTCCTTGCTCACGAAGCATTAACCTCCACCAGCCTGCCCTGCAGCGACGAGGGATCCAATCAACCGGCACGCTTTGTCAACCCCCCAACGTCTCCCTCATCCGAGACTGTGACACGAAGAAATTAACACCCCGCATATTCATCACCATTACCAATGAGACCACAAATTTAATTGAATATGGAACAGCACGAGGGAGTGAAGTGGGGCTCGGCTCATTGCTTTGTTGAGGCATGGCCCAGTCGCCGTGGCAAGATAACAAATGGAGGGATGGTACGCACAAATCCCAGAACGGGCGGCTCCAGAGTCCAGCTGTTCTCCTGGAACCGCTTTGAGATCTGTGGAGAGATGATAAACAAGCGTCTCGGATTACGTAGCGTAAACAGCGAGGCTGAATCGTGGCCTCGGCCGTGATTGAAACGCCTCCTCGGGCGGTGAATTGATTGGCCGACGGTTCGCCACATAAACAGAAAACCAAATGAAGGATGTGTTAACCGCGTTGTTATGTGTGTTTAATGTGAGAGTGGAATCAATGCTGCTGGATTGAGGACTCTTACTGTACGTTGTTGGTGCTTCAGTGGAGTGATTGCAGCGGTTAGCTTTTAACAGGGAGAAATGAGCCCTCAGCGCTGACTAATAGGCGCACTTTGAATGGCACAGAAAGCCCACTCCAATCAGCCACCAGGCTACGGTGGGGTCGTTCTGGGACTTGAGATGCATTTATGAAGGAGCGAGGATCAGGATAAAAGGGTCCGGAGATGTAGCTGGTAGAGAGGAGGGAGCGGAGTGGACAGGCTGAGCCTTCAGAACTCTGACAGCTCCTCGTTTGAGCGGAGCAGGAGGAAGACGAGGAGAAGAAAGGAGGAGGAGCGGGGGCATGTCAGAGAGATCAAAGGTGTACTCGACAGAGGCAAAAAGGTGACATGCTGCAATGAAACGTCAAAGACAAGGTGGACAGACTTTCTGTAGAACTATACCAACAGAGTAATCCACTTACCTCTCAACAGGCTCGGCTTCCTGCAGCTGCAATATAACACCATTCCTTACACACTCTCGCTTAAAAGCTGTATGCATTTCTAATTTAATATGTGCTATATAATCTTGACTCAAAAGACTGGACCGTTTTTTTTTTTCCTAACGTTTTTTCATCCAGCACTTTATAGATGAGTGACATGCTGGTAATTAGAAGGCTAGTGGAACAAGTAGTGGAGAGAAGTAATTACAAAAACAGTCAAAAGAAGAAGAAGAATAAAACAAACGAAGTCAAACTTTAAAAACTGACAAGTAAATTTGATTAGAGGCAGTTTTAACATGAATAAAACTGAATGGGCTGCAGGATGAAATAATAGCTGTGGAAAGTAGCAGCCTTAAGGAAAAACCAGGCGTCTGAGCGAGAGAGGCTTGTTGGATCCTCCACTACCTCAGGGCATTCAACCTTAAAGCTTCCTGGAAGCTTTAAGAGTTTATTGGAAGACAACCAGAGTTCTTTTTCTGGTTTCTTCAAGATGTATTACATCACATGTCAAAGGCTTCTTGAGTTTGGATTCAAGTCAGGTTCTGGAAGGCCAACATATTGTCTGGGAAAACCTGAATTGGACCTGAAGTGTCTGAGATCAGGTAGCAGGTTATTACCAGATGGTCTCAGCCTCTCTGGTGCCTTAAGGGATGTACTCAAATAAACACGAGTTTCTAATGGTAGACCTTGAGTCTGGCCACACATCCGTCCCTTCATGTGTCCACTTCTTTATATGAGATAATCCCCACCACGCTGTGATCATGGGTCCAACTTGGCTTTGACAACACAACAAAGTTGAAGCACTGACTTGATCTCCAGTCTCTCTAGAACTCAGTCCAACTGAACACACAAGTTCCAGGATCTAAGACCCTCCTTACACTTGGAGCCTCCACACAGTGTCGTTTTCATCACTGACAGAAATATAGCATTCACACAGCTATTTTTCTAAACAACAACGACACACTGCTAACCACTGAAACGTGGCTGTTTAGTCACTAAAATGAGACAAGACTACTGTGAGTTTTTGTCGGTGTAACGAGATGAAAGCGTTAGAGAATTTGGGTGGACTCTTTTTGCTGTCAGTCATCTGAACTCAATCCCCACTTCTGAGCACCCTGTTACTTTGGTGGGCCGGAACCCGATCATTAGTCCTGGGGCGATCGCTCTGTGGCAGCATTATCTCTCACCAATTAGATTCTTATTGAGACAACTTCTTCTAGCAACCAGGGCTCTGTGGCGCAATGGATAGCGCGTTGGACTTCTAGTTGACCTCTAGAGAAGAGATTCAAAGGTTGTGGGTTCAAGTCCCACCAGAGTCAGGTTTTTAGCTGCATTTGTATGTTAGCACAAACTAACTACATGTAATTGATAAAAGCAAACAGTTTAAATGAATCGAATTCCTCCAAAAGAGACCTGATCTAAGTCACTGAAGGTCTGCATGGTGGTGCAGTTGTTAGCACTGTTACCTCACAGAAGGGAAGGTTGGAAGTTCAAGTCCCAGCTCTGGGTGCTCATTTATAAAACTTTGTTTAGAATCCTTACCAAAAACGTTCTTAAGCTCAACAAAAAATGTTCACTTACGCAAAATTCTTTTCTGATTCATAAAACTCTGCGTACGCACAGATCCACGCAGTTCTGCTTTATAAATCGCTCTCAGACGTAGAACTGTGCTCAGCGGTTTTTGGGTCAGAGCCCTCCTCCTACACACCCTCATTCTACCATATACGGTCAATGCAAAGTGCCTCATGAATAATAGCATATGCATAAGTCGGTGGATTTTTGGCTTTTAACAGTAAATCGTGACGACAGAGAGGTTTAGAAAACGTCATTTCACAGAGGCTGAAACTCGAGGTGGTTGTGGTGGAGGGACGGAAAAATGTTTTATTTGGTGATCAAGTTCACGAAGACATGACTGTCAGAGCTGCAGGTGTCAGTCTGACACAGAGAGGATCTAAGAGAAACATTTAATGAAACGTTTAATTTAATCCAAAGGGGAAGAAACCTCATGTTGTTCATCCTATCAAACAAACAGTCAAGCTGTTGGATAATTTACTGGTTGAAGGCAACCTGAGAACGGTCAGAAGCTGCAGTGGTGCTGGTGACACTGGGTTTTGCTGGTTCTGTTGATCTAACACTGGACCCAGTTCAGCTCATAGATCCATAGAGAATCTGTCAGCTGATCAGCCAGTCTAGAAATCTCTTACCTCTCCCCCACCCAGAGTCTGCCTACTGGCTGAGCATAATGTATGAACATAATGTGATATTTTATATTTTCATTCAGATTTAAATTTTTATTCTGTTTAGAGAAGGGATGGGGGGGGAGTGATTGTTGTTTTGTGTGGGTCAGGGTCTCAAGGTCTTAAATTCACCATTTTCCATCTCACCAGCTGCTCTGCCAGGTTTCACGTCTCCAAAATGTGCTTACGCAAGGTTCAAAGTTTGCGTAAAGTTACGCACATTTTTCTGTTACGTATTCTTTAATAAATCCCAAACATTTGCATAAAAAGTGACTTACGCAACTTTCAGGGTCGTTTTTAACGTTTATAAGCAAGTTTTATAAACGAGCACCCTGGTCTTTCTTCATAGAGTTAGCATGCGTGGGGTTTCTCTGGGTACTCTGCCCCCCCCCCCCCCCCCCCCCCCCCCC